>OZ020192.1:46346160-46946160 GCA_963971165.1 Philopedon plagiatum | reverse complement strand
CCCCTGAGCTAACCTGAAAGCATAAACAACTTTTTTAAAGTATTACGTAGTTTCATGATACAACCTAAAGTCAGGGAAAAAACTGAAATATTCTCCGAAATACAGGGAAAAGTCGGGAAAATTTGGTATCGAGAAAAAGTGGTCACCCTTTTTAAGATAAAATTACATTACATTCTGATATTAGTTTTTTAGCCGTTCATATTTGCAGCTGAGCTGTAGGGTGTGTTGTATGCATACTTTACTTGTTTTAGTGCCAATACTTTCCAAAAAATTATACCTACTTCATGCAAAAGACAACAGAACAAGTCAATGCATTTTTAAGCTTAGTTTCTTCACTGTTACGATCATTTTTAAGCAGTTAAGATTATGAAGTTGGATAAACTAGCTTTAGAATCATCCAGTATGTTTATGCTTGTAAATTAAAAATTTTTGAGCTATTAAGTTTATGTAGATATAGGGTTGCCAACTTTTAAATACAAAATTAAGCAGGAGCGGCCCGTGAAATTTTAAAGTTGTATATCTCTGTTGCTACTTATGGGACCCATGCCAAGTTCAGGTTTTTTAATATTGTGCCTACTAGAAATGTTTTGGTAAAGACAAAACATATTTTGTAATTTGCGAAAAAAGTTGAATTTTTGAATTGACCCACCTATTAAAAAAAATTAACAGGCTTAGATATGATATTTATCATTTTTTCTAAACAAATTTTACATCATTTTATCAACAATTTTAAGAGAAAAAAATGTGTTAGTTGAAAGTTATAGTCATTTGAATTTTTTGAAACCTAAAATATAATTTAAAAAAAATCAAATGACTATAACTTTCTCCTAACACATTTTTTTCTTTTAAAATTTAAGAATTGTCTACAAAATGATGTAAAATTTGTTTAGAAAAAATAATAAATAACATAGCTAAGCTTGTTAATTTTTTTCATAGGTGGGTCAATTCAAAAATTCAACTTTTTTTCGCAAATTACAATTTTTGTTCTCCACCAAAACATTCCTAGTAGGCTCACTAATAAAAATCCTGATTTTGTCGTGGGTCCCATAAGTAGCAACAAAGATATACAACTTTAAAATTGCACGGGCCGCGCCTGAATTAAAGGACAAGCTGGCGCTACTAGCGCATTCACCTAATACGTAGTTACGATTATTTTTGCCAATTTGTTTTAAATCGTGTTTGGTGTTTATTTCCTGTGGTGTTTTTTGGTAGTTTTAGTTAATTAAGAGTTAACAAAAATCAGGACATGTTTGTGCTACATGACTAATGGGTTATTTTTTTTATTTTATTTTAAGTTTTCTGTTTAAAGGTATTGATAAATTGTTTTTAAAAGAAATTGCCGCCCTTTGACACCTCGTAAAAAGTCAAAGGGCAATATCCTTAAATAAAGGACTCCTTGAAGCAAAGGACGGTTGGCAACCCTATATTATGTAGTTCGATAAACACTGCCTAAGGGTAACAATCTTTTATTTTACAGATTGTTTCTTTTTCATGTTTTTAATGGTTCGCAATGAAAATATTGCCTGATTTTTTTGTGATTAATACTTTAAATATTTTCAGAATATATGTTTCTTAAACACGTTTCATATGATATTTGATGTTTTACTTAACGCTAGAATGATTATTATAAATAAATGCTGGTTTTCCTTATATTTCTTGTTTTTATTAAAATGGAATTTCTCTTTTCCCTTACGCAAAGACTTTTCGGTAACCGAGGGGAGGAGGATTTAAAAACTAAGATACTACAACATGCAGAAATAAAATACATGTATTAAATTAATAAAAGAAGCACTTTAAATACTCTTCACTTTTTTACGACTATGTATATATAAAATTCTAATGGGAAACATGACTGAGCGGTAAAAAAGAATTAGGGGCCCCCTGGCTACGCCCATGGGTATATCGATAATATTAATACCTATCTTTTCCTAGCGCAGCATACCTATGATCCAGTGGCGGTTATTTGGTTTAGGGGCGGGGGGGTTACGTCAATATTGGGGCGCCAAGCACGGCCATCGAGAGCGGAACAATAAATTAATCCGTATTTTCCACGTCTGCTTTAAGTGCCCATGAGGGCAGGGGCCTGCACCCCCCCCCCCCCCTAATCCTCTCTGTCCCAAATTTCCTAATATTTGAAGTTTCCTACATTTCGAGTAGGTGCGTTTTAAAATTATTTGCAGTTTAGCGCATGCATTTGCTTTTCTGCCTTTTTTAGTATATTTTATTGTATACAACCCCCGCCTCGTGTATTCCCCCCCCCCCCCCCTCCATTCTCAGTGTCCCCAAAAGCATTTACGTTGTCAGTTTTAATAAGTAAATTAACAGACTAGTTGTTTGTTTTTTTACTTCTTTATTTCCATTTTAGTTAGCACAAAACTAAAAGTTTCCTAGCAAAAAATATATAATAGGTTAGAAATGTTAACTCGTAAGTAATAGAAATGTTAACTCATAAGTAAAACCCGGAAACACGAAATTTAAATAAAAATCAATAAAAGAGCCCGTCAAGAGGGGGGAGGAGCAGGGGGGCAAATTCCCCGGGCCCGCACTGCTTTGAGGGGTTCGCATCTCAAAATTCACTTACCAGCCAGGGGCGCCGGGCCAGAAAAGCCTTACTGCTCCGGGGCCCGTCTCGGCTCTCGATAATTAGCCAGAGAGCCCCAGGTCAGAAATTTTTTACTACCCCGGGGCCCGTCCTGGCTCTCCACGGCTGATGTCGCTCTAGATCGTTTTCTCGTGGCGGGTAGTTTAAAAGTGATATGTTTAACATATCAATTTATTTTCAAGCCAGTATTTGACTGATTTAAATACCATTTATTGTTTTTTTTTCGTATGACAATAAAATAGAATGCATTCAGTAAAGACTGATTTCCACATGGGGTACTGTGTTCCGACCATGTGCCAACTGTGTCCTGCTGTCTAAAATCCGAAAAATGTGTAATCCATAAATATAACATATCAAGAATTGCTTCAGTTTCCACATAGCCTACCATGCTCCATCTGTGTTACTGCCATGCTCCTACCGTGTTATATAATCAGGTCAGTCGGAGAGGCGATTCCGCGACATGCAACCGGCACACGACAGGGACACGCTGCCTCATGTGGAAACGACATGTCGGTGCCTGTCAGTCGCTCGTTTGCATTTTTTGATGATTCGTCAGGTCCGGTCAGTTCTATTTCAATGGTTATCGGGGTCGTATTTAAAATAGATATGAGCGAAGAACTCGTTATTTGTGTCCAACAGCACCCTGCGTTGTACGACCTGAGCAACAGAGACTGTGACAATAATCTCATTAAAGATAACATCTGGAAAGATATTGGAGCCCCGAATACTGGAAGAATCCAATAGGTAGACTTCTTTTTTTAACCTTTTGTTTTAAAAGTATATATACAAAGAGCTTGCAGTAACAACGTCTTCCTCTGTTTGATTCATGCTAACTGACATGAAACGGCACAGTCTTGGCATGGTAGGAGCAGTGCCATTGGAAATGGTTGTAACACGACTTGACTGAAGCACAGTCCGTGCTTGCCGGAAAATGGTCGGAACACAGTACCCCATGTGGAAATCAGCCTTAAAACTAGCTATAAATTGATGATTTTACTGATTAAATTATATTTTAGCGGAAATTGCCTATAAACAAGCTAAAAAATAATAATAGTATTTAACAATCAAATACTGATACTTATAAACCCTATACAGAATAATAATAATATGTAAAATATAACTTATATAATAAAACTACAAAGTATGTACATTTAGGCTTTATTTACCAACCACTTATTGTTATGACATATGCAAAATGCAAATAAATAGAAAAACACAAGACAAGTTAATAAATTAAACAGAAAGTAAATAAAGGTGAAATTTCCAATTAACTTTATATTATGTTCAGACCATATACCTATATAATACCCCTTTTGCGAATTCATGTTAGCATGCTGAAATTTATGAAGGAATGGACTACACAAATGTAAAACCGGCAGGATTTAAAAAAAAAACCAAGGCTTTATTCAATTCAAGTTTAATTTTCCAGCAACATATTTTTACTACTCTCTTACTAAAGCGCCATCTATTAAAAAAAATGAAAACGATGATCAGAAAAATACGGTTTTACATACCAAATTATTAAAATCTATAAGAAGACAGTTTTGCATGTTGAAATACTAAAATCTTGAAAACTTAGGCAACTAGGAAATTTTACTACTATTCTATTGTTATATACGCCCCTGCAATCCTGGAAAATTTGCATTGTTACTTAATAAAAGTACAAAAATGCAAAACTCAAAAACTTTAAATGGAAAATAAGCAAGTTCTATTTATGACGGCTCAACAACATTAATGCGGGTATTACAGTTATTACACCAACAATTTCTTCGCGAATTAATTCGTGAAGTCGCCTCGTGTAGTAAATTGACAAATGTAATACTAAAATTTTGCATTCAGATTCACTAAGAAGGTTTTAAATTTAGTACTGGTTTAAACTAAGATCTTATAGTTGATCAGTTATGTTTTGACAGGTTTTTGTCCTGTCATTGTTAATAAGTCGTCATTAAAAACTTATGAATTATTCTAATATTTCAGCGATTTGTTTGATTTACAAGTGATTTTCATCTTGGAACGAGTTGCTGTAATGAACTTAGTTCTATTATTGTCGAAAGTACGTAGGTACTAAAATTGCCCTTGTCTTTCTAAATGTGCGAAAAAGCTCAGAAATAAATTCACAGTATGAAACTTAGTTGTCTTATTCTTACATTTGTCAGTTTAAAACTTTTGGTTGTCAAATTAGACCGGACTAGCGTTGGAGAATCTGGCAGTTTTTTATGTCCAATAAATTCATGAACTTCGTGAAGTTATTTACGGATTAGGACGTGTTTTAATTTTTCGTCAATTTTTACGTGAATTCAGTAGTGCTAACTTAAAATAAATGTAAATAAGTGAGGTTAAGGCATTTGGTTTGTTTGTTTATTACATGGGGACTATAAAGTCTCCATGGTTTATGGTTTATTTGTTCACAATTTTTGTGCTAGCTCGTTTTGTTTGTTAATTTTGGTCCAGATTTTAGTAAAAATGTGTTTTGTTCAAAAAACAAATGGCAATTATATATCCTCAAAATGCCAAAATTATTTTTAGGCTGGCAAGGGTAACATGTGACAGTGAAATTGTCAAAAAACTTCTTAAAGTCGAATTAATTCATGAATTTATTCGCGAAGAATTGTTGATATAATACCCTCTTCAGGCAACTAATGAAGTAGTTAAATCTTATTTTACTTAGTGACCATATTTGGTTATATTTGGTTGGGTTTGCTTGGGGGGCAAAAGCGGGACTAAAAGCTGAAAAAAAAATTGCCCTCAGCGCAAGACAAAACAGAAAAACGGAGGGTCATTGAACAATACAAAATGCATTCACAAAGTAAAAGGAAATGTCGTCAAAAACAAAAAAAAAAAAGATGTGATTTACAATTTCTTAAGTTTCTAAATAATCATTAATAGTATAAGGTTCCAACTCTATAAGAAAATGTTTTAGTCCTTTTTTAAATAAGCGCTCATTTGGGGCATTCCTAATACCCACATTCAACTTATTATACATGTTAATACACATATAGTATGAATTCTTTCGGATAATGTCAACCTATGTATGGGATAGTTAATGTCTTTTGTTCGTGTATTATAACTGTGGTAAGTAAGGGTGTTAAATTTATCTTGATTCTTATAAAAAAATAAAATGGTTTCGTAAATGTACAAAGCATAAACAGTTAACAAACTTTTTGACCTAAATGTACCTCTACATGACTGTAAATATGGCATTTTATATAATATTCGTACCACACGTTTTTGAATAGCAAAAATCTTTTCTAATTTTGAGTTGGTTCCCCAAAAAATTATTTCAAACCTAGCTGTTTCTTCAAAATTTTCTAAATATAAGGTTCTTATTGCTGTTTCATTTAAATATTTAGTTACTATGCGTAGACCGTAGCATATCTTATTTAATTTTTCACCCAGATAGCCTATATGATGTGACCAGTTTAAAAATTCCTCACTGTGAATGCCTAGAAACTTTGTATTTTTTTCTACTGGTAGCTGCTCTTGATCAATTTCTACTAGTTCTGCTCGCTCTTTTCTACTAAGTTTGGTTTTAAAAATAACAATGTTTGATTTTTCTTTGTTTATAAGCAGTATGTTCTTTTGAAACCACACTTTGGTGTCGTGGAAAATCATCGTTTCATTAGATGTTAATTCCAAGAGTTCCCTACCACCCACCAATATATTAGTGTCATCAGCATACTCTGTAAGACTAGATGATCGAGCCAAATTATTAATTTCAAAGTTTAAGTTTAAATCATTAATGAATATAATAAACAATATTGGTCCTAATATGCTACATTGTGGTATTCCTATTGTATTTTGCAATATTTTTGATTTATACAAACAGTTTTCCTTTGCAATAACTACACTTTGTGCTCGGTTATCTAAGTATGACAAAATCCATTTTAGAGCACAACCCCTAATGCCATAAGAATCAAGTTTCTTCAAAAGAAGCCCTCTATCCAAACAATCATAAGCCTTTGACAGATCCAAAAATATACCCATAGCCATCCTTCCTTGCTCAAGACAGTCTAAAATTAAACGGGTAAACTGAAAAATGGCCGTTTGCATTGATCTCCCCTTAAGGTATCCATGCTGGTTCCCTGAGAAAAGATCACATTCATTCATAAATTTCATTAGCCGATCGCTCATAACTAACTCAAATAACTTCAAAAAGCTCGGAAGTAGGCTTACCGGTCTATAATTGTCCATGCTTTCTGAATCTCCCTTATTTTTGTAAAGTGGCTTAATTGATGCTGATCGGGAAAAATACCTTCTTTAAGTGAATTATTAATTATGTGACACAATATCTTACAAATTGTTGGAATACAAAGTTTAACAATTATTACGGTTTGTTTTTGTCATACGAAGTTAAAATATTATTATGATAGCAGTCGCAGCGATTAGTTGATTTTTAGGATTTAGTCCTACCTTTTTGAATATATTCACTTATTCCTTGAACGTTTTATTTTGGTTTGTTTTTTTCATTTAGTCAAAATTTTTCCTAACCTCGAATTTAATTTTTATAAATTTTCCGTCACTAGCCTGTCTTGGATCCAGCCTTGTTTTTCCTCATTCTGTATAGTTAATCCTTAGGAAAATACCTCGGAATTCGGCCCTCAAACATTATTTTCCTACTCATAAATCCGAATTTATTTACAATGACAACGTAAATCGTCATCTTTGACATTTGAATCAGCTGGGAATTGCTTCGAAACCTATCGGTGTTGGCACCGCTCTATAGCGTGATTTTCTGTCCTGAGCCGCCCTCTGTGCTTATTGGTGGAAGCTATGTAACGATGGAATCTGCTTCCGAATTATAGGATCCTTCATTTTGTAGATTGGGTTCGGTATCGGTTCCTACTTGTAATTACGGGTGGTCTTTTCTTGAATTAGGAAATATGGGATTCAGTTTGCTGGCAGAAATATGGGATTCAGCTTTACGAGTTGAACGATAGAGGTCAGACGGGGTATTGAATTTTGAATTCCGACTGTTATTTGCCCATTTTGTCTTATTTCACTAGTAAATTGGACAAGTCTTGTATGTAGCTGCCAGTATTTAAGGGCATATGTCCTACTTGTTGCTTAAAATAGGTAAGGAATGACATCCCTTTTTCAACAATTAATTTTAGTTTGTGCCTATGCCACCTAGGGAGCGCAAGTTGAACCTCGGGGTTTCGCCTTCGAGGTTTCTAATGTTCTTCTGTGCCTCTACCTTTAGTGCCAGTAAAATTGTACCAAGTTGGATGCAGTTGTACTAATAATAATGACTTGTCTGTTTATGGATACGGAAAAATGTATTTAATTATTGGTATATTGCCGTTGTTCATTGGTTAAGTTAATTTTTACTGGCAGAACATCGCGCCAATGCGTTGAAGGGAATACCATCGAACCAAAGCCTTCGGAAATGAACCTGATTGTGTACCGAAGTGTACTTAGAAACAACCCCGTTGTGTCGTTACTTTGGGGACAAAAAAAATCGATACGATATGGGAAGGTGGACGTGGCACGAGAAGCCGGGTTCCTTTTTCACAAACACATCGCGTCGTCTACACTACCGTTATTCTGAAGTCTATTGAAAGACACCCAAAAATTTGGATCCGTGAATGCGGTACAACTAATTTCTTCTACTTTGTTTTGTTATTTGCCACTTTGGCGTTACCTTGTGGTCTAGGGAGACCTTGTTGAGTTTATTCGTAGAAGAAATACGACGTCTTTTCGTCGGTTCTTAGGACGACAGCGGACATGTTGATTTAGACCCGCCACAAAATCTACAGGAGTAGTGGGAGATGATATGTTCACCATCCACCCATCGCCCAAAATCAACTGCGCAGGCGTCAGCTGCGCGCGCATCTGTCATCTGTCAACTGTCAGACGTCATCTGTCATACGTCATCTGTCAACTGTCAACTTTCATATGTCAACTGTCATACGTCATCTGTCACACTCTTGGGCGTTAGTTACGTTGGCCGGAACTACTTGGGGGGGCTGGAACTACTTAGGCATCAACTACTTGAGGGCACTATCTATTTGGAACCTAACTGCATCGGACATTCGTACTACTCCTGAAGAATATTATTCCATGTAAAAATGACGCCAAAAAGTTTTTTTCTTGATTTTGTCCATGCTGGGATTAGAACCTGGGACCTGCATAGTGGAACAGCAACGCTCTAACCGACCCGGCCATCGGCTTCACATAAAATATTGAGTTCAGAACATATAGACTTGCGGCGGCAGCTAGGCAGGAAAGTGGTTGTTGTTGTTGTATGTGGAGCGAAGTCACGATGATAACGATATGTAAGAAATGTTGGGAAGGAAGAAAACACGTAGTGGTCGTAGGAAAACTATTTATTTAGCCACAAGATATATCGATATTTAACAACTTTATAGACAAAATTAGTTAATAATATTAAACAGGTTACTGCTACGAATACAAGTAAACTAGAAATACTGTTCATAGTTTCGGAGAAAGATGGCGTTAGTGTAGAATTAGGAGTAGTTGGAGTAGTTGGAGTAGTAGGAGGAGTAGTAGGAGTAACAGGTGGAGATGCGCTCTCATTCTTGCACTCGCTATGGAACGTCAGCCATCCTGTTTCACCAATCGTCGAATCTTGAAAGAGAAAGTGAACCTTGTAGCGAAAAGAGCTGCTGCTGCTGCTGTTTGATGGCGGTATCGTGGCGGAGAATACAGACATGTGGTCAGCGTTCTGCGGGTTGAAATCCATCAAAATCCATGGTCTGCTAGCGTTACAATCTCCAAAATCGAACAAAACAGAAGCTTTTTTAACATTTAAAAGTCGATATACGTAGAAGACGTTGTGTACTACTGCAACCAGCAGAATGAAGGACGAACTTAACAGAGCCATAGCCAACGTTAAAATGAGCTAAAGCGTTGAAGAATGGAGATTTATAATATCATAGAGGTGCATCAGTCCACTGGCTAATAACACTAACAGCGGTAGTAAGAACAGAGAACCAACATGGAGAGTTCGGAGCGGTTCTGGTTGTCTCTTTTTCAAGCTTCGCGGCGGGGCTTTCTTTTTCTGTGGGCGGCACTTCCACAATCGACAATGCGGAGAGTACTTATAGTGATCGGCTAACGGATCATCTCCTTCCTTCCAATCAGTAAACTCGCAATGACAAAATGCACATTTAACGATGTCTAATCGTTGGGTGTAATAAAAACCAGCCTGTGCTAAGTCTTTAGGACTAACTTTATTAGTCCAATTTGCAAACGTAATCAGTTTTTCTTCAAAAGTACGAATAACGGCAATACCGTCGTCTAAGCAATCAGTACAATCTGCACTGCGGCTAGCCATTTTACGTCTTTCTACTTAGACTAATCGATCTATACTAAGAAAGAAAACAAACAAAATATGTTATATACTTTTATTCCATGTCATTTAAAAAACAATGTCGGAAATTATACAATAACTAGACATTATTACAGGCATAATGCCAAACATTAAAGTCCTTATGGTGAAAACATTCTACAACTTTTTTATATTTACTTAATTTAGGTTCAGTCTTTAAAGGAATACTAAATATAAGGGAAGAATCAAAAATCTGTTTTAAACAAGTTGCCTTTAAATCGCCCTTAACCAGAAATTTAGGAGAGTCATACTGAAGACGGATATCACGTAAAACACTTTCAAATTGGTTTAAGTCCAAACAGCCAGACTCCCACATTAGTCCATGTTATTTTTCCTCCAAATGTTCTACTATCTTGAGATCTTCGGGTTTCAAAAATTTCCTGCCATACGGAGGTTTGAAGAGAAAGCTGCAAAATCGTACGCCATCATATACAGCCAACTCCTTCGGTATAAACCCACTGGCTAAAGGGTAACCTTCAAGATCGATGCAAACTTCCTGACGTTCTTGAGACATCTTGCACACTGGTTAGACTCGAAGGTAGCAGCGACGACGACGGTGTTAAACTAACTTCTAAACAGTTTACAGTACGGAAGGGCTTTAAGTAAGGTAAGATATACCACCACCACCATCATCAATATCTCTTGAAACAGGTTTATTCCAAGCATTCAAACTGGATTAGGGTGCGAGGGTTACCACCAGCAGCAGCAGTCAAGCTTTTCCCCAAATATGCTAGAGTATACTGGGCACTCGATCGATTCATGTTGTCAACCAGATCCTGCGACATAGTTTCAGCTATCCGTTGCGGTAAGTATGTTTGAAATAGTACATCCTCCTGGGCTAAGTCAATCAATGTCGCAACAAGAGCTCTCCCATAACGTGTTGTTACAAATTTCAGTTTTTGGATAGGATACGCTACTCCTATAGGTAGAGTGGAAAGTTTTCTGCATTCGGGAAAGTTCACAACATCACTGTTAATACGAGCGTTAAGTTCCGCTAATGTTTGCTTGGAAATACTCATTGCAGAATGTTGCTAAATAGGTATCAACACACACGACAGGTCTCAACAGGTTATAACTGTATGCAACGAATGCTGAAACAACTATGAAATCTCTGCTAGAATCGAGCTGTATTTATTAGTGATAGCAGAAACAGAGAGGGGCAGGAGGAAAGGAGAGAGAGAGAGAGAGAGAGAGAGAAGGAGAAAGAAAAGAACCTTGAGCTTTAAACTATTTATTAGTACTATGAATCATCAGTATACATATACAGTTTATCAAAGTCATCTAACAATTTTTGCTGGTTGTAATGCAATAATTCCAGCATGTAATAACTTTGTTCAGACAGGTTTAAGTTACACAGATTGGTTACAATTTGAAAAAAGTTTTCCTTAATATCAACAAAACATTGAGCATACTGTAAAGTATCATCATAATAGGTTCTAAATTGTAAACGTTTAACTAATTCTAATCTATAGTTAATTAAATGCTTAATGCTAACAATAGAATTTATATCATTACAAGAAAACGTTAAAGTTACATCATTGCTTCCAAGTCGAAATATTCGCTCGTTTAAAAGAATAGCACTGGATACGGTAAAATTTTCCGATGACGACGTCAGCGTTATTGTCATACTTCCATCAATATCTTCAAACATCTTGTCAATGATCTCCAAAAACTCGATCCAATCAGAATGACTGAGGGAGACTGGTTGATGTTCAGGCGTTGTGGGAACTAGTTTAACACTTGGTATCATCCCCCTGGCAACACTGAGGCCCACAATTACTGTAAAATTACCAGTAGTATGGTAAAATTCACCCAAGAGTTTATTCTCCTTGCGAATTTCTCTATTACTTCGGAGAATCATACTGTCTAGATAAGTCCAATAGGGGGATGAGCTTTGGGAACTATCGTCTTCTTCTTCTTCTGGAACCTCTGGAGCAACAGAAGCAGCGGTACAACTTTTACTAGCCATGGTTCGCACTAAAATAGTGACGTCAACCAACGCATTAGGATTAGTATGAGTGTAGAGGAAACTATACCCCCACTCCACATTTATTGATGTTAAGTTCGAGAAACAGCAGTTTGGATAACGCCCATCCGCTTCCCATCTCGGTAAATTCGGAAGCTTTTTTCACTAGAGAGATCTGATATTCGCTGTAAAAGTCCTCCAAATTAATGCTGGGAGAAATAACACTAAATTTTGTATTAAAAGATTTTATGTCTTGTTCTTGTGTGGATGCCAACAGATAACGACCATATAGCTCCATATTAACTTTAAGCTGGGGATAAGTCTTTAAAGGATCAGTGAGTAGAGTAATAACCGTATCTTTGAGATCTTCTAAATATTGCTTAACATCAGTCGAATGTAAGTCACTTGTCAGATGGTAAGTTAGTATGCGGTTTTTAAAAGCAGTTCGAACTAATTTTACATGAGAGTACAAGGTCTCACTACATTGCTGCTTATGTTTTGTGGTACGGTTATGAGCTCTACGAGATAAAATTTCAGTATTACACTCCTTGCAATACGGCATGATTTCAACTGACGAAAACCGGAAAATGTTGACTATTTGTACAGAGATCGGACTTAAACCACAACCTTAACCATATCGATCCAACTATTATGCGACTTATCAAACCCAAGCCATTTGACATACATCTTTTTGCCCTTTTTACGCAAAACTTGTTCAATAAGAAATACGTCAGATTGTTTGGTTTTTTACAATTCTTCTTCATAGAATCCGCCACTAATGGGTTGACCGCTCGTATCCTCTAGCAAATAAGTTGTAGGATTGGTAATCTTCACCTGAGATACTTTAAACAACTCAGTGGTCCAATTAGGTACATAACCCTTTTCAAACACGTGCTTAGCCTTACTGAAGCGAACAATGTCACCAACTGTGAATTTTTCTTTCCCACAACCTTTAAACGACTATAAACAGAGTCCAATATTTTCTTCTCATTACTCTTGCTAACATCCTTCGGTTTCATGCGGATTGTGTGATGTTTGGTGTTGTTGTAAGTATTTGTAACTTGTTCCAACAAGTCGATCCATTTATGATTACCATTCAAGGTAAACAACTTAAACAAGTGTTCTTTGAGCGTTCGAATTACTCGTTCAGCAATAGAAGCCTTTAAAATACTAAAGGTACTGTAATGATGGATCCCATGCTTCTTCATAAGACTTTGAAAGCTAGCGTTGTAATACTCTTTCCCATTATCTGTCACCAGCTTTTTCGGAATCCTTCGAGACTGTTTGAGTATATGATCCATTGCATTAGTCACATCCTGAGCATTTTTTGACTTTAGAGGCCTGGTCCAGAGAAATTTTGAAAAACAATCAATTACAACCAATATGTATTTAAATCGAGTGATCGAGTTGAGCAAGATCGGAGGCAAACGTATCATCTAAACCATACTGGATAAATCTGCGACGTTTAAATTTGATTCTAGCTGGTTTATGTAGTTCCTTAACAACTTGTTCTCTAGCCTTCGTAATGCCCTTAGCCATTATTTCCCAAAGAATGAGGTTCTGCAGCAAGATAACGAATTATATACGTCTACATTTTAGATAGTTGGTGGATGGGAAGATCCTTTCTTTAGCAAATCAACTGTTTGTAATAATTTTGAGTGTTCTTCACGAATCTTTTTCATATCAACACCGATTGGTTTGAGAGCATTTCGAATAGTCGTATTTGTGTAAACTTTTAGGCGTTTTTCGAGGTCCTTGAATTGGGTAGATAGGCGATCCAGGTTTGTATCCAAAATTAAAGTCTCGCTCTTTAATTTGCTGTCAAGTAGCTTAAGTTGGTCGGATACTGAGTCTACAGAATCCTTATTAGTTTTTGTAAAGGTCTCCATTTGCTTTACAATACTACCGATAGAGTTGTTTACTTTTTGTTCCAACACATTTACTTGTCTCAGCATCTCCAAGTGGGATACTTGTATTTTATCATTCAACGATCTATTAATGGTAGTAGAAAGTGTAGTTAGCATACGCTCTACAAACTTTTTATTTACGGCATCAGCGACATCTGTTGGTGATTTGACGTTACAAAGCCGATGATCTCGAATATTGTAATCACCATCTTTTGTAAGAGTGATCAAGTTGGGTGCTTGCAGCACTCTCACTCTTTTCTGATTAGACGACGTGGGCAAGGAACGTCCAAACTTATTCATGATTACTGCGGTACTAAGGCATAACAGCTTTAACAAACTTATTTATAGAATTCAATTACTCCAAGGTGTTCCAATTCATGCAAAATGCTCCAAATCTCGTTCATGTTATTATTGTTGCCAACCTGATTGGAAGCGTCTAGCTTTTTTAACCTGTCAACCAGCTCATTTACGTCATCATAGTAGACATATTCTTTGGGTTTTTCGTTGTATTCCATTAAGGCAGATCCGGATTTCACAGATCCGGATTTCGCAGACCGCGTTCTGGTCGCTATTTTAACCCCGGGCGAAGGAATTTTACTGGTAGAACCTTTCGAAATTAGTGGTTTCACAATGGCATTGTATTTGTGGGATCTATTACCTTTCAACTGACCATTGTCTTTCAAGTATAAATCTGTTCGCTTTAAAATATCTTTGTATTGTTCTTCATCGGCAGCGGTATTAAATTGGGGAACCTTGAGAAACAATAAATCGTATAGTCCCAGAGTTCCTTTATACGTAAGGGGGCCAACTTGAATATCACCATTCTTTAAGAAATTAACCGGTTCTGAACCTAAGCTCCAAGAATCAGTCACCAAATCATATTTCAGGCTGTTAGCATCTATTTCGGCAGAGTGCGACCAATATAGTTTCAGATATTCTTGAGCAATCGTCGGATACTGCTCGATAAAAGTCTCAAACACTTCAGATTTTTGAAGAGAATCTTCAAAATTCTTTCTTATGTGTTGCCATGATTGTGTCACAGGATCCTGAGCTGGTTCTTCAAACACATCATCATCATCAGCAGCATCATCCCCGTAGTGAGTTTCCTCGGTTAAAAATTGTACAGGAGGTTTCACTTCTAGAGTTACTATGGGTGGTTTAACTTTGGGTTTTACACCAACACTCTGTTCCCCTTTAATCTTACGTTTCTTAGATTTTGCAGTGGCGGCGGAAGCACTCACAAGCTTATTCAGAGGATCGGTAATCGGCATTAATAATTTATTAAGAGCTACGTCGAGGCGAAGACGCCTCGCTCCAACTTTAATGCTAAATACTTCTTTCTTATTGTTCGTGCAGCTTGGATAATCCTACGTTTAACGTCTTTATCGAGCTGGCTCATGGGGGTAGACATACTAAAAAACAGACCCTGTTCTGGAAAAACAGCTAAAAAACAGACCCTGTTTCGGGAAAAACAGCTAAAAACAGGCCCGGTTGTTACGGTTTGTTTTGTCATACGAAATTAAAGTATTATTATTATAGCAGTTGCAACAATTAGTTGAGTTTTAAGACTTCGACCTACCTTTTTGAATATATTCCCTTATTTCTTGAACGTTTTATTTTGATTTGTTTTCCATTTAGTCAAAATCTTTCCTAACCTCGAATTTAATTTTTACAAATTTTCCGTCACTAGTCTGTCTTGGATCCAGCCTTGTTTTCCCCCTTTCTGTATAGTTAATCCCTAAGGAAATAT
The DNA here is from genome assembly GCA_963971165.1 of Philopedon plagiatum. NCBI lineage: Eukaryota > Metazoa > Arthropoda > Insecta > Coleoptera > Curculionidae > Philopedon > Philopedon plagiatum. The sequence goes on along the minus strand of OZ020192.1, from coordinate 46,930,584 downwards.
GTCTGAATTTGGCCCTAAAAACTATAGTTGCCAATAAATATAAATTAGAATTTGTTTACCATGACAAACGTGAAACGTCATTTTTGACATTTGAATCGGCCGTAATTATTTTCTGTCGAGCCTGTTGCATACATCTTAGTTTTCTGTCCTGAGCCGCCCTCTGTGACTGTTGTTGGAAAACGTCGAAGCCAGGAACGATGGAATCTGCGTTCTGAGTTCTAGGTCCCTTGATTTTAAAGGGTTCTAATGTTGATCCACACCTACATGTATTCCTGGTTGACGAAAATCATAAGTTGTTTCCAATAATTGTACAAAGTATAATGAATTGTACAAACTATTAATGAATGTCGGTTTATGGATACGGAAAAATGTATTTGTTGGTTGGTATATTTCCGTTGTTCATTGGTTAAGTTAATTTTTACTGGCAGAATATTGTGCCAATGGGGTGGAAGGGAATACCATCGAATGAAAGCTTTCAGAACGGTACATAATTGGGTACCAAAGTGTACCTCGAAACAACCCTGTGACGTCACTTGTGCAAGAAAATCGATATTGGAATTTTTGGCAAGGATTGGGTGTGGCACCGGAGCAGAGGTTCCTTTTCAGAAACTGATCGCGTCGTCGACAGTATCGCCATTCTAAAAGTCTTTTGGAAAGACACCCAAAAATTTGGATCTGTGAATGCGGTACAATTAACTTCTTCTACCTTGTTTTGTTATTTGCCCTTTCGGGGTTACGCTGTTGGCCCAGTGAGGCCGTTTTAGTTGATTTTGTAGAAGAAATTCGACATCTCTTCGTCGGTTTTTACGACGACAGCGGACATGTTAATTTAGACCCGACACGAAAACTGCAGGTAAGGTCCTTTTGCCACTATTAAACCCTTAAAAAACACAGAATTCCGCGATTAAACTGCTATTTTAATTAATTTTCGTTGATTTCCTTTTGATTCTATTTTTTTTTGACGTCCACGTTTTTAATTAGTTTTTCTGTAATTAAAGATTTTCTAAATACGAGTAGATCGCAACATTTCGTGGTAAGAAAAATCTGTAAATTATGTACAGATGGGTTTTTTTTTTATTAAGAATTGAATGGGTTGATATTTGCCCTTCACGTAGGTCAAATTCTTGCGAGTTTTTTTTAATACGGGTTTTTTTTTTTGTCAGCTATTCAAGCTTGATTTACTTTGCTCTTTGATAATGTTGGTTAAGACACGGTACAGGGTGACCCAAGGTTAAATTTTATTTTGTTATTTTGCAAGCAAAACCATCGTGAGCTAGTTAGAGCTTATTTGAAGTTAATGATGTTTTTTATCAACTAATTATGTTAATAATCAATATAAGTTAAAAATCAATAATAGCCAGGTTGTTCAAATTAATATTTTGTGTTTTGGAATATCAGCTGATAGCGTTAGAGACCGACAATTTAAATGTTTTATATTTTGGCTGTCAGTGGATCTGTACTTTAGTAATTTGAGCAAATGTTAAAAATTTCTGACAGTCAGTAGTAGTAATTTTCACATTTCTCAGATTTTTTTTTGTGTTAACTAGCTTTTAATTAATATTGGGTATGACATTGACAAGGCTGATTAGTAGGTAGAGGGATACTCCCTGTAATGGCGGCCGTTCTCAACGGCCTCTACAGGGAGGATCCCTCTACAAGGGTCATTGACCCACTTACACAGTTAGGTAGACTTTCTCTTCACTTTTTACAAGGATATAGATGATGAACCGATGTAGTCATTCGATTTATTCTTTATTAAATTGAAAAAAAGTTTTCGGACCGAATGAGTCTCGAACCGCCAACCTTCCGATTAGTACTCCAACGCCGTATCCTACGAGCCACCGAGGGATACTAATAATTTCGCCTTTCATGTGTGAGACAATCGTTATACGTCGTAGCAAACTTTTTGTAGTAAAGTAAAAATAACAAAATGATGATTTTAAGGGCTAGGATAAAATGACATAATTTACTAGTTTTAGAAATCATGAATCTCCACGTAGGTATATCACTCACATGACGGTACTATTAAAATCAATTACAACGCAATTAAGGTTAAGTAGATAATGATTAAAAGTGTGCGGTTTTAATAGCAGCATTGTTAGGAATAATTATAAATAGGACAGGGGTTGATCTATGTATGATGATGTGAATAATATTGTATAGAGTACCAGCTTAGAATAAAATAAAATATCTTACCCAGACAGCAACCTCAAAAGTACTACTACATCCAAGTTTTGCTTTAATTTGACGACCTTTTAAGAACTGTAAGTAATGATAATATTGTATGTGAATTATTGTTCTGCTACTCTGCGAAATCGAGGGTGATAGAAACACTACAATAAATTCACGGGTATGGGCTCGAAAGTTATGGAAAGATTTAAACGAGCTCTCACTTATGGCAGAGAATTACGTGTAACGCAGTAGAACATTAAAAGAAACAGCTCTTTCACTCTCTAAAGAAACATCCGATTTTTAAAAAGGGGGTGTTAAATGTGGTATTCGATAATGCACAAATACAAAACACTCTAATGGCCCTGTTTATTATCAGATTATATACCTCTGTTCACACTTGGACAGACTGACAACTGTCAAAATAATAGATTACGGGTTATTTCACCTATCCATTATTTTGGTGTGTTTAAAAGTGTTGCCGAATCAATAGGCTTTTGGTTTTGTTTGTCACAGTAGTAGATAAAAATAGTTATCAGTCAGATTAAAGTAGCAAAAAAATTTAATAAAAAATAATGTTATTTTAAGGGCAGTACAATTTTTCCTTCATCACTTATATTTTGTCGAGTAACATCGCGTTCTTTTACCAACAATCTAGATATTTAATATCTACCAAAAGTATTATCCGCATTAAAGCAAAAAACAGTGAAATAATAAGTAAAGAATGGGCTTAATTAAAAGTTAGCTATAGAATAGCTAAATAGAATACTGACAGGACGGTAAATTAACAGATAAATTTACTATATATAAAGCAGCCAGAGGGTTTTTTGTTATCTAAATAGTAATTTATAATTAGCCAGTCACACCTTATTTTAAAAAGTCAAAAATGTCCCTTCGATATTATTAATGAATGTTGTCTTAAGAGTTTTCTGGTCGATTTTATTTTCCGAGTGTTAAACACAATAGCAATAGGGGAGCTAAAGGTCTTAAATTCTACATTATAGTTAATATAATACTGGGAAAAATTTTAACAGGACATTAGTCGTGAACTCAAACTCTTGTTCATGACCCATTCGATTTTATTTAAATGAAGAACGAAGTTTCGAAGCAAAAACCATGTTATTATTTAAACAAATTAATTCTACATTTTATTACAACTTTATATATATTTGTTATACTTGAGTTTATTAACGCCGCTGCGGTCCTACTGTTAACACTCTGCTACAGCCCAGATAACGTCATGACGCTGCTCTGTATGTGTTATAACAAAGTTTTGAAGGATAAAAAAGATCATGTAGGTTTGAACTTAAAACATGATGCAGATAGATACATGTAGGAGCGTATGCCTGTAAAAATAATTAAATTTAACACGTTCGTCTTAGTTAAAAAGCTCTACCACCAGCGTCAAGGTGCGAACGTTTCGGCAGAGGCCCCACCTTCCAACCCCTGTATGTTTACAGGCCTACATAAATTATGTCTTGCTATACACCATTTAGTTTTATTTTTAATATTAAGGTTTACTTTAAGCGCTATAGGCTTTAAAGATTTTAACTAAAAAATAAATACCTATTAGGTGAACAAATAAAACATCACCTTGTGTTACTATCTTTATTTAACCATCAGTGTACATCTTACTTAGTAAAAACATTGCATTCATAACTAATACTATTAATAAATCTCAATACCAAGTTGCTTCAGTTCTCTTAAAATACTCATAATTTCAGGTGTGCCATCCGTATTATTCTCTTCCAAACATCGAAATTGGTCTATCGTGTCGTTGACATCTGTGTACTCTAATATAGGACTCGCCGTCTAACTTCCTGAAGTCCTCCTCCCCATTTTTCTACTTCGTAGCCCCCATCGCAAGTGTCTTGGCTGTCTTCGATTAATTTTCTCCTTTGGATTTCTTTTTGAAATTTTAAAAATTTTAAATATTTCGTATTTTTCTTTTTACCCACTATATTATCCAATTCTTTATAAGTGCTTCGGGGGGGAAATAGCTTTTTAATAATATTTACATACTTCCAACCAGACGATGAACTAATGCGTTCACTCCGTTTAAAGTTTCTTTTGTGGGCATTTGTTAGAACTAAAATGTTTCTATAATGTAAGAGGTCGCTATCGGTGTACTCTACAGGGTGTTCCTCAGTCAGGAGATTTAGTAGGCCATCTGTTAACTTAAACTCTACCCCACTAATAATTAGAGTATTTCCTTTAAAATCAGTTGGCACATTTCCAAGAAACCAATTAGAGCACACCTCCCGAAACCCAAACACGTTTTTATTAGACATTTCCATCAACTTTAAAATTATTTTGCTGCTAGCCATCTTATCTCTTTGACGTCTAACTTGATAATGAAGCTTTCTTACTGATGGTAGGATATTTATTAACGCGTAATGGCGTCGTAACATAGACGTAAAATAGACGTAACATAGACGTAAAATACTAGTAGCATACATTATATTATATATAACCTTCACGTATAAAAATAGTCGTAAAATAGACGTAACATAGACGTAACATAGGCGTAACATAGACGTAACATAGACGTAAAATAGACGTAACATAGTCGTAACATAGACGTAACATATACGTGTAGGTTATATATAATATAATGTATGTTACTGATTTAAATGTTCAACTTTTTAACAGATTTTTAAAAATCAGGTAATATTTACTGACAAATTTTTTAAAAATTTCACCAGCCTATTTTCAGTTATTATTATTATTATTATAGTGTCTAATTATTAAAATCAAAATTAAAACAGATACTAATTTTTTACGTTTTCTGCTTTTTTAAAACCGTAGGGGACTGAATCAAAACCTCTAAATTTACGTTTTAAGGAGTTGGGCTTATATTCTTTTGTCACCAAGAAATTCCAGCTCCTTCTTCCGGAATGGTAACAAGGGCTACCTCCAATAAAGTTTTAGTCATCTCTGTTTGAATTTTTCCAACATCTCTTCTAATTTTAGCTAATTTAGGATCCTTGTCAACACACGTCCTTGCAACAACTAATGCCCTTGGCAAACACATATTTTCCGTGTTCTTGATGGTGGATAATTCCTTGTCTCATGCCACATTCCTCTTCAAACTGTTGTAGTTTTTTCCTCTACCTTGACCAGACGGCAATCGTACACTTGTTACTTTAAGATAAAAGGATTCCGTATTCAGACCCAACGAATTCGACTGATAAATGTTGCTTATCACATTCCAAACATCCTCATAATTTACTTCTCCGGCTGGTTTAAAGCGAAGCCCTCCTTCACCACGACTAAAGTCCTTGGAGCAAAAACTAAATCCAACATAATCCGATGGTTGTAGGTCCTCTGTAGATCTCTGAATAACGTTTTAAGGAGTTGGGCTTATATTCTTTTGTCACCAAGAAATTCCAGCTCCTTCTTCCGGAATGGTAACAAGGGCTACCTCCAATAAAGTTTTAGTCATCTCTGTTTGAATTTTTCCAACATCTCTTCTAATTTTAGCTAATTTAGGATCCTTGTCAACACACGTCCTTGCAACAACTAATGCCCTTGGCAAACACATATTTTCCGTGTTCTTGATGGTGGATAATTCCTTGTCTCATGCCACATTCCTCTTCAAACTGTTGTAGTTTTTTCCTCTACCTTGACCAGACGGCAATCGTACACTTGTTACTTTAAGATAAAAGGATTCCGTATTCAGACCCAACGAATTCGACTGATAAATGTTGCTTATCACATTCCAAACATCCTCATAATTTACTTCTCCGGCTGGTTTAAAGCGAAGCCCTCCTTCACCACGACTAAAGTCCTTGGAGCAAAAACTAAATCCAACATAATCCGATGGTTGTAGGTCCTCTGTAGATCTCTGAATAACTTGGTGAATCGCTTCTCGCACCCAGCCAACCGGTTCAACTCCTTCGGGCACAGGTTTCAGCCTAAACTCCAATGCACGACCAGTAACATTGTATCTTCCAACTTGCTGAACGGTATCCTTAATAACAAGAAACTTTTCCATTTTAACTAGACACGTCCGTAAACTTCAGGAGTCAGGAGACTAATGCGAAATGCTGTTTGCCACACCTCTATTTATAACTTCGGTTTGGCAGAAAAGAAGAGTGTTCAGAAAACAGGAGGGCGTTGCGAAAACCAACTGAAGTCCTGCAAAAGAGTTTAAGGTTAGTATGCAGTATAATTGAATTATCGAGTACTTACTAACAATATTAATAAATACGAAAACAAGACCAAGCGTTCGAGAAGAATATTCTCTGTAATAAATGTTTACGGTTTTACTATGCAACAGAATAATATTGAAATGTGTCTGTTCTCACACCTTAAAATATTTTAGTTACCAGGAAAAACTTAATTACAGCAATACATGTATGTAACAATTAAACAATTTACCTCACCCTTTAAAAGAAAGAGAATTTTCCCCCCACTATTTCGAAATTTAATATTTTACTTATCAGTTGAATATTCTAAGCACCTGCGACAAAAACAGTTATCGCTTTACCTATTACCACTTTTCTGTACTTTTAGGAGGTTAGATAGAAATATTTTTATACTTACCAAACGAAAATAAATTTCAAAGTTTCTAGTGCTTGAGCCTCGGGCACACACTCGCTGTTAAATAAGCAGGAACAGGACGGGGATATCTGTAACAAATAACACAACTTTTACATCTTAGCTGTTAATATTTCGTCTAATTAAAATATTGACAAGCTATGAAAGTGTAAATAGCTTCAAAATGTATCTGAAAATGTTAGATTTGAACAGTCTGTTTTGTCTTACCATAAGAACGAAAATACTAATAGCCTTCTTTTTATCTTTTATTATCTTTGTCTTTTAAAACACTCGAACCGCAAGTGGTCCTTGGACGATACGTCAAAGCTGCTTGGCACTTTGACTATCTCGGTCAACGGTGGCGAAACAACTGTAAAAGGAAATATCAACTAAGAAGAAACACAATATAACGCAACGACCTAGCGAGTATATCAGCTGGTTCTCCTGTGCGGGTTATACACGATTAGCATACCTATTTAAATGAAAATTTCCTGCTCTGGTATGGGAATACGTACAAAAACAATAGTCATTTAAGCTTGTATTAAACGAATGTGCATCTCCAAAGCAGCACGCTTTATCAAAATAAATGAAAACTTACCCCTTCCCCAACTCTATTCTTCTAGACCACTCTTTAATCGTCATTTTAAACCCTCTACCTCCACCCCCTTTAACCCCATGTGAGCGTGCTATATCTTAGCAAATTCAAAAGTTTTTGTTCATCTAGACACCAGGCACTACATCACACCCTACATTACTACTTACTTATGAACCGAAAAATAAAAATCACTCCTAGCTCCCGCTTAAAATACCAAAAATATTCCTCTCTAGATATCGAATGTCACAATATTACTGTCCTTACTTATTTTTACAGATTTATCTTTTAGCCAAAAAATTTGAAGCCCAAGTTTATCAAAATAAATAAAAAACTGTCTTTCCTCTACTCTGTTTTTCTAGACCGCTTTTCTAAGTGTCAGTTATATAAGCCCTTTGCCCGCATTGCCTCCAACCCCAAATGAACGCACTAAATCTGAGCATAAGCATTCACTACCAGAATAACTCGAAGTGTTTTATAAGACTCGATACTATCACTAATCACTTAGGTACTAAAAACTCCCTCCTAGCACCCTTTTTTGTTGTTGTAAATACTGTTGCGCTTTCATCAAAAAGGTGCTTTTTTACCAAAAAAACAGAGCAAGAATTACCTACTCTCCTCTATCTTTTCGTTACAGCTCGCCCTCTATACCGATAATAGAAGTTTGAGCCCTTCCCTCCTACCCTCTAACCCCCACAGAGACGTGCTAAAGTATGTTCAGCGACCTCCAGACTAGACACTATGCGACACAACACCTTCCACACATACTGAAGAAAATTCTCACCCTGCGACCTTATATAGTAAAAAAAAAACCAACTGACGACGTACGAAATAGTTTAAAAGAGAGGGGGACACTTTAAAGTGAATCCTGCATATATCCTTGTACAATATGGGTCGGGTTGGATTACATACTAGGGTATGTAATTCCACAAGAATTTTTCTAAGTCCAAAAGGGATAAAAAATAAGCAAATATCTCAAAAACTGAGCCTTTTATCAAAAAAATAAACGCAATTTTACCCCCAGACCTCCTGTCGACTTTGGCAACGCTTTAACACTTCAGGCACGTTTCAACCCCCTATGCCCAAGGGTTCCATCCCTCCACACCACAAACCCCGCAGGGTATACCTGTAAACTCACATAAAGTAGCCAGAACTATTAAAATTTAAGCCACCTACCTTATAAACCAGCCGACTAGACACTTCGCGAGACAACACCTTCACATACTGAAGAAAATTCTCCCCCCGCGACCTTATATAGTAAAAAGCCAACTGACGATGTACGAAATAGTTTAGAAGAGAGGGGGGATTCACTTTACAACACTAATTCCCCCCACTATATATCCCCTCACTCCTTCATATAAGGAGTGGGGGGATTTAGTGTTATAAAGTGAATCCCCCCTCTCTTTTAAACTATTTCGTACTTTCGTACATCGTCAGTTGGCTTTTTACTATATAAGGTCGCGGGGGGAGAATTTTCTTCAGTATGTGAAGGTGTTGTCTCGCGAAGTGTCTAGTCGGCTGGTTTATAAGGTAGGTGGCTTAAATTTTAATAGTTCTGGCTACTTTATGTGAGTTTACAGGTATACCCTGCGGGGTTTGTGGTGTGGAGGGATGGAACCCTTGGGCGTAGGGGGTTGAAACGCACCTGAAGTGTTAAAGCGTTGCCAAAGTCGACAGGGGGTCTGGGGGTAAAATTGCGTTTATTTTTTTGATAAAAGGCTCAGTTTTTGAGATATTGGCTAGTTTTTTATCCCTTATGGACTTAGAAAAATTCTTGTGGAATTACATACCCTAGTATGTAATCCAACCCGACCCATATTGTACAAGGATATATGCAGGATTCACTTTAAAGTGTCCCCTCTCTCTTTTAAACTATTTCGTACGTCGTCAGTTGGTTTTTTACTATATAAGGTCGCAGGGTGAGAATTTTCTTCAGTATGTGTGGAAGGTGTTGTGTCGCATAGTGTCTAGTCTGGAGGTCTATAAACGGGCGGGATTTATGAGGTAAGTGGCTTAAGTTTTAATAGCTCGGTCTACTTTATGTCAGTTTACGGGTATACCCTGAGGGGATATGTGGTGTGGAGGGATGGAACCCTTGGGCGTAGGGGGTTGAAACGTACCTGAAGTGTTAAAGCGTTGCCAGAGTCGACAGGGAGTTTGGGGTAAAATTGCGTTTATTTTTTTGATAAAAAGGCACAGTTTTTGAGATATTTGCTTGTTTTTTATACTTTTTGGACTGGAAAATTCTTGTGGAATTAGAAACCCTAGTACTCGTATGTATGTATATCCAAGAAGCACAGTGCAATTAGGGAAAGATAATAAAAGCTAACAGTCCTAAACAATACTTTTTTAAATATACAGTATTTTGATTTTAACTAGTGTAGATTTTCGTAGTTCGCTAAACTTGTCCGGACTTGTCAAAACCTGTCGATACAGGAAAGACTCTAATTTTCTTCATTGTTATCTATTACTTGTTTTAGCTATTCAAAATGATTTTTGTATATGAACATTTCAAAATTTAATTAGGGGATGCGCTTTTAATTATTGTGCCATTTACTACAGGGTATAAGAAATGATATATGAATTATTTCATTTATTTTTTAAATTATCGTTTTAGGATATTACATTTTTACTGTTATTAGGTAAATAAGAGGCGTTTTTAAATCATAAGGTGGGTGGCTTGCGTATATTACACAGTACAGCTAGAATTGACATTTGTCTATTACGTAGGCCTGCCTAAACATATTTATCAGCTTTTTAAAACTTAGAATTTCCGACACTTTCTAATATAAATGTTACCCTGTAGAATAAAAGGGCGTTGGATACAAAAGAAGAGAATTTAAAAGCTAGGTACATATTTTACATAGGACATCTAATCAGAGATTGATTTTTTTTATTCAATTATTCCATAATTGAAGATAATGTACATATTATTATGTTAATTTTTACTTCTTTTGACTTGATTTTTTTTTGCTAAACCTGTGCTAGAAAATATTTTTTGTAGTTTTGAGATTTAAAGTAATTTTTTAAAAAATATTGTGGACATAATGAGATGCGCGTGCGTTGTTACAGGTTATAAAGGCTTCTAGGAGCGGACTTTTTTAGTATGAGTTTGTGCTGAGAGCATGCAAGGACCTGAACATACTTTAGCACGTCTCTGTGGGGGTTAGAGGGTAGGAGGGAAGGGCACAAACTTCTATTATCGGTATAGAGGGCGAGCTGTAACGAAAAGATAGAGGAGAGTAGGTAATTCTTGCTCTGTTTTTTGGTAAAAAAGCACCTTTTTGATGAAAAGCGCAACAGTATTTACAACAACAAAAAAAAAGGGTGCTAGGAGCGAGTCTTTAGTACCTAAGTGATTAGTGATAGTATCTAGTCTTATAAAACACTTCGAGTTATTCTGGTAGTGAATGCTTATGCTCAGATTTAGTGCGTTCATTTGGGGTTGGAGGCAGTGCGGTCATGTGAGTTTAAAGGTATACCCTGCGGGGTTTGTGGTGTGGAGGGATGGAACCCTTGGGCATAGGGGGTTGAAACGTGCCTGAAGTGTTAAAGCGTTGCCAAAGTCGACAGGAGGTCTGGGGGTAAAATTGCGTTTATTTTTTTGATAAAAGGCTCAGTTTTTGAGATATTTGCTTATTTTTTATCCCTTTTGGACTTAGAAAAATTCTTGTGGAATTACATACCCTAGTATGTAATCCAACCCGACCCATATTGTACAAGGATATATGCAGGATTCACTTTAAAGTGTCCCCCTCTCTTTTAAACTATTTCGTACGTCGTCAGTTGTTTTTTTTTTACTATATAAGGTCGCAGGGTGAGAATTTTCTTCAGTATGTGTGGAAGGTGTTGTGTCGCATAGTGTCTAGTCTGGAGGTCGCTGAACATACTTTAGCACGTCTCTGTGGGGGTTAGAGGGTAGGAGGGAAGGGCTCAAACTTCTATTATCGGTATAGAGGGAGAGCTGTAACGAAAAGATAGAGGAGAGTAGGTAATTCTTGCTCTGTTTTTTTAGTAAAAAAGCACCTTTTTGATGAAAGCGCAACAGTATTTACAACAACAAAAAAGGGTGCTAGGAGGGAGTTTTTAGTACCTAAGTGATTAGTGATAGTATCGAGTCTTATAAAACACTTCGAGTTATTCTGGTAGTGAATGCTTATGCTCAGATTTAGTGCGTTCATTTGGGGTTGGAGGCAATGCGGGCAAAGGGCTTATATAACTGACACTTAGAAAAGCGGTCTAGAAAAACAGAGTAGAGGAAAGACAGTTTTTTATTTATTTTGATAAACTTGGGCTTCAAATTTTTGGCTAAAAGATAAATCTGTAAAAATAAGTAAGGACAGTAATATTGTGACATTCGATATCTAGAGAGGAATATTTTTGGTATTTTAAGCGGGAGCTAGGAGTGATTTTTATTTTTCGGTTCATAAGTAAGTAGTAATGTAGGGTGTGATGTAGTGCCTGGTGTCTAGATGAACAAAAACTTTTGAATTTGCTAAGATATAGCACGCTCACATGGGGTTAAAGGGGGTGGAGGTAGAGGGTTTAAAATGACGATTAAAGAGTGGTCTAGAAGAATAGAGTTGGGGAAGGGGTAAGTTTTCATTTATTTTGATAAAGCGTGCTGCTTTGGAGATGCACATTCGTTTAATACAAGCTTAAATGACTATTGTTTTTGTACGTATTCCCATACCAGAGCAGGAAATTTTCATTTAAATAGGTATGCTAATCGTGTATAACCCGCACAGGAGAACCAGCTGATATACTCGCTAGGTCGTTGCGTTATATTGTGTTTCTTCTTAGTTGATATTTCCTTTTACAGTTGTTTCGCCACCGTTGACCGAGATAGTCAAAGTGCCAAGCAGCTTTGACGTATCATCCAAGGACCACTTGCGGTTCGAGTGTTTTAAAAGACAAAGATAATAAAAGATAAAAAGAAGGCTATTAGTATTTTCGTTCTTATGAGTAGGTATCCCCTTACTTGAGCCAGACAGATGATGGATGGTGATGTTTGACGACCTAGACCACATGACTATAAAAGCCATGGACGGACTTTCATTGGCTAACCCATACGAAGGCTCTTGGAGACGGTACAATCACTAGCCAATCAATGAGAGACATTTACAGGAGAATAACTAAAAAAGTACGCACCGTAGAGAAAAATTGTATTTGAAAATAATGTAGAGCTCATTTTTTTACAAATAACTGCTGATTTTGAGCGAAATCTAAGCAAGTTGAGCAGTAGTTTGTTTGTAGGAATGTCTGATAATCCAAATCCAAATCCCCCCTCTCCTCTCCCCTCTCCTCTCCCCGCTAAAAAAAATTTCCCGCAGACAAAAAAAAGCTCCAAATCCTACCACTCTCCACCATTCCAAAAGCCCCCACTCTTCACCATTCCAAAACCCCCCACTCTTCTCCCTACCAAATCCCCACACTCCCTACCAAAATCCACCCACTCTTAACACTACTCTATATAAACTCCTTAAAGTTATAATAAAACAAAATTCACAACAATGCCTTTGCCAGTACCTGTCGATCTCTCCTGGGACGCAGAGCCTTGTGAAACTTACGATCCTTTGCCAGTACCTGCGGATCTCTCCTGGGACACAGAAACTTGTGGAACTTACAATCCACAAGAGTACATAGAAAACAATTTAATTTTAAGAAAACCTCCACCTAATCTCTCCAAGAGTGCTAAAAAGAAATTTCGAGAAGCCGAGCGTAGAAGATTTGAAAAATTGGAAGCAGACTTAAATCAGAAAAAATGACATGTGCAGCCGTCAATTTATTAATGGATCTTATGAATGACAAACGACAACTTATTGAATTGAGCTTTGAAGAACTGAAACTAATACCTTTGGAGTACCTTATTAGATATGCAAGACCTTTAGAATTACTTGAAATTTGGTCAAATTTACCTGAAGAATATAAGATCAGCTTCAATTTACAAATTAATTTACCATGCTACCTACATTATAATAGGCCAGACTGGAAAACCCATGTAGATGGACCACCGTCATCCCAAAGACAATGCTATTTTTGTAACTTCTCAACTCAGCCTGTAAATATTTAATTTATAATAAAAATATTTATTTCAATAGATCCTGTATTATTTATATCTAGGTAGAACAACATCAGGAAATACAAGAATCCCTAAGAAATGGCATTCATGAAAAAGCGTCGCATTTGTAAAAAATCATCAAGCTCAATAATATTCAGTATATTCTATTTTCTGTTTTATTTTCTATGCGAAAACACGAAGCTAATTTTTATAGTGCATCCCAGTTCCCACATTCTGTTGTTCAACGAACGCATTTTACCTTGGCAATGCAAAGCCAATGACTTTAATTTTTATGTTGCATCTCCATTCCCACATTCGCTTCTATTTTTTATTTTATCCCATCCTGTATAATTTAAACCGTCTTTATCATAGCAGAATCTCATTAAAATAAATGGACAATTTAAACGTACTACTTTAAAGTAATATTCTGCTCTGCAATTTACTAAGATCGAAACAACATACTGGAATATAATTACTTAGAAGACTTCGACCGCCCATTCGCAGGTACTTGTTTTAAAAAATCTACTTTCCACAGAGACGAACTAGGGAAAATATTTCTTAGTGAATAATGCAGTCATAACGGAGTATGTAGATAATTTTAATCAATTAGTAAAAATTGTTTTTTACATTTAAATCAATTATTAAAATTGTTTTTGTACAATGTTGCCAATGCCATTAAAGATATTATGCACCCATGCATTGATATTTTAAATTCGCAAATACTCTCCTGTCCTAGCTTCATTTTTACAATCTTAGTTCACTGCCCGGTCAATGTCTAGTTGGATTCATTTTTACAAAATCTAGGCGCCTTCGCCGGGCAACGAGATGCATTTTTACAATCCAAGATGCTAGTTATTCGCTCATGTTAGGCCGACGGGATACATTTTTACAATCCTAGATGCTAGATAATTATGTGAACAAGTATATTTTTTCGACTTTGGTTTAATATAAATGAAACCAAGGGCTAGGCTGAGACCATTCGCAATCTCTAGCTTGTATAGAGACGTACATATATTTATATATATTTACAAGATTTTAAAAATGTCGGGCAAACCAACAATTAAAATTCTACAAAATATATTAATCAAACAAGAACCAACACAATTTGAAGGTGATGTGCCGAATCCACTAATGGATTTTTTTTTTGATAAACCAACTTCTTGCGACGCACTTTGTTCAATAAAAAGTGTTTGATTTAAAACCGTCAAAGATACTATGATGAGTATCATTGACCAAGTACTTACCGCTTAACTTGAAAACATTGAAATAACTCTTAAAGGTACTCTAGAGAAAAACACAGGAACAACAGGGTGTTCTGAGGGAAGCAGGTGTAGTAGAGCGCGTGCAAATTAGCCCTTGGCTCAGTTAACCGGGTAGGTTCAATTGGACGCCACCAGTTTTTTACACCGACGTAAACTGGAAGTCGCCTAGATGGTTTAGGGACCTGCTTCTCACACAACAAACCCGCTATTCATAATAATAAAAAAAAAATTAAAACATAGGGCGCAGTGAGCTGGATAAAAGAAAAACGGAATACATTTAACACTGTACATATATTTACAGGAAAAAAAGTGTTACAGGTGTTTACACCAATAAATTGGAAATTTTGGGCGATTTTGCCCCCGCCAAAATAGTGTTTATACACAAAATCAAAAAAAAAAAAAAAAAAAAAAAAAAAAATGGGCGATTTTGCCCCGCAAATTACATAAATTCTACCGAAAATAAAAACCTTCCTGAGGAAGTCTGTCCTCAGAAACATAAAAGTAAGCTGGCTCCTTAGCCCCTACTGGAGACGATAGGGAGGCTTCTTTGCACCCAGCAATAAAAAGATAGGGATGCTTTGTAGCCCCCACGGAAGACCCTAGGAATAAAACAATTCCCAGTAATTTCAGTGATTCAAATGTAATCAATAATAATAAAAAAATATATTTGAAGTTACGTTAATAAAAAAGTTAATATTTGGAGAGAAACAATTTACTGGAATTAAGCCGCAAAATTTAAGAATATTAAATAAAGTGTCAATAATAAAAGAGAAAGACGGTGGCTTGAAATCAAATGCAAAATTTAGGTAAGTAGAAAAATATTTAAAAATAAGAAGCTACGTTAATATCAAAAAAAAAGGTTACTAAAAAGAGAAAGCAATGATTAAAACCCACTTGCAAAATTTAAGCAAGCTTAGGATAATATTAAACAAAAAGGTTATGTCAATAAACAAAATAAATTATTATTACCTAAAGGGCATCGATAACTAAATTTTAAAGTTCATTTACTTTACGGATAAACGTTAATATTTACAAAAACTAAGTGTTCACTAAATGACCAGTTTAACACTATATTATGTTATCTTACATTACCAATAAAAATAACAAAAGTACAACAAAAGCAAAAATAATTGATAACTAAATTACAAGTTCACGCAAGATTACAGGTATAAACAAAGCAAAAGGCTTGAGCGAAGACAGTAAAAATAACTAAAAATGAAACCCCAGTTAGCTTGACTTAAAACGTTTAAGTAATATTCAAAGTAAAAGAGCCAAAAAAGGTAAAATAATTAAAACCTCAAACCCCTATAGTAGCTTGACTCAAAAGCTAAGCGTTAACACTACTCATGTAAATAAAGTGGATCAATGTAAGATAACACAAGAATAATAATTGACTTCACAAAAATTTTAATCATTTAAATTAAGAGAAAGCACCCTGTATAGGGAGAAACCGTTCGAATATAAACAATGAAAATACACACCGTTTATGTACATTTATAAAAGCACAAATATTAAATTAAAAGCAAAATATACCGCTAATGTACCTCTATCACAAATTTAAATTTAATTAGTGTGTAACTTTTGTGTTTATGACCGTAAATGAATAAATTAATAAATAAATAAAGACACAAAGCTTAAATCACAAGCGAATAATACGAGATACCAAAAGTATAAGCATAAATATATACAAAGCATCTACGTAACTACCTTACGTTCCCAGAAGCAAACAATACGATATAATAGAAAGGTTGTAAAACGTGTACGAGCATAAGTTTCTAAGCACACCAAAATATTTGCCAAATGGCAACTTTAAAATAAAATAATAGGTTAATGAACCTCTGAAAACAAAAATATTATATAACCCCCCCGTTATAAACAAACGCAAAAATAAATTTAAATTTTCCAGCTTCCTAGAAATAAAACCCGTAATACCTCAAGCCCGTACACGTCTTAGCTTATAAAAAAAAAACAGGAAAATAAAGGATTTGGTGGTATTCTTGACAACCTGGCGACCGAACCTTAATAATAACAAAGAAATTAGTATATAAAAAAAACACTTACTATAAAGCTTAATTTTCAACTTGGCGTTTACGATAACCAACCATACTGACAGAGTACCAGTACCACCAACTCCTTTATATCTACATAAATTACGGTTTGAAACTTAGCGCTACAGATAGCAACCCACTGCAAATGATTTGCGACAGCATAAAGCCGATAAAAGAAACTTGATAAAAACAATCTACATTCTACGCGGGTGACCGACTATTTTAATTCAAATAAACCCAGGCCCGTAAGCTGGTATAAAGAGCCCTTAACATAACTTATAGATTGTACGAGCAAGCTTTACAGCCAACAATCAAGACTCAAAAGGTTAATTGCAAATTAGTTAAAGTGATATTAATATTTAAGAAATTGAAGGCTTGACTACTATAACTCAAAATATGGTGTAGCAATAAGAACCACCCGAGAAAACTAGAGTCTTACTTAAAACATAGTACCGTAAAGCAGAACGATAATTATGGTTCGTTAAAATTTTAAATTATAATTTTATGGGCTTAAATTGGCGATTGATAAGTACCTGAGAAACACGGAGCAAAAAAAACTTCAAGGTCTAACTCACCTCCTAACAACGAGGGTTCGAATTCCAACTTCCACAGGCAGCAAAAGGGCACCACACAGCAAGGTTACCACAGGGTTTGGACCTCCAAACTGTTGCCGATGTTCGTGGCTTGATAGAAATAAAGAAAGGAATCCTTAGTAATTGAAAAATTTTACCATGCACGTGGCAGACTAGCAAAAAAACCATCTATATAAAAAACTAGCTCACCTGATATGATGTTATCGAACGAAGTTGCAGATAAAATCTTGCCCAGCAGACAATAATTCAGCAGATGAATTTTAATCGCAGTCCCGGAACTTAATCCATAAACTTGAGCCTTCAAAATGGCTGAAACCGACACCGCAAATCTGCAATCTTCGACGAAGACCAGGGTGGAAATGCCCGACAGTGGACCGCCCTTCCGAACAAAATGGTTCTTACATTAATATTTGCGCCAGCGCCAAAAAGGACCCACAGAACACGGAAGATGATCGGGGGCGACAGCAACTACACTGACCGGAATGACAGAAATTGATAGTCTAAAGATGGCGCCACGGCATACCGGCAAGAACTACGAAATCCAAACCAAAACCAAGCCTGGACCAGAAGCTGCTCCCTCAAATGACCCCGAATGCAGAATGGCACAAGTCTCCGACCCCAAACGGAGAAACAAACGCAAAAAAAAACACCGAAACTTAGAACTCCAATCGTCGCCGCGCCACCAAACAAGGGTACTGAAATCATACAGAGGCCTCTTGCGTGAAACAATAAAGTTACGGAAATACTGACCGTTATAGGTACCTACGCCGGTACTGATCGAGACGCACTATTTCAGTACGATGCATCCAAATACTAACGGCTGAAACCCCGAATGTCGAAACTACAGAAAGGAAGACGATGATGTAGTGCTACAAAATTCCAACCTTCCCACACTCGAAAATGCCACTGCAGCCGCTGTGTTCACAAATCGACGGCTCTCGAAAGCGCTTTGGGACTGTTCGTGTATGCGAACAGATCAGATTCTTACCCCCGATGCACCGTCTCTACCTGAATCGACCTCGCGGTCCGAACTGGAAACAGTCCCACCTTATAGTTCCGCCGAACGGAGCACACCACCGTCTCAGCCTTCAATATACAACTGAATTTATTAAATATGTTTATAAAATTCAACAAGATCTTGGAAAAGGAAATCTTGGAGTTTAATTAATAGAGAACGCTAAATTCAGGAATCCAGAACAGTGAAGGCCGTGGAAAACACCGGGATTAAATTTCATCCAAAATGTAGGTAGCCTTTTAAATTTATCCTTTAAAAATATGTTATTATAAATAGACTAAGGGCGACTTGTCTATACACAGAGAGGACTCCAAGCAAGGCGAAAATTCAGGGCACAACACACAAAGAACATTAAATCGAACTACGAGCCATGTGAGCGATGGCCAAGCTGATGTCAAGCTGACTTGGACAAGAAAGAAGGCAAACAAGATGGACAGGGAGTAACCTGGAACACAGGGCAAAGCGAGCCTACCCAGTGTAAGAGCGAAGTTCAGAATCAAGGTAAATTATTAAGTAAAACTAAACAGGTAATCGTGAATAAAATTAATTAGTATAATTAGTAAACACATACCCAGACAATGTGGCAAAAATGGCCTGTCACAGCTCCCCCTCTCCTACGAAAGGAGGGGAATTTTCCAAGGAAAATTAACCGACGATAAGGATCAGAGGCTCTCTGTATGATACAAGAAAATCGAAAAAGAAAATAAATTACCTGCGCTATGCTGGCGCCAATAAAAAAACATAAGTGAAGATACGTGGGAACCCAAGGTAGTACCATATAACTAATACTAACTAACAAGACTGATAACTCAATCTTAAAGTAACTAAATACTCAAAGAAATCTTTGGTCCCTTTGCCACTAGTCACCCAGCGACCTCCTCCAGGAAGATTCGGTGTGGAACGTAAACCCTAAGTTGGTAAGGGAGCTAGCATTGCGTTACACCCAAAAATATTGTGGGGAACCTCGTTTACTAGCCTCACACCGTAGAATCGTCCCGAATTAAATCACCAATTGACATGCGTCAAACCAACCAAAGGGTGGACAACTAAAAAGGAAAAGATAAATATAATACAACATAAGTAAAATGATAAGAAAAGAGGGATAGCCCAGATGATCCACCATACAAAAGGGAGTGGATTGTAGCATCCACCAAGCTAAAAGATGTACCAAATGGGAAGCACATCGGTCCCTGTATACAACAAAAAAAAATTAATCAGGGTGTTCTGAGCGGTGGCACTGCCACCGGCCTGTCGCAACCTAATAGGCCGACTTGAGCTCAGGCCGAACAAAGTAGCTTGGTCCTCCCCTGGCCCGCCGAACAAGTTCGATGGGCAAACTGTTACCCCAGGGGTCAGACTTCCGCCCCCCCTGAACAGCCCTTCCAGTCGGTCTGCTCTCCGAGGGATCCATGATCTAACAAAGAGCGTCGAAGCGACATCCGGTAGCACCCAACACCGTGCAGCCTGTAAAACGAGATAGGGACAAATGTCTAAATCGATATAAAGTCAAGATAAAGTAAAGTCGCAATCGGGATAGTTTTATTTCGTCTAAAAGGTGAATAGACGAAATATATCAATAAGGACCTAGGCGCAAAACCAGTAAAACTGAGATGGCCGGAGACTAACATATAGTCGTACCAAAACCTAGACCTAAGACAAATCCAAATAATAGAGGGAAAAACCCAAAGGTATCAAAGCAAATTAAAGCCTATCAAAGGCCAATCACGGTAAGGTAAGTAAATCAAAATAAAGGTAAGTAAATCAAAATACAAGGTAATCGAAATAAACCAAAGTAAATGTATTCAAAATTCCGCAAAGGTAAGCAAATTATCGCAAAGGTAAGAAAATTTATCGCAAAAGTAAGCAAATTTATCGCAAAGGAAAGCAAATTATCTCAAATGTAAGTAAATTATCGCAAATATATAAAAAAAAGGTAATCAACCAAAAGTAAATGAAACAAGTAAATCAACTAAAGGTTCGCAAATCGAGATAAAGAAAATTGGGTTACTTGCCAACAACTAGCAGTGAATCCCACCATAAGTGGTATTCTCAACTTCACAAAATCAGCAAAAGGAGAGAAAGAAAATTGTGTTTCTACTCTAAATCCCCAAAGGAAAGACAAAGTCGTACTCGAGCAAAAACACATACTAGTTCAAGTAACCGAAATTTCCAGACACAAGTAGGGAATAATAATAACATCACGTCAAGGTAGAGAAAATTAAGCCAAATCAAAGTAAAAGGTCACATCAATGTAAATACGTCAAATCAAGGTAAAAAAAAAGGTCCAATTAAGATAATAAATAAAGACTTTTGGCCCTAGTCTTTAGTAAAAAAAAAACCCTTAATAGTGAATGCAGATAAAAAAAAACGATAAAGAAAATTAGGTCCAAAAGTAATTAATCACCGCCTTCTAACCTAGTAATCAAACTTAAATTACCATGTGACACACCGACCCCCATCTCGTCTCGCGCCGAGTTGGGTGTCTGAGTGCGACTGATAAACGCAAAAAGGTACCTACATTAATGACCATAAACGTTACTATACGCTACTATACTATAAACCAAGCGACGATAAGGTAAATATAATCAGGTTATGACAACTAAAAAAAAAACAAGGCATAAGGCGGCGATGGCAAGTGAAAGTAGTAAGGCAGCTGAGGGCTTACCCACTACAGACAATAGAAGCAAGGCAGCTGAAGGCTTACCTTGCCACGGCTTTCAGGGGACTCCTACCCCAACTAGTTAACCCAGTGCAGTGCTATTCTAAGCGATAGTGTCCAAATCCATCAAGCTTCGAGCCAAGATGGATTCAGACACCATCACGCCCGTACTGCAGGGCATGAAAATTGCTCACGACTGAGCAAGGAAAGTAAAAAAAAAACAAGAATTTAAACTGGGCCAAAAGTCAAAATTAACGCAACGATAAAAGAAAACTCACTAAAGCCATTATTACCGAAAGAAGAAGGGGAAAAAAATTAAATGTAATTAACCAAATTGAAGCTATGGACTCGAAAATTAATAAATTCAGAAATTAATAGATTGATAAATAAATTGAAGGAAAATGACTAGTAAAACGTAATATTAAATTAATGACAGTAAAATTAACGGAAGGTAATAAAGTAAATAATGACTTTGAGTTGCCTAACAATTTATTCACTCCTACGGACCACCAAATGCAGTTTCGGCATATACCGGTTTAAGGTCTTGTACATGCCAAATGCCCTTACTAACACCGTGTTCATCCTCCAGTTCGTAAGTACACGTGCCGGTCTTTTCTACGATCTTAAACGGACCTACAAATTCCGGAGCCAACTTTGCGCTATAATACTTCGCTGCATCGGATATACTTTTATTCTTACGCCAGACTTCTTGACCAGGAACAAAGCTTACTGGGCGTCGGCGCAAATTATAGTTATGTCGATTTTTAACACGAGAAGCTTCGATTTTAGTGTGGACTTTTCTAAATAATTGTTTGAAAGCTTCTATTCGTTCTCGAATGTAATTTTGACGCTCAGTTTCTACTTGAGGAACACCCTCAGCATAGTCCGAACCGAATAGCTTGTGTTCCCTGCCAAAATTAACGCAGTATGGGGTGAAGCCCGTAGTTTCGTGTCGCGAAGTGCGAATGGCGCAACCGATAGCAGTTAAATTATCTTCCCAAGTTCGATGGTTATTTTGTTGAACGTAAGAGCGCAACATCGTTTTAATAACTCTATTAACACGTTCAGTATGATCTGCTCTAGGATAATAATTAGCAGTGTAAAATATTCTAACCTTATATTTATCGCAAAGGGCTTGAAATTCTTTGGATTTCATTTGAGTTCCGTTGTCGCACGTTAAGAATTGAGGGGCTCCGTAAACTAAGAAGATGCCGTCTTCGACACACTTTACCAACGATTTTGCTGTTGCCGATCGACACGGGAATAACACGACGTACTTGCTAAAATAATCGGTGACCACCAAAATATGAGTGTTACCTTGTTTAGAACGAGGTAAAGGACCTATGTAGTCTAGGCTGATGGCTTGCCAAGGCTCTTTTATGTCTGGGCGGTTACCCATTAGACCAGCTGAACGTTTCTGCTCTACTTTGTTCTGAGCACAAGTTCTACAAGCACGGACATAACTAGCAACGTCAGATCTCATTTTCGGCCAATAATATCTCTCGGCGACCTTCCAAAATGTTTTAAAAACACCCACGTGCCCTGCTGCTGGATTATCATGGCATCGAAGTAGTATCTCTTTTCGTTTATCCTTCGGCACTACTATTTTCCAGTAGGTAGAATGATCTGGAAAACTAGGATTGTTGGTCTTAACATATTTAAAGAGATTGCCATTCTCGACTCGCCAGCAAGGATATTTATCAGGACGTTCTTCTAGTTTCTGCATCATGCCTTTGTACCATTTGTCTGAGGTGTCAGAAAATGATGACGGTGGTTCGTCAACAGCTGCGACAGAATCAGTAGTCACTGGCACTGACCTAGAAAGAAAATCTGGCACGACGTGATCTCGGCCTTTACGGTGGATCAATTCAAGGTCGTAAGGTTGTAAACGGAGAGCCCATCGAGCGAGACGTCCTTGTGGATCTTTTAGATTATGAAGCCATAACAAAGAATGGTGATCGGTTATGAGTTTAAAGTGTACACCCTCCAGATAGTGACGAAGCTTTTCTACACTCCAAATTACGGCAAGGCACTCTTTTTCGGTGACGGTTAATTTCATCTCTTGTTTGGTGAGAGAACGTGAAAGATAGGAAATAACTTTTTCCCCGTCATCAAATTGCTGAGTCAGAACTGCTCCTAGGCCATAAAATGAGGCATCAGTCTGTAAGGTAAATGTGCGATTAAAATCTGGACATGTAAGCACGGGAGCTGTGATAAGAGCCTCTTTAATCAAGTTGAATGACTGATGGCACTCGGAAGTCCATTCCCATTTGATATTCTTCCTGGTAAGCCGAGTAATTGGGGCTATGATAGCTGAAAAGTTCGGCACAAAACGCCGGTACCAAGAAGCGGTGCCAATAAAACGTCGAATTTCGGTGATATTTCGTGGAGGTGCTATATTCACAATGGCCTGCACTTTCTCAGGATCAGGTCTTAAACCTTGAGCGTCTACGATGTAGCCAAGGTATCGTAATTCAGGCTTACAAAAGTGACATTTCTCCTCGGAAACTATGAGTCCTGCATCTCTCAAACGGTCAAAAACTAGGCCCAGAATTCTGAGGTGTTCAGGAAAGGTTCTAGAGATGATAATTATATCATCAAGATACACCATCACGTGATTTTCCAAATCAACGCCCAATACACGGTCCACTATACGTTGCCAGGTGGCTGGCGCATTGGTCAAGCCAAAGGGCATGCGCAGAAAATGATAAAGATTCCTACCTGGAACAGTGAAAGCAGTAAATTCACGTGAGGACTCACTAAGAGGTACCTGCCAGAACGCTGATTTTATGTCGATGGAGCTAATGTAGCGGGCGTCTCTGAGGCGATCCAAAATGGCGGAGATATAAGGTATAGGATATGCGTCTTTCTTAGTTTTTGTATTAAGCTTTCTAAAATCTATGCAAAACCTATAGCTGTCATCTTTCTTGCGTACCAAACACACTGGACTGGACCAAGGACTTTTAGAAGGTTCAATCACGCCAAGTTTCAACATCTCGTCGATTTCCTCGTCCATAATCCTTTGTTTGTATGGAGAAACTGGGTAGTAACGCTGTTTAATTGGCCTAGTGCCGGGTTCAAGCTCAATGACGTGTTCTGCTACCTTGCAGCAGCCAAGACCAGTACCCATTTCCGATATTTTCTCCTTAACTAGTGCATTTAAACACGCTCGGTCGGTTTCAGATAAACAGTTGCCATCTATAACGCTACAAATTTCCGTAGGTTGATCATCAGTGGAAAAATGCCAGACATCCTGCTTCAAGTCGGGGATCACTTCCATGGTTCTCCAAAAGTCAATGCCTAATATTAATTGGTGGGACAGTTCGGGAAGGACTAAAATATCTATCACCCGAGTTTTATTTAATAAAGTTACAGGAGCCTGAAAATAGCCCAAACTGGAGCAAGTTTGGCCATTCGCGACAGTACAATCAGTCTGTTGCCTAATAAGTTTTAATCCCAGACTTTCCAAAATTCGGAAACCGGGTTGACCTACAATAGTGCGTGATGCTCCAGAATCTAATAAGCCTAATATTTTGTAACCTAAAATCGAAATTTCTAAATAGGGGCGCTGGTCGCCATGCGCATGAGCTATGATAGGATCTAATAGTTTTTGATTTGGAAAAGAGTTATTCGCATGTGAAGGATTTTTGCGGGAGGGAGAGTTATTTGTTGACGAAGGGTTTTCATCAGAAAGAGAGTTGTTGGTTGGCAAAAGATTTTTATTGGGGGCAGAATTGCTAGGGGGTGGATGATTTTTGCTGAAAAGACAAGGGTTGGTTGGTGAAAGGTTTTCACTGGGCACAGAATTGTCAGGGGGTGAATGACTTGTGTTGAAAAGCGAGTTGTTGGTGGGCAAAAGGTTCTCATCGGAAAGAAAGCGGTTGGTTGCTGAAATATTTCCATTGGAAAGAAAGTGGTTGGTCGGCAAAAGTTTTTCATTGGACAGAGGATGGTTAGAGGATGAATGATGTTTGTGAATTTTTGGCCCCACGTTGGGCGCCAAAAATTTGCGACGCACTTTGTTCAATAAAAAGTGTTTGATTTAAAACCGTCAAAGATACTATGATGAGTATCATTGACCAAGTACTTACCGCTTAACTTGAAAACATTGAAATAACTCTTAAAGGTACTCTAGAGAAAAACACAGGAACAACAGGGTGTTCTGAGGGAAGCAGGTGTAGTAGAGCGCGTGCAAATTAGCCCTTGGCTCAGTTAACCGGGTAGGTTCAATTGGACGCCACCAGTTTTTTACACCGACGTAAACTGGAAGTCGCCTAGATGGTTTAGGGACCTGCTTCTCACACAACAAACCCGCTATTCATAATAATAAAAAAAAATTAAAACATAGGGCGCAGTGAGCTGGATAAAAGAAAAACGGAATACATTTAACACTGTACATATATTTACAGGAAAAAAAGTGTTACAGGTGTTTACACCAATAAATTGGAAATTTTGGGCGATTTTGCCCCCGCCAAAATAGTGTTTATACACAAAATCAAAAAAAAAAAAAAAAAAATATGGGCGATTTTGCCCCGCAAATTACATAAATTCTACCGAAAATAAAAACCTTCCTGAGGAAGTCTGTCCTCAGAAACATAAAAGTAAGCTGGCTCCTTAGCCCCTACTGGAGACGATAGGGAGGCTTCTTTGCACCCAGCAATAAAAAGATAGGGATGCTTTGTAGCCCCCACGGAAGACCCTAGGAATAAAACAATTCCCAGTAATTTCAGTGATTCAAATGTAATCAATAATAATAAAAAAATATATTTGAAGTTACGTTAATAAAAAAGTTAATATTTGGAGAGAAACAATTTACTGGAATTAAACCGCAAAATTTAAGAATATTAAATAAAGTGTCAATAATAAAAGAGAAAGACGGTGGCTTGAAATCAAATGCAAAATTTAGGTAAGTAGAAAAATATTTAAAAATAAGAAGCTACGTTAATATCAAAAAAAAAGGTTACTAAAAAGAGAAAGCAATGATTAAAACCCACTTGCAAAATTTAAGCAAGCTTAGGATAATATTAAACAAAAAGGTTATGTCAATAAACAAAATAAATTATTATTACCTAAAGGGCATCGATAACTAAATTTTAAAGTTCATTTACTTTACGGATAAACGTTAATATTTACAAAAACTAAGTGTTCACTAAATGACCAGTTTAACACTATATTATGTTATCTTACATTACCAATAAAAATAACAAAAGTACAACAAAAGCAAAAATAATTGATAACTAAATTACAAGTTCACGCAAGATTACAGGTATAAACAAAGCAAAAGGCTTGAGCGAAGACAGTAAAAATAACTAAAAATGAAACCCCAGTTAGCTTGACTTAAAACGTTTAAGTAATATTCAAAGTAAAAGAGCCAAAAAAGGTAAAATAATTAAAACCTCAAACCCCTATAGTAGCTTGACTCAAAAGCTAAGCGTTAACACTACTCATGTAAATAAAGTGGATCAATGTAAGATAACACAAGAATAATAATTGACTTCACAAAAATTTTAATCATTTAAATTAAGAGAAAGCACCCTGTATAGGGAGAAACCGTTCGAATATAAACAATGAAAATACACACCGTTTATGTACATTTATAAAAGCACAAATATTAAATTAAAAGCAAAATATACCGCTAATGTACCTCTATCACAAATTTAAATTTAATTAGTGTGTAACTTTTGTGTTTATGACCGTAAATGAATAAATTAATAAATAAATAAAGACACAAAGCTTAAATCACAAGCGAATAATACGAGATACCAAAAGTATAAGCATAAATATATACAAAGCATCTACGTAACTACCTTACGTTCCCAGAAGCAAACAATACGATATAATAGAAAGGTTGTAAAACGTGTACGAGCATAAGTTTCTAAGCACACCAAAATATTTGCCAAATGGCAACTTTAAAATAAAATAATAGGTTAATGAACCTCTGAAAACAAAAATATTATATAACCCCCCCGTTATAAACAAACGCAAAAATAAATTTAAATTTTCCAGCTTCCTAGAAATAAAACCCGTAATACCTCAAGCCCGTACACGTCTTAGCTTATAAAAAAAAACAGGAAAATAAAGGATTTGGTGGTATTCTTGACAACCTGGCGACCGAACCTTAATAATAACAAAGAAATTAGTATATAAAAAAAACACTTACTATAAAGCTTAATTTTCAACTTGGCGTTTACGATAACCAACCATACTGACAGAGTACCAGTACCACCAACTCCTTTATATCTACATAAATTACGGTTTGAAACTTAGCGCTACAGATAGCAACCCACTGCAAATGATTTGCGACAGCATAAAGCCGATAAAAGAAACTTGATAAAAACAATCTACATTCTACGCGGGTGACCGACTATTTTAATTCAAATAAACCCAGGCCCGTAAGCTGGTATAAAGAGCCCTTAACATAACTTATAGATTGTACGAGCAAGCTTTACAGCCAACAATCAAGACTCAAAAGGTTAATTGCAAATTAGTTAAAGTGATATTAATATTTAAGAAATTGAAGGCTTGACTACTATAACTCAAAATATGGTGTAGCAATAAGAACCACCCGAGAAAACTAGAGTCTTACTTAAAACATAGTACCGTAAAGCAGAACGATAATTATGGTTCGTTAAAATTTTAAATTATAATTTTATGGGCTTAAATTGGCGATTGATAAGTACCTGAGAAACACGGAGCAAAAAAAACTTCAAGGTCTAACTCACCTCCTAACAACGAGGGTTCGAATTCCAACTTCCACAGGCAGCAAAAGGGCACCACACAGCAAGGTTACCACAGGGTTTGGACCTCCAAACTGTTGCCGATGTTCGTGGCTTGATAGAAATAAAGAAAGGAATCCTTAGTAATTGAAAAATTTTACCATGCACGTGGCAGACTAGCAAAAAAACCATCTATATAAAAAACTAGCTCACCTGATATGATGTTATCGAACGAAGTTGCAGATAAAATCTTGCCCAGCAGACAATAATTCAGCAGATGAATTTTAATCGCAGTCCCGGAACTTAATCCATAAACTTGAGCCTTCAAAATGGCTGAAACCGACACCGCAAATCTGCAATCTTCGACGAAGACCAGGGTGGAAATGCCCGACAGTGGACCGCCCTTCCGAACAAAATGGTTCTTACATTAATATTTGCGCCAGCGCCAAAAAGGACCCACAGAACACGGAAGATGATCGGGGGCGACAGCAACTACACTGACCGGAATGACAGTAATTGATAGTCTAAAGATGGCGCCACGGCATACCGGCAAGAACTACGAAATCCAAACCAAAACCAAGCCTGGACCAGAAGCTGCTCCCTCAAATGACCCCGAATGCAGAATGGCACAAGTCTCCGACCCCAAACGGAGAAACAAACGCAAAAAAAAAACACCGAAACTTAGAACTCCAATCGTCGCCGCGCCACCAAACAAGGGTACTGAAATCATACAGAGGCCTCTTGCGTGAAACAATAAAGTTACGGAAATACTGACCGTTATAGGTACCTACGCCGGTACTGATCGAGACGCACTATTTCAGTACGATGCATCCAAATACTAACGGCTGAAACCCCGAATGTCGAAACTACAGAAAGGAAGACGATGATGTAGTGCTACAAAATTCCAACCTTCCCACACTCGAAAATGCCACTGCAGCCGCTGTGTTCACAAATCGACGGCTCTCGAAAGCGCTTTGGGACTGTTCGTGTATGCGAACAGATCAGATTCTTACCCCCGATGCACCGTCTCTACCTGAATCGACCTCGCGGTCCGAACTGGAAACAGTCCCACCTTATAGTTCCGCCGAACGGAGCACACCACCGTCTCAGCCTTCAATATACAACTGAATTTATTAAATATGTTTATAAAATTCAACAAGATCTTGGAAAAGGAAATCTTGGAGTTTAATTAATAGAGAACGCTAAATTCAGGAATCCAGAACAGTGAAGGCCGTGGAAAACACCGGGATTAAATTTCATCCAAAATGTAGGTAGCCTTTTAAATTTATCCTTTAAAAATATGTTATTATAAATAGACTAAGGGCGACTTGTCTATACACAGAGAGGACTCCAAGCAAGGCGAAAATTCAGGGCCCAACACACAAAGAACATTAAATCGAACTACGAGCCATGTGAGCGATGGCCAAGCTGATGTCAAGCTGACTTGGACAAGAAAGAAGGCAAACAAGATGGACAGGGAGTAACCTGGAACACAGGGCAAAGCGAGCCTACCCAGTGTAAGAGCGAAGTTCAGAATCAAGGTAAATTATTAAGTAAAACTAAACAGGTAATCGTGAATAAAATTAATTAGTATAATTAGTAAACACATACCCAGACAATGTGGCAAAAATGGCCTGTCACATTCTCCACAAGAATTCCAAACACCGCCATCTTCGCCAACAGAGACCTATTTAGCTGCGAAAAACATTGAAGAATACATCAATGGAAGCCTTCCTCAGTGGGATGAAGCAATAGCTCAACCAGAGTTTCAACAGCCAGAAGGAATGGGCAACCAAGAACTTTTTCCAAGCGCTCAACCAGAGTTTCAACAGTCAGAAGGAATGGACAACCAAGAAATTTTTCCAAACGCACAACCAGAGTTTCAACAGCCAGAAGGAATGGGCAACCAAGAAATTTTTCCAAGCGCTCAACCAGAGTTTCAACAGCCAGAAGGAATGGGCAACCAATAACTTTTTCCAAGCGCTCAACCAGAGTTTCAACAGCCAGAAGGAATGGACAACCAAGAAATTTTTCCAAGCGCTCAACCAGAGTTTCAACAGCCAGAAGGGATGGGCAACCAAGAAGTTTTTCCAAACGCACAACCAGAGTTTCAACAGCCAGAAGGAATGGCCAACCAAGAAGTTTTTCCAAACGCACAACCAGAGTTTCAACAGCCAGAAGGAATTGGCAGCCAAGAAGAACATTACCACCCAGAGAACCGCCAGCAGAGATGGATTAACCACTTGAAACGAATCAAAGACATCAACACCTCAATTAAAGAAACAAAAATTAAGAAACTCAGTGCTGAACAACAAATAGAAGATTTCAAAGAGCTTTTGTTAGTGCTTGAGGAGAAAAAAAGAAATCTTGTTGTGATGTTCGCTAATTCAAACAAAGAAGAAAAATTAAACGACCAGATTGCCAAGAGAAAAAAATTATTTTAAAAAATGTTTTAAACCTTGTAAATATATATAAATAAATATACCTACGTCTCTATATAACCCTAGAGATTACGAAACATTTTATTTTGTTTTATTTACTTAGGCTAGTAAAACCCCAATTATAGCTGCATTAGTACTTGCATAGAACTTAGAATAATTTGTAGGGAAATAATAGAATTAGTACTTAAATCCAAGCTTTATCTCAAGTAAAAAACTGACAGTCATATTCTCCAGTCTAATTTGACAAGCAAAACTTTTAACTGATAAGTGTAAGAATAAGACACCTAAGGTTTATACTATTAATGTATTTCTGAGCTTTTTCGCAAATTTATAAAGAACAGAGCAATTTTAGTACGTACAATAATAAAACTAAATTCACTCTAGCAACTCATTCCAAGACGAAAATCATTTGGAAACCAAGAAAATCGTTGAAATATCACAATAATTCATAAGTTTTTAATGACGACTTATTAACAATAACAAAACATAGCTGATCAACTATAAGATCTTAATTTAAGCCAGTACTAAATTACCTTCCTAGTGGACCTAAGCGTAAAAATCTTTAAAATTAAATTAAAACAGGCTTACCCTCGAATTTTATTGCCACTGCACTTTACACAGTTTACAAAACTAATTACCACATAAATCACATCGAAAAGAAACTTATTTAGTACTCGTAAATAAATAAATAATAATCACTTAATCGCATAACAAATAAACTATGTAGGTAGGTTAGTAAATACCTAGATACAACGTACACGCGTTTTACTTTCGAACTTGCTTTATTCTTCGTTTCGATATAACAGTACCGGTGGACTTACAAGAGCACTGACCATCGAGGTCAACCGGTCGAAGCCGCGAAAAAGCAGATGTTGTCAAGTTTATATTTAAAATTTCCTAAGTTTTGTGTCGATAAACACACAAAATTCAGTGTCCATCTGTCACAGGCGATTTTCTTTGAATTCGACGTAAAAAGTTGGCATAGAGATACAGTGTGCTGCTAAAATGCAACTTAAAGTATAAAATCGGAATTTTAATTCTGCGGGAATGGAAAAAAATTTAAGGGTATGGTATCAAATGAAAGCCTATTGAAGCACGAATTTAACAATATATGATTTATTTTTTTATGCGTTATTTTGGGAAAATCCCTTAAATTATAATATCACCAGAAGGATTACTCAGAAAAATCTGAAAAAATTCACGAACATTAACAATTAGCTGTAGATTGAGCCAAAATTATCAGGATTGAAAAATTCTAGCGCGATCAATTGTTATAAACAATTAAATTGTTTATTTTCCTATAACTGTTAAAACATTGGTTTTAGAGAAAAAGTTTCTTAACAAAAAGTATTTCATACGGCATAAGAAACAACTTTTGTCCTTTCACATTTATTAAAAAATTTTAATTTAGCTCAACACATATGCGTTAGTAGAGATAGATGATATGTTCTGCGCCCGCCGTCCACCGGTGGGATTTTATCTTGTGATATATGACGTCAGTATCAAACCCAGCCATACCACATGTGTCAGTATCAAACCAAACCTGCGCGCACATACGTCACCTGTCATACATCATCTGTCAACTGTCATCTGTCACCTGTCATACGTCATCTGTCATCTGTCACCTGTCATACGTCATACGTCATCTATCAACTGCCATTTGTCAACTGTCATATGACAACTATCATAAGAAGATGCCGTCTTCGACACACTTTACCAACGATTTTGCTGTTGCCGATCGACACGGGAATAACACGACGTACTTGCTAAAATAATCGGTGACCACCAAAATATGAGTGTTACCTTGTTTAGAACGAGGTAAAGGACCTATGTAGTCTAGGCTGATGGCTTGCCAAGGCTCTTTTATGTCTGGGCGGTTACCCATTAGACCAGCTGAACGTTTCTGCTCTACTTTGTTCTGAGCACAAGTTCTACAAGCACGGACATAACTAGCAACGTCAGATCTCATTTTCGGCCAATAATATCTCTCGGCGACCTTCCAAAATGTTTTAAAAACACCCACGTGCCCTGCTGCTGGATTATCATGGCATCGAAGTAGTATCTCTTTTCGTTTATCCTTCGGCACTACTATTTTCCAGTAGGTAGAATGATCTGGAAAACTAGGATTGTTGGTCTTAACATATTTAAAGAGATTGCCATTCTCGACTCGCCAGCAAGGATATTTATCAGGACGTTCTTCTAGTTTCTGCATCATGCCTTTGTACCATTTGTCTGAGGTGTCAGAAAATGATGACGGTGGTTCGTCAACAGCTGCGACAGAATCAGTAGTCACTGGCACTGACCTAGAAAGAAAATCTGGCACGACGTGATCTCGGCCTTTACGGTGGATCAATTCAAGGTCGTAAGGTTGTAAACGGAGAGCCCATCGAGCGAGACGTCCTTGTGGATCTTTTAGATTATGAAGCCATAACAAAGAATGGTGATCGGTTATGAGTTTAAAGTGTACACCCTCCAGATAGTGACGAAGCTTTTCTACACTCCAAATTACGGCAAGGCACTCTTTTTCGGTGACGGTTAATTTCATCTCTTGTTTGGTGAGAGAACGTGAAAGATAGGAAATAACTTTTTCCCCGTCATCAAATTGCTGAGTCAGAACTGCTCCTAGGCCATAAAATGAGGCATCAGTCTGTAAGGTAAATGTGCGATTAAAATCTGGACATGTAAGCACGGGAGCTGTGATAAGAGCCTCTTTAATCAAGTTGAATGACTGATGGCACTCGGAAGTCCATTCCCATTTGATATTCTTCCTGGTAAGCCGAGTAATTGGGGCTATGATAGCTGAAAAGTTCGGCACAAAACGCCGGTACCAAGAAGCGGTGCCAATAAAACGTCGAATTTCGGTGATATTTCGTGGAGGTGCTATATTCACAATGGCCTGCACTTTCTCAGGATCAGGTCTTAAACCTTGAGCGTCTACGATGTAGCCAAGGTATCGTAATTCAGGCTTACAAAAGTGACATTTCTCCTCGGAAACTATGAGTCCTGCATCTCTCAAACGGTCAAAAACTAGGCCCAGAATTCTGAGGTGTTCAGGAAAGGTTCTAGAGATGATAATTATATCATCAAGATACACCATCACGTGATTTTCCAAATCAACGCCCAATACACGGTCCACTATACGTTGCCAGGTGGCTGGCGCATTGGTCAAGCCAAAGGGCATGCGCAGAAAATGATAAAGATTCCTACCTGGAACAGTGAAAGCAGTAAATTCACGTGAGGACTCACTAAGAGGTACCTGCCAGAACGCTGATTTTATGTCGATGGAGCTAATGTAGCGGGCGTCTCTGAGGCGATCCAAAATGGCGGAGATATAAGGTATAGGATATGCGTCTTTCTTAGTTTTTGTATTAAGCTTTCTAAAATCTATGCAAAACCTATAGCTGTCATCTTTCTTGCGTACCAAACACACTGGACTGGACCAAGGACTTTTAGAAGGTTCAATCACGCCAAGTTTCAACATCTCGTCGATTTCCTCGTCCATAATCCTTTGTTTGTATGGAGAAACTGGGTAGTAACGCTGTTTAATTGGCCTAGTGCCGGGTTCAAGCTCAATGACGTGTTCTGCTACCTTGCAGCAGCCAAGACCAGTACCCATTTCCGATATTTTCTCCTTAACTAGTGCATTTAAACACGCTCGGTCGGTTTCAGATAAACAGTTGCCATCTATAACGCTACAAATTTCCGTAGGTTGATCATCAGTGGAAAAATGCCAGACATCCTGCTTCAAGTCGGGGATCACTTCCATGGTTCTCCAAAAGTCAATGCCTAATATTAATTGGTGGGACAGTTCGGGAAGGACTAAAATATCTATCACCCGAGTTTTATTTAATAAAGTTACAGGAGCCTGAAAATAGCCCAAACTGGAGCAAGTTTGGCCATTCGCGACAGTACAATCAGTCTGTTGCCTAATAAGTTTTAATCCCAGACTTTCCAAAATTCGGAAACCGGGTTGACCTACAATAGTGCGTGATGCTCCAGAATCTAATAAGCCTAATATTTTGTAACCTAAAATCGAAATTTCTAAATAGGGGCGCTGGTCGCCATGCGCATGAGCTATGATAGGATCTAATAGTTTTTGATTTGGAAAAGAGTTATTCGCATGTGAAGGATTTTTGCGGGAGGGAGAGTTATTTGTTGACGAAGGGTTTTCATCAGAAAGAGAGTTGTTGGTTGGCAAAAGATTTTTATTGGGGGCAGAATTGCTAGGGGGTGGATGATTTTTGCTGAAAAGACAAGGGTTGGTTGGTGAAAGGTTTTCACTGGGCACAGAATTGTCAGGGGGTGAATGACTTGTGTTGAAAAGCGAGTTGTTGGTGGGCAAAAGGTTCTCATCGGAAAGAAAGCGGTTGGTTGGTGAAATATTTCCATTGGAAAGAAAGTGGTTGGTCGGCAAAAGTTTTTCTTTGGACAGAGGATGGTTAGAGGATGAATGATGTTTGTGAATTTTTGGCCCCACGTTGGGCGCCAAAAATTTGCGACGCACTTTGTTCAATAAAAAGTGTTTGATTTAAAACCGTCAAAGATACTATGATGAGTATCATTGACCAAGTACTTACCGCTTAACTTGAAAACATTGAAATAACTCTTAAAGGTACTCTAGAGAAAAACACAGGAACAACAGGGTGTTCTGAGGGAAGCAGGTGTAGTAGAGCGCGTGCAAATTAGCCCTTGGCTCAGTTAACCGGGTAGGTTCAATTGGACGCCACCAGTTTTTTACACCGACGTAAACTGGAAGTCGCCTAGATGGTTTAGGGACCTGCTTCTCACACAACAAACCCGCTATTCATAATAATAAAAAAAAATTAAAACATAGGGCGCAGTGAGCTGGATAAAAGAAAAACGGAATACATTTAACACTGTACATATATTTACAGGAAAAAAAGTGTTACAGGTGTTTACACCAATAAATTGGAAATTTTGGGCGATTTTGCCCCCGCCAAAATAGTGTTTATACACAAAATCAAAAAAAAAAAAAAAAAAATGGGCGATTTTGCCCCGCAAATTACATAAATTCTACCGAAAATAAAAACCTTCCTGAGGAAGTCTGTCCTCAGAAACATAAAAGTAAGCTGGCTCCTTAGCCCCTACTGGAGACGATAGGGAGGCTTCTTTGCACCCAGCAATAAAAAGATAGGGATGCTTTGTAGCCCCCACGGAAGACCCTAGGAATAAAACAATTCCCAGTAATTTCAGTGATTCAAATGTAATCAATAATAATAAAAAAATATATTTGAAGTTACGTTAATAAAAAAGTTAATATTTGGAGAGAAACAATTTACTGGAATTAAACCGCAAAATTTAAGAATATTAAATAAAGTGTCAATAATAAAAGAGAAAGACGGTGGCTTGAAATCAAATGCAAAATTTAGGTAAGTAGAAAAATATTTAAAAATAAGAAGCTACGTTAATATCAAAAAAAAAGGTTACTAAAAAGAGAAAGCAATGATTAAAACCCACTTGCAAAATTTAAGCAAGCTTAGGATAATATTAAACAAAAAGGTTATGTCAATAAACAAAATAAATTATTATTACCTAAAGGGCATCGATAACTAAATT
Organism: Philopedon plagiatum; assembly: GCA_963971165.1. NCBI lineage: Eukaryota > Metazoa > Arthropoda > Insecta > Coleoptera > Curculionidae > Philopedon > Philopedon plagiatum. The sequence goes on along the minus strand of OZ020192.1, from coordinate 46,894,909 downwards.
TTAAAGTTCATTTACTTTACGGATAAACGTTAATATTTACAAAAACTAAGTGTTCACTAAATGACCAGTTTAACACTATATTATGTTATCTTACATTACCAATAAAAATAACAAAAGTACAACAAAAGCAAAAATAATTGATAACTAAATTACAAGTTCACGCAAGATTACAGGTATAAACAAAGCAAAAGGCTTGAGCGAAGACAGTAAAAATAACTAAAAATGAAACCCCAGTTAGCTTGACTTAAAACGTTTAAGTAATATTCAAAGTAAAAGAGTCAAAAAAGGTAAAATAATTAAAACCTCAAACCCCTATAGTAGCTTGACTCAAAAGCTAAGCGTTAACACTACTCATGTAAATAAAGTGGATCAATGTAAGATAACACAAGAATAATAATTGACTTCACAAAAATTTTAATCATTTAAATTAAGAGAAAGCACCCTGTATAGGGAGAAACCGTTCGAATATAAACAATGAAAATACACACCGTTTATGTACATTTATAAAAGCACAAATATTAAATTAAAAGCAAAATATACCGCTAATGTACCTCTATCACAAATTTAAATTTAATTAGTGTGTAACTTTTGTGTTTATGACCGTAAATGAATAAATTAATAAATAAATAAAGACACAAAGCTTAAATCACAAGCGAATAATACGAGATACCAAAAGTATAAGCATAAATATATACAAAGCATCTACGTAACTACCTTACGTTCCCAGAAGCAAACAATACGATATAATAGAAAGGTTGTAAAACGTGTACGAGCATAAGTTTCTAAGCACACCAAAATATTTGCCAAATGGCAACTTTAAAATAAAATAATAGGTTAATGAACCTCTGAAAACAAAAATATTATATAACCCCCCCGTTATAAACAAACGCAAAAATAAATTTAAATTTTCCAGCTTCCTAGAAATAAAACCCGTAATACCTCAAGCCCGTACACGTCTTAGCTTATAAAAAAAAACAGGAAAATAAAGGATTTGGTGGTATTCTTGACAACCTGGCGACCGAACCTTAATAATAACAAAGAAATTAGTATATAAAAAAACACTTACTATAAAGCTTAATTTTCAACTTGGCGTTTACGATAACCAACCATACTGACAGAGTACCAGTACCACCAACTCCTTTATATCTACATAAATTACGGTTTGAAACTTAGCGCTACAGATAGCAACCCACTGCAAATGATTTGCGACAGCATAAAGCCGATAAAAGAAACTTGATAAAAACAATCTACATTCTACGCGGGTGACCGACTATTTTAATTCAAATAAACCCAGGCCCGTAAGCTGGTATAAAGAGCCCTTAACATAACTTATAGATTGTACGAGCAAGCTTTACAGCCAACAATCAAGACTCAAAAGGTTAATTGCAAATTAGTTAAAGTGATATTAATATTTAAGAAATTGAAGGCTTGACTACTATAACTCAAAATATGGTGTAGCAATAAGAACCACCCGAGAAAACTAGAGTCTTACTTAAAACATAGTACCGTAAAGCAGAACGATAATTATGGTTCGTTAAAATTTTAAATTATAATTTTATGGGCTTAAATTGGCGATTGATAAGTACCTGAGAAACACGGAGCAAAAAAAACTTCAAGGTCTAACTCACCTCCTAACAACGAGGGTTCGAATTCCAACTTCCACAGGCAGCAAAAGGGCACCACACAGCAAGGTTACCACAGGGTTTGGACCTCCAAACTGTTGCCGATGTTCGTGGCTTGATAGAAATAAAGAAAGGAATCCTTAGTAATTGAAAAATTTTACCATGCACGTGGCAGACTAGCAAAAAAACCATCTATATAAAAAACTAGCTCACCTGATATGATGTTATCGAACGAAGTTGCAGATAAAATCTTGCCCAGCAGACAATAATTCAGCAGATGAATTTTAATCGCAGTCCCGGAACTTAATCCATAAACTTGAGCCTTCAAAATGGCTGAAACCGACACCGCAAATCTGCAATCTTCGACGAAGACCAGGGTGGAAATGCCCGACAGTGGACCGCCCTTCCGAACAAAATGGTTCTTACATTAATATTTGCGCCAGCGCCAAAAAGGACCCACAGAACACGGAAGATGATCGGGGGCGACAGCAACTACACTGACCGGAATGACAGTAATTGATAGTCTAAAGATGGCGCCACGGCATACCGGCAAGAACTACGAAATCCAAACCAAAACCAAGCCTGGACCAGAAGCTGCTCCCTCAAATGACCCCGAATGCAGAATGGCACAAGTCTCCGACCCCAAACGGAGAAACAAACGCAAAAAAAAAACACCGAAACTTAGAACTCCAATCGTCGCCGCGCCACCAAACAAGGGTACTGAAATCATACAGAGGCCTCTTGCGTGAAACAATAAAGTTACGGAAATACTGACCGTTATAGGTACCTACGCCGGTACTGATCGAGACGCACTATTTCAGTACGATGCATCCAAATACTAACGGCTGAAACCCCGAATGTCGAAACTACAGAAAGGAAGACGATGATGTAGTGCTACAAAATTCCAACCTTCCCACACTCGAAAATGCCACTGCAGCCGCTGTGTTCACAAATCGACGGCTCTCGAAAGCGCTTTGGGACTGTTCGTGTATGCGAACAGATCAGATTCTTACCCCCGATGCACCGTCTCTACCTGAATCGACCTCGCGGTCCGAACTGGAAACAGTCCCACCTTATAGTTCCGCCGAACGGAGCACACCACCGTCTCAGCCTTCAATATACAACTGAATTTATTAAATATGTTTATAAAATTCAACAAGATCTTGGAAAAGGAAATCTTGGAGTTTAATTAATAGAGAACGCTAAATTCAGGAATCCAGAACAGTGAAGGCCGTGGAAAACACCGGGATTAAATTTCATCCAAAATGTAGGTAGCCTTTTAAATTTATCCTTTAAAAATATGTTATTATAAATAGACTAAGGGCGACTTGTCTATACACAGAGAGGACTCCAAGCAAGGCGAAAATTCAGGGCCCAACACACAAAGAACATTAAATCGAACTACGAGCCATGTGAGCGATGGCCAAGCTGATGTCAAGCTGACTTGGACAAGAAAGAAGGCAAACAAGATGGACAGGGAGTAACCTGGAACACAGGGCAAAGCGAGCCTACCCAGTGTAAGAGCGAAGTTCAGAATCAAGGTAAATTATTAAGTAAAACTAAACAGGTAATCGTGAATAAAATTAATTAGTATAATTAGTAAACACATACCCAGACAATGTGGCAAAAATGGCCTGTCACATTCTCCACAAGAATTCCAAACACCGCCATCTTCGCCAACAGAGACCTATTTAGCTGCGAAAAACATTGAAGAATACATCAATGGAAGCCTTCCTCAGTGGGATGAAGCAATAGCTCAACCAGAGTTTCAACAGCCAGAAGGAATGGGCAACCAAGAACTTTTTCCAAGCGCTCAACCAGAGTTTCAACAGTCAGAAGGAATGGACAACCAAGAAATTTTTCCAAACGCACAACCAGAGTTTCAACAGCCAGAAGGAATGGGCAACCAAGAAATTTTTCCAAGCGCTCAACCAGAGTTTCAACAGCCAGAAGGAATGGGCAACCAATAACTTTTTCCAAGCGCTCAACCAGAGTTTCAACAGCCAGAAGGAATGGACAACCAAGAAATTTTTCCAAGCGCTCAACCAGAGTTTCAACAGCCAGAAGGAATGGGCAACCAAGAAGTTTTTCCAAACGCACAACCAGAGTTTCAACAGCCAGAAGGAATGGCCAACCAAGAAGTTTTTCCAAACGCACAACCAGAGTTTCAACAGCCAGAAGGAATTGGCAGCCAAGAAGAACATTACCACCCAGAGAACCGCCAGCAGAGATGGATTAACCACTTGAAACGAATCAAAGACATCAACACCTCAATTAAAGAAACAAAAATTAAGAAACTCAGTGCTGAACAACAAATAGAAGATTTCAAAGAGCTTTTGTTAGTGCTTGAGGAGAAAAAAAGAAATCTTGTTGTGATGTTCGCTAATTCAAACAAAGAAGAAAAATTAAACGACCAGATTGCCAAGAGAAAAAAATTATTTTAAAAAATGTTTTAAACCTTGTAAATATATATAAATAAATATACCTACGTCTCTATATAACCCTAGAGATTACGAAACATTTTATTTTGTTTTATTTACTTAGGCTAGTAAAACCCCAATTATAGCTGCATTAGTACTTGCATAGAACTTAGAATAATTTGTAGGGAAATAATAGAATTAGTACTTAAATCCAAGCTTTATCTCAAGGAAAAAACTGACAGTCATATTCTCCAGTCTAATTTGACAAGCAAAACTTTTAACTGATAAGTGTAAGAATAAGACACCTAAGGTTTATACTATTAATGTATTTCTGAGCTTTTTCGCAAATTTATAAAGAACAGAGCAATTTTAGTACGTACAATAATAAAACTAAATTCACTCTAGCAACTCATTCCAAGACGAAAATCATTTGGAAACCAAGAAAATCGTTGAAATATCACAATAATTCATAAGTTTTTAATGACGACTTATTAACAATAACAAAACATAGCTGATCAACTATAAGATCTTAATTTAAGCCAGTACTAAATTACCTTCCTAGTGGACCTAAGCGTAAAAATCTTTAAAATTAAATTAAAACAGGCTTACCCTCGAATTTTATTGCCACTGCACTTTACACAGTTTACAAAACTAATTACCACATAAATCACATCGAAAAGAAACTTATTTAGTACTCGTAAATAAATAAATAATAATCACTTAATCGCATAACAAATAAACTATGTAGGTAGGTTAGTAAATACCTAGATACAACGTACACGCGTTTTACTTTCGAACTTGCTTTATTCTTCGTTTCGATATAACAGTACCGGTGGACTTACAAGAGCACTGACCATCGAGGTCAACCGGTCGAAGCCGCGAAAAAGCAGATGTTGTCAAGTTTATATTTAAAATTTCCTAAGTTTTGTGTCGATAAACACACAAAATTCAGTGTCCATCTGTCACAGGCGATTTTCTTTGAATTCGACGTAAAAAGTTGGCATAGAGATACAGTGTGCTGCTAAAATGCAACTTAAAGTATAAAATCGGAATTTTAATTCTGCGGGAATGGAAAAAAATTTAAGGGTATGGTATCAAATGAAAGCCTATTGAAGCACGAATTTAACAATATATGATTTATTTTTTTATGCGTTATTTTGGGAAAATCCCTTAAATTATAATATCACCAGAAGGATTACTCAGAAAAATCTGAAAAAATTCACGAACATTAACAATTAGCTGTAGATTGAGCCAAAATTATCAGGATTGAAAAATTCTAGCGCGATCAATTGTTATAAACAATTAAATTGTTTATTTTCCTATAACTGTTAAAACATTGGTTTTAGAGAAAAAGTTTCTTAACAAAAAGTATTTCATACGGCATAAGAAACAACTTTTGTCCTTTCACATTTATTAAAAAATTTTAATTTAGCTCAACACATATGCGTTAGTAGAGATAGATGATATGTTCTGCGCCCGCCGTCCACCGGTGGGATTTTATCTTGTGATATATGACGTCAGTATCAAACCCAGCCATACCACATGTGTCAGTATCAAACCAAACCTGCGCGCACATACGTCACCTGTCATACATCATCTGTCAACTGTCATCTGTCACCTGTCATACGTCATCTGTCATCTGTCACCTGTCATACGTCATACGTCATCTATCAACTGCCATTTGTCAACTGTCATATGACAACTATCATACGTCATCTGTCACACATTACTTGAGGTGGCATCAAGGTATTGAAGGAAGAAAACGCTGAGTAGTAGGAAAATTATTTATTTAACCACAAGATATATCGATATTTAACAACTTTATAGACAAAATTAGTTAATAATATTTAGACAGGTTACTGCTACGAATACAAGTAAACTAGAAATACTGTTCATAGTTTCGGAGAAGAAAGTTTTTTGTTGATTTGAACTGGCTTAAGCTACAAGAATGAGTATATATACATTGCAACAATTTGACAACTACAGTTCCGATTAAAATATGAAAGCTGTAACATTTAACGAAAATATGAATAAAATCCATGTATTGTTTGCATGGAATTTTGCATATAGAGAATCTCGCAAAAGTGATTACGAACAGTATGTGTTGGATCGCTACCGCTTTCAAAATAGACTTCAATATGCTGAGAAGCTCCTAAGGGATGTTTTGGATGAAAATTTTAGGAACAAAATATACAATGAACGTTTTAAATAATTTTTGAGTACGACCAATTCAACGTCATATCCTCCCACCTCCTCCTTAACTTGCAGTACTAAGTGGGGAATATTTTCCCACCCATGCGAGTTTGACTTGCAGTACTAAGTGGGGGAATATCTATAAATTTATACGCACACATTTTCTAAAGCATTATTTGCTAGAAATAATACATAAATATGATTCAAAAACGAAAGCTGGTTGGTTGCAGAAAATCGATGAAAAAACTTAAACAAGAAGACAGAAGCAGATGCCCTGTTTGTTTATATTCCATGAGAAGAGAAGAAATTTGCACACCCAATTCGTGCACACACAAATTTTGTATAAAGTGCTTAACAGAGTGGTCAAAAACCAACGCACATTGTCCTCTTTGCAGAAGATTCTATTTCTCGATTGTTTTAAAAGAGACTAAGGAAAAGATTCTTGTGAAGAAAAATGACAGTACTGATCAAGCTCTAGTGATATTGTTGTACATAAGTGACATGATGAGAAGTAAATAAAACCATGTTGTTAAATATAAAGTTTTTTATTTTGCTATATTACATCTTTTTTTAATATCCAAGAATTGTGTGATTTGTCCATTCCCAACCATTTGACATAAACTTTATTTCCTTTTCTTCTTAGCACCTTTTCCACGAGATACACGTTTGAATGTTGGACTTTCTGCAACTCCGGTTCATAAAAACTACCTAAAATTAGTTCATTTTTGTCATCTGTCAGCAGATATGTTCTTGGGTTGGTTAATTTAATTTCTTTAATTTGAAAAATTTCATTTGACCAGTTTGGTGTATATCCCTTTTGAAAAGCCTCCCTGTATTTACTAACTCTAACATAATCCCCTTGTTTAAATTTTGATTTTCTGGGGTCAAGTGTTTTTATATTATTATAAGTTGATTTTAGAACATCTTTTTCATTTTCTTCATTTATATCTATAGGTTTTAATCCTGTTGTTCTATGTTTAGTTGTATTATACTTAAAAACAATATTATTTAAGATATCTAACCATTTATAATTGCCTTGCAAGCTAAACTGTTTCCACATGAGAGTTTTTAAAGTTCTGTTGACCCTTTCAACAATACTTGCTTTCACTGTGGAAAATGTACTGTAGTGATTAATGTTATATTTCTCCATTAATTTATTAAAGTTTTTGTTGAAAAATTCTCTTCCTTGATCTGTATGTATGTTAGTTGGAGGAGTTTTCGCAAGCTTTAAAATTTTTTCCATAGCTAAAGTTACTTCCTCAGCAGTTTTTCTTTTAACAGGTTGAACCCAAACATATTTGGAAAATGTGTTTATAACAACTAAAATATATCTATATCCTTTATTTAGTTTTGCATAAGGTATCATTTCCACCAAATCTGCTTGCCATAAGTCGTTTAAATTTTTAATAATAACCCGTCGTCGTCTAAAATTTTTTCTAGCCGGTTTATGTAACTCGTTGACTAGATCTTCCTTGATGTTGGTTTGTTTACTCATGACTTCTAAATGTTTAGTTTGTTACTTCTACAGGACATTTTATTAACAATTCACCATAAAAATCTTCTAAATGGCTATTTTCAGGACGATGAAAAGAAAGAACATCCCCTTTCTTTAACCGAATACCTACAGGGTCAGTGATCTTTTTTCCATTAATTTTTAAAAAAACATATTTTTTTGGATACTCTGCCCCAATTATTGTAGCAGATTCCATAGGAAAAACATATGTAATTCGTTTGTCTTGTAATAAATGGTAAACTCTATCGGACAGAGAGTAATTTCCCAAGAAAGGTAATACCAAATTATAATATAGTTTAACAGCACTAAGGTCAACAAGTTTTATAATGTTATGTTCTTTATTATCTTTGCCAAAGATGTGGGAACCAAACTTGTCAATAGACATGGTTGTTGCCAGCGGTAGAATAAGGAATAAACATGTGAGACTTAGTATTTATTTAATTATTTTTGCTTCTCTTAGTTCTTCTAAAATCGATATTATTTCATTTTGATGACCAGTATGTCCAGCCATTTGCGATGACATTAACAATTTCAATCTATCTATGATTTCGTTTGGATCGTCATAATAAACGTAATCCATTTTTTTTTTTGATAGATTTAACATAGCTCCCCCCTTTCCACTTTTTGTAGACAGATTTCTTGTAGAACGCGGTCTTTGTGGAGGTAACAAACGCGAAGTACTTGGTAGTATTGCACGATAACCTGTCTCTGTTGTGCTTCCACGTTTTAATATACCTTTTTGTAATAAGTAAGGTTTAACTATTGTCAAGTATTTAATGTCGGTCGAACCTTGAATTTGACTATCAGGATCAAAATTTCGTCTATATGCATTTGTCCTATTCAAAACATCCATATAATTTTCCATATCATTTGATGTATAACCAACAGGTTCTTTTTTAAAAAGAAGCTCATACAATCCAGGTGTTCCCTCATACCTAACTCCTTCAACTTTAAAATCTTTTCCTATGAAATCCACCACAGACTTAGCAATCTTATATTTATCTGCATCAACATCATGTCTAAAACCATATTTGTTATCAAATTTGCCTTCCGTGTCTTTTATTAGCCCATCCACGAATGGTCTTAGAAGTGAATGATATGCTTCCAAATATTCTTCATAAGCAGGTGTTCTTGTTAATTCTAAAACATCTTGTCGCAACTCACCTATAGTTGGTTCAATTGTTGTTTCAGGGCTTGATTCTCCTGACTGTTGCGAATCTTCCCCAAATACTTCATCATCTCCTAAAAGTGAGGGCATGTGCGTTGAAAGATATTTACTATATGCATTTGATTTCCTTTGATTGATCTCTGGCGTAGGAAATTGAAATTTTGGGGTCGAAACTAATTGTGGTGAATATACTTCTTTTTTAATGAACGGTTCTGTTTTAATTGTCTGAATTAACTCATGCAAAGGTTGAGTTATTGGTTTATATTCTTTTTCCATACGAATTTCTTTATCAGATAAATCTGATTTTAAAGCTTTATACTTTTGTCTGACAGCTTTTCTAGTTTTTACCAACTCTTTCGCTGTTTTTTCGTCCATCTTTACAAAAGGTAGGTTGTATACTAGAAAATTATCGTTTTGTCAGAGAGTTATATAGTGGAAATAAAATTATCAAATCCTTTTCTATAGCGACCACCATTAAATTGGCAGTCTTTATCAATAACGACAAAGTCATATTTATGTTTCCAACACATTGAACACAAGTTTTTAAACTCTTGAAAGCTCATGTCACCATTTACATGATCATCATATATATGTTTCAAGTTTGTAGCATCCTGTTGAAAAATTACCAAGAGGTTGGCATTATCACGTATAAGTTGTTTAGGGATTGATGAATATGTTTGACACAAATAAAAACAATCTGTATTTTTATGACGTCCAAAACAAAAATAATCCCTCATAAGACTTTGATCAGTGCATACTATATCATCAAATATAATCAGTGAGTTTGGTTTTATTTCAGTGGGTGAAACAATATCCTCAGCGTTCGATGATTCAAAATAACCAATAAACTTTAGTGGTGCAAAAAGCCTTTTTAAATATTCATATTTTGATTGATATAAGGATTTTGAGTACACATATATATTTTCAAATCTTAATCCATTAGCGTGTGTTATAAGGGAAATCATAACATTTGTCTTCCCACAACCCGATGGTCCTACTATTAAACATCTTTTACAGTTTCCACCAAATAATTGTCCATGTTTTCGATAATTATCATGATATAAATCAAAATTTTTTATCGGTAAAGAAAAATCTTGTTTTTTAATCTTCATTGTTTGAACATCACTATTTAAGTAAGGTTATTTGCGTTTTCAAATCATTTATATATAATGATTAGACATAATAATGTCATTCACTGCGTGGAAGGACAGAGAAAAGGTAGTGGTTTATTAAATACTCTTATTAATAAATTGCCAGTAGAGCTCCATATTCCTTCTTATAACTTTTGCGGACCTGGTACAAAGTTAAACAAAAGGCTTGCCCGAGGTGATAAGGGAATTAATTTATTAGACGAAGCTTGCAAAGAGCACGATATAGCATATTCGGAATATTCCGATTTAAAAAACAGAAACGAGGCAGATAAAGTATTAGCTAAAAAGGCATTTAATAGATTCAAAGCTTCAGATTCAAATCTAGGTGAAAAACTGTCATCCTTGGCTGTGGCCGGAATCATGAAAGCAAAAACAAAACTCGGCATGGGAATAAGAAAACGGAAACAAAAACGCAAGAAAGGAGGTCAAATATCCTTTAACCAAGTCGTAAGAAAAGCACGTAAAGAGCTAGCTGGGAAAAAATTTGCTAATATAAGAAACGCTGCCGGCACTGCTTTGTCATCAATTAAAAAATTAAAAATAAAACAACCTAAACAAAGAATTATTCCAATTCCAAAAACTGGTGGAATTTTACCTTTAATACCTATTTTTGCTGGTTTATCTGCTCTAGGAGCCCTAAGCGGGGGCGCTGCTGCCATTGCCCAAGCAGTAAATTCTGCCAAAAATGCACAAAAGAAGTTAGAAGAGCAAACAAGACACAACAAAGAAATGGAAAAAATATCAATTGGAAAAGGTCTTTATTTAAAACCATATAAGAAAGGGTGTGGTCTATATTTAAAACCATATTCAAAAAACTGTTAAATTTGCTACCTCGCCGACCTTTGACAAATATAGATTTATTAAAGTATGCGAAAATATTAAAGTTGCTACATTTTAGAGGTGTCTTTATGAGAAATAAGTTACCCAAAAAAATAAAAAAATATGAAACAGGTATTATAAATTTAGATGATGATATGGGGGAAGGCACTCACTGGACGGCGTATGTTAAAAATAATAATAACATAACTTACTTTGATAGTTTTGGAAATCTACGACCACCAAATGAAGTTATAACTTATTTCTATAGCGATGGTAGCAAAAACAATATTAAATATAATTATGATAAATATCAATCTTTTAATACCTCAACTTGTGGACAGTTATGCTTACAGTTTATTTATAATAATACGTAATTGTGTTTCCATTTTATTCTTATTACGACCATCATGTCGTTTACTATAGCTCTTTCCGCAAATTCAGCTATACTTCAAGCAGATTTCCATCCACCTATTTACTTAGATCCTAACACTTCCTACGTTGTCGGACTTACCAACTTTGAAACTTTTAATGCAATACCAAATATTGATAAAAGTAATAATAAAGTATATTTTGGAAAAAATAATGAATTTTTAACAATTCCTACGGGAAGTTATGAAATGGACGATGTTAATAAATATTTACAGGCTGAATTCCAAAAAAGAAATATTTCATTTCACCTCTATGCAAATAACAACACATTAAAATCAACAATAAAGTCTACTACGGATATTATTTTTAAAGACGGTACAATAGGAAAGCTTTTGGGTTTTAATAATGGGATTATATCTGGTGATGGAGTTCCAAAAACATCGGAAAATCCAGCAGAGATTATAAAAGTTAATTCTTTATGCATAGACTGCAGTATCGCAGAAGGTTCCTATCTGAACGGAAAGCCAGTACACATTATTCATCAGTTTTTCCCTAATGTTAGCCCTGGATTTAAAATAATAGAAAGTCCCCAAAATATTATTTATTTTCCTGTTACAGTAAAAGTAATAGATAAAATAACAGTAAAGGTAATAGACCAAGATTTAAATCTTGTTGATTTTCGAAACGAGACTGTAACAATACGGTTGCATATAAAAGAAGTATAATGGTTATCCTTTATAATAGAAAAACCTTCAATTTACCCGCAAAAATTAATAAAAACTATAAGAAGACTAAACATCGTAAACCAAAGATTAGTAGAAGGAGAAACACACAAGGGATAACACGTGAAAATATAAGCTTTTTGAAATCTCTAGGCTTAAAAGTTTTAGTATAATGGATGTCCTTAACGTAACAGAAGGTCTTTTCATAGATAATTCAATTGTGCATTCCGAAGTTCATGGTTATGAACCATACCTACCTACTAAATTGGGAAATAACGATGAAATTATAATACCTGTTCATGAAGTAGACAAGTATACTCTTCCTTCCGAAAGCTTTCTTTACATAGAGGGCAAACTAACAAAAGATAATAATGCTATCTCAAATACATTAAAATTGATAAACAATGGGATTGCGTTCCTTTTTAAAGAAATGCGTTATCAACTAAACAATACAATAGATTCAGTTAGAGATGTTGGGTTAACTTCGACAATAAAGGGATATTTGTCATATAATAAAAATGAATGCAATAAACTTAAAAACGCAGGTTGGTTTCCTATGGAATCTTCACAAGTTGTTGATGCAACAACAGGATTATTTAATGTTTGCATTCCACTTAAATTCTTAATGGGATTTTTTGAAGACTACAAAAAAATTATTTTAAATGCCAAACAAGAACTTATTTTAGTACGCGATAATTCAGACAAAAATGCTACAATTAATACTGCAGACGAAAATCCAAAAATTGAGCTTACAAAGCTAACTTGGAATATACCTCACATTTCAGTAGCTATTCCTCAAGAATTGGCATTATCTAAAATAATTAATAAGAATACTGATATAATAATCGCTTTCCGGAGTTGGGAACTGATTGAATACCCGGAATTATTAAAAACTAATCGTCATAACTGGCCTGTCAAAACATCTACAAAAGTTAATACCCCACGTCATGTAGCAATTGCTTTTCAAAAAGACTTAAGGGATAAATCGACAACTGATATGTCTCTATTTTCCAACGTTAAATTACGAAACATCAAAGTATTTTTAAACTCTGAGAGATATCCCTACAACGACCTATATTTAGACTTTGCTAAAAATAAATTTGCATCATTATACGAAATGTTTTCACAATTTCAAAAATCTTACTATGGATTAACACCTGAGCCCATTTTTTCTCCAAAGGAATTTAATACTTATGCTCCTATCGTATATATCGATTGTTCACGTCAGAAAGAAACAATTGAATCCGGGCCTATTGTTATGAGAGTTGAGTTTGAATTACATGATGATCTTATAGACAAAATATCTGCCTATTGTCTTATTATGCATGACAAAGTATTTAGCTACAATCCATTAACCAAAAATGTTAGACAACTTTAAAGCGCATGTCTAATATTTTACATAAAATCAATGCTCTACTATTCTTTCCTACCATTATGGGTCAAGATCTAGAACTTCAAGTGTCCTACTTTTTAGAAGAGCTGAAAAAATTAAAACAACTACAAGAATATTCTGACAAGAAATCTATGATTAAATAATTTTCGCTTATTAAGTTATGAGGTTATTATTGGCAAGATGACATCAAGTTCGGATAGTGGTTATTCCAGTGACGACGAGCAGGTAGTTGCACCAAATGCGCAACATAGGAGTGTACGCAGACTGCGTAGGTTGAGACATTGCATCGTGCAATCCTACGTAAAATGTTGGTCGTTCAGCTTGTGTATGCACTGCTATTGTCTTATTATGCATGAGAGAGTATTTAGCTACAATCCATTAACCAAAAATGTTAGACAACTTTAAAGCGCATGTCTGACTATATAAAATCAATGCTCTACTATTCCTTCCTACCATTATGGGTGAAGAACTGGAACTTCGAGTATCCTACTTTTTAGAAGAGCTGAAAAAATTAAAACAACAACTACAAGAATATTCTGACAAGAAATCTATGATTAAACAATTCTCATTTTTGAAATTATGAGGTTATTAATTGTCGATGTGCAAGGATTTAACATAGAAAATAAGAAGTTTATTCCCAAAGAACTGGCTGCCCATGATGGAAGCAAGACTTGCCACTATGTTTTTAAAGCTCCATTTGATCTAAAATACCTGCCACCTGACATACACAAACAAGCTGTGTGGTTAATGAAGAATCATCACTGTATCCCATGGAATGAAGGATATACACCAATTCACAAGTTTTCTGTTATAATCAAGAATTTAACAGAGAAAGTAGATCATGTTTATGTTAAAGGTAGAGAGAAATCCGAATACATTCGAAAATATTCATTAAAACCAGTCATAGAACTTGATGAAAATCCAAAATTCCAAGAAGGAGAAGCTCATTGTTTTTATCATTCTAAATCACCATGTATATGTGCACTTACTAATGTATACAATTTATATAATAATAATTTAATGATTGAATAAAACACATAAATGAAATAAAGTTTTTTATTTGTTATAAATTAGGTTGAATTCTTGAATAATTTCAGGTGACAAAAACTTCTTTACTTCATCCAAATGCTCCTCAAATCCCATTTCCTTTATGGTTTGCAGAAAAGTTCTTATATCAGAAGTATGTAAATATATGTTACAGGCTTCTGCAGCTTTTTCATACTTTCTTGCCAATTCCATACATTCCTCATACGTATAGAAGTTTTCGAATCCATACTCGGCTTCATGCTCAGCATCAAATTCTAAATTACTAAAGTGTTGCGATAGATTCTCTATAGCACTTGTTAGGTTATATGCTACTCGTTGAGATGTATATGCTAACCACATCTTGTTGGAGAATGTTCAGACTTAAAGTAAGTTCAGAGCTTTAAATATTAATTTAGGAGGTGGGGGGAATAAAAAGAAAAATATGTTTATAAATTTTTATTTTCAATGCAACTCTTTACAAATTCATTACATGCAAATATTTCTACATCCTCCACAACACAATCTGAGTAAAAGTTAAATAATTCTAAAACACAGCAAACATTTAAACTATTTTCCATAGGTGTAATAACATCATATACATTTTTTAACAAATCGCCATTTTTCATAGAGATTCCACTAACCAAAATATTGTAATATTTGGAAAATTCCTGGTTTTTTAAGATATCAAAACGATATTTGATTAAATTTGCCAAGTTCACTAATTCATTTATGGTATCACCAGCTAGGAATACTTCATTACCACCATCTTGTGTAATCTTAGTTATTCTTGCATCCCCAATAAACACAAAGTGAATCTCATAACCATTTCCCTTCATGGGTTGCCAGCCGGTGTTGTTGGAATAAATAAAGCTCAACATAATTCCTTGGTTATTTAGGAAGGAAATCCATTGATCTTCATTAAAAATCACATTTTGATTGTATTTGTATCCACAGAGTTTAACAACAGGAATATATTTTCTCTCTAAGGAAAATCCAATGCTGACCCATTTGGATTTGGATTTGTTGATGTAGTAGATGGATTCATTGATGAGAGCTGCATTGCGCTTCTTACTAAACTCTTGTTGGTTTCCTGTTGGTTGATACATTTTCAGATGTTTGCTTGAAATAATGAGAGTAGAACTGTGGGTGACTGCTTAAATAAGAAAGCGTGGTAGTGGGGATAGTAAGCGTGGTAGTGGGGATAGTGGTGGGAGGATTTAAACACTAATCTTATAGATCTAAACATCATTTAGCGTCAAACCATGAATGAGTGTAAGACAGAACTTTTTATCGACATTCAAGGATATAACTGTTCCTTTGGATACATTCCAAAAGAATTAGCGATTTACGATGGGATTCGTTGCTCAAATTATCTGTTTAAATCGCCATTTCAAAAAAATATGTTATCTGCTTCTGATATCAAACTGGTTAAATGGGCCGAAGAGTATCATGGACTAAAATGGGAATTTGGAAATATAGAACTTAATGAAATTGATGATATTTTAAAGCATGTGTTAGAAGTTTACCAATCGCCAAAAATTTACGTGAAAGGGAATGAAAAAATAAACTACTTAAAAAAGTTTTTGGATGAAGATTTCATATACGCTATTCCCATTGGTCAAGAACCAAAATTAAGTAGATTTAAGAAAATTCCAGAATGTTATTTTCACAAAAATGTAAATCCATGGCATTGTGCATTAGCAACCGTAAAATTGTTGTATAATTATATACATTGTTATGAATAAAAACCTTTTTTTATTGACTCCAGAATTTTATTTATAATACAAATATACTTTGAATAATATATATCCCATAGTACATATAAACACTACTAACAATATACTTAATAATACTATACACACATTTACATTGCATTCTTCTATACAAGATTTTCTATACAACTGATTCCATTCCTGTGTCACTACTGAAGTTTTATTGAAATAATATAATCTTAACTTATACTGTACAACGGTAGAATTATTTATAATATTATCATCGATTTTGTAGGTAAATAAACCATTATTTATATACATTTTTTTGCATGTTGAAGGCCAACTATCATTATTTACATTATTAACAGATGGACAAATAAATGCTTCTCGAACATTAGGATCAACTTGTATGAACAAAGTATTGTTAAGGAATGCTGATAGAAATATAACTCCTACTGGTAGCAGAGCCATTTTCAAAATAAAAGATTTTTCCAGGGTTCTTATGTTTTATATTCATCATGAACTAAATCTTTTAGAGTATCAATTACATTATTAACCATCTCATCGTCAGTCTTGGATTTCTCATCCAAAATACTTATATGCTTGTGTCCCCAAGCTAAAGTCCTAAATGAATCTCGAATTATATAGCGTTTGTCATCTTTTGGAGACAAAGCAACCTTATTTTTTAATTGTGTAAACATATCATGTAAAATTGAATGAAATATATTCATTTTTCTAAATTTGGTTTCAGAATTTTCAACTACATCTTTATAATCTTGTTTAGTAATGGAATTTTCTATAACATATTTTTTTACTCCTTTCGCCTTTTTTTCAGATTTATTCTCTAAATTAACACAGTAGGCTTTAGCTCCCGTCCCATAAAAACTTAAAATTGGTTTGCCCGCAAACTCATCTTTCATTCGTCCTAATACAGAATTGTTCCTAGTTATATTATGTATATTATTTTCACTATAATTAGAAGTATCAAACTTATCTAAATTGTATTGCATGTCTTTATAAAAATTTTCCGTTTTTACGTTTAAAATTAAACTATCTGTATCCGTATATAACAAAATTGCTTCGTCTCCATACTTGCTTTTAATATAATCATAATAAAAATCATATAAAACGGTTTTTGATAATTCCAAGACTGTGAATCCAACATAAACGGGTTTGTTGTAAGTTATCTTTACTCTCTCCATTTGTATTGCGACTAAGTTTTCATTAAAGACTAGTCGATCTTTAAAATTTGGTTTAGCAATCAATGTCTGCGTTCCTTGCTTTTTACCAATGTTCTCCCAGTGTGTGATTAATCTAATGTCAACTCGTTTATCAATATTCTCCAAAGATTTACCGTAAATGGCATTATTAAATAATTTATATGTATCCTTTTCCAACTTATTTTTAGATTTGTTCCTCATTTCGGTATTTAAATCGATGTACTGTTTAAGAAATGCAGCTTGTTTAAATTTAATAACTCTATGAATTTTAGTTAGTTTTAATCCGTTTTTAAGCACCTGTTTCAGATTTCGGTAATGAATAACATATTTTTCTTTATGGTTTAAATTGCATATTAATTTCTTTTGTTTCGAATCTGGTGCACAAATATTTTCAGCCAAAAAGGGTAGTTCATTGTGTTCGTCATGTAAACGTTGGGGATAATTTAAATTTACTTCCAAAACATACCCGTATTCAGCATCGTCAGGTATAGACATCACATCAAGTTTTTCAGTTTCTTCATCGTTCAACCAAGAAAAATCACTTACGGGGAGACATTGCCTCATACTATGTCCATACAAGTTAGTTGCATCTAAATACATTATAAATGAATTTGGTTTGCTTGGATCATAATTTTTCAAGAATGGATTATTAGCTTCAGCTTTTCGAATGCTGCAATGACAGACACCACCTCTTATATTATTTTTAAAAAAATGTATCATATCTATATCCGTTAATAATTCTAATTTAACATTAGTCATTTTTAACATTGAATCCCACTTAAACCTGGTAATGTATAATACTGTGCAGGATCTAGCTTAAAATTATTTAAAGATACATTTCGAAAAGCTTCAAAAAAATCTGTTAATATGAGAACATCTGACAATAAATAAATTTTGGTATAATCCATAAGATTTTGACAATTAAATAAATTCCAAATATTAATTGCTCTATTGTAATCCAACGGACACATAGGTTCATCTTTAAGTTTATCATAAAAATGTTCAATAGCTGGAAGTTGATTTTCATACAGTTTATCCATAGAATCAACATAAGAATAAGGATAAACACCTTTTTTTCGAATTTCATTAAACTGGTTAGGATCTTCAAAATATTTTGTAATCTCAATGCATTGATTTGGTTCCAAGCTTTCACCAAGCTTTTCCAAAGAGGAACCAACGAAACGGAATGAATCTAAAAATCTCATTTTAATAAATATATTTTTTTCTTTATTGTCTTTATCTTTTACTTTGTCAACTAATATGGATTTTGAAAATGAAATGTATTTTTCCTTAGTTTGTGCAAGTACATCAATATTATCTTCTTCAGAACACAATTGTTTAACAAATAAATGACTATCATAACCAGTTAAATTATGAAAAAAGATGGGTATAAAATTTGGAAGTTTAAGTTGCAAATACTGTGAGCTGCATTTCGAAATTTACCAGTTAAATGATCGTGATCTCTTACATTTTCATTTTCTTCAACTTTTTTATTACATATATGACAAATTGTACTATTTTTATAAACCAGCTCCTCTTCATCTGATAAAGGAAGCATTTTTACTACAGGTTTAAGATGGTCATTATAAATTCTATGTACATGACCTTCAATTCGTTTACAAAATTCATCAGCGGCGTCCATACCAAAATAGTAGTCTAATACGGACAAAGAATCATCATATGAACATTTAATGAAATAACAAAAAGCATAAGGTTCATGTTTAAATGTGTTACGAGTATATGAATCCTCATCATTATCTGGTTGATCAAACTGCAAAGGTTTTAAAAAGCATTCAAAGTCTGCATATATAACAAATGGAACTTTTAGTTGTTTTTGAAAATTTTCAAACTGTAAAATATTTTCTGGTATATGCTGACCGTACTTATTTATTTTAATGTCATTGGTAGGAATTTTTGTAAACAAATGATTACAATCATGTGATTGGTGCAACTTTAATTTTTCCATCGAGGTAAAATAAATTAAACAACCATCACAAAAATATTTTTTAAAGTGACTTTTATTAATTTGAGTTGCTAGTAACCGTGACATATCCTTAATCCAACAATAATGATTGTTTTCACCTTCACTTATCAACAACAAATTTATATGTACTGGAAGTTTTTTACTTGTGTAATGAAGCGGACCAACCACTTCATACTTGAATTTACTATCTTCGTAAACACTTTCTAAACCGTTAACATTTACAGATATTTGATTAAGCGATTCAAATTTATGTATATCTTTTAACTTTACAGGAAACTCTATTCCTTCAAAATTTAAATACTCAAAAAAATTAGGATATGAACTCGTTATATTAACATTAATATTAGCAGGAAACAGTGCACTTATGACACTCCATCCGAAACAATATAAATCATTATTTTTGATATTAATAACAGCTTGTTTAATTAAAATTTGTTTTGGTAAAGGGATATACGATGAAGCTCTAATTGGATTAAATTTATTTATGTTAAGCTCCAAATGTAATATTTTTTCCAACGCCCATCCTGATCCATTTTCTGTGAATATTGAAACTTTTTCTTTAATTTCAGACAAAAACTTCTTATAAATATCAGATAAATCTGTTGTTGAAGTTATGATCTTATTTTTGGTATTAAACGATTTAGTTTCGATTGTCTCTTTTGTTTGTAAGAGATATTGACCAAATAGTTCTACATTAATCTTAACACACCTATGCTTAGCTAACTGTTCTGAAATTAAACTAATAAACTTTTGTTTCACTTCTTCAAAAAAATCATCGACATCTACATACTTTTTCGATGGGAGCAGCATGTAGGACACAATCCTGTTTTTAAACGCGGAAGTTAAAATTTTCACTTCATCATCACTCTTAAGTTTACTTTTATGTAAGTTTGAACGTAAATGGGCAGCAAGTTTATTTTTCACATACCAAGTATCACAATCTTTACATCGTGATAAAGTAAGTTTTGGTATTGGAGGTCTATCTTCTACTTTGGGTCTTTTCAAGGGTACATCACATACCTGGGTATTAGCCTTTCTTTTTTCACGAGAACAAGATGGTCTATATTGACATGATTCTCTTTGATGTCTATACACATTTGATTTCTGAGTAAAAGTTTTGTTACAATCACTGCACTGATACATCTTGAGAACTGAACAAAATAGCAGAAAAGACTGATACTTATTCAACAATTCTTTTATAAAAGTTCTTGCGATATTTTAACTGACCTCAGCTGACAGCAATTTGCAAACTAAACAATGATACCTTAATATAATATCAAAGCTAAGTCAACTAACCACTGAGGATACATAACTAACAAGGAATCATTCGGTATTGCTTTAAATATGGAGTGGAGGGAAGCGGTGGGGTATGGTGAGGAGAAAGTGGCGGGGAGAGAAGTGGGGTAAAGTGGTGGGGAGAGAAGTGGGGTAAAGTGGTGGGGAGAGAAGTGGGGTAAAGTGGTGGGGAGAGAAGTGGGTGGATTTGGAATGGTGGAGAGTGGTAGGATTTGGAGCTTCCTTGTATTTGGCGAGCCTATAAATTAACTACTCTTATTGTAAGACAAAACAGACTGTTCAAATCTAACATTTTCAGAAACATTTTGAAGCTATTTACACTTTCATAGCTTGTCAATATTTTAATTAGACGAAATATTAACAGCTAAGATGTAAAAGTTGTGTTATTTGTTACAGATATCCCCGTCCTGTTCCTGCTTATTTAACAGCGAGTGTGTGCCCGAGGCTCAAGCACTAGAAACTTTGAAATTTATTTTCGTTTGGTAAGTATAAAAATATTTCTATCTAACCTCCTAAAAGTACAGAAAAGTGGTAATAGGTAAAGCGATAACTGTTTTTGTCGCAGGTGCTTAGAATATTCAACTGATAAGTAAAATATTAAATTTCGAAGTAGTGGGGGAAAAATTCTCTTTCTTTTAAAGGGTGAGGTAAATTGTTTAATTGTTACATACATGTATTGCTGTAATTAAGTTTTTCCTGGTAACTAAAATATTTTAAGGTGTGAGAACAGACACATTTCAATATTATTCTGTTGCATAGTAAAACCGTAAACATTTATTACAGAGAATATTCTTCTCGAACGCTTGGTCTTGTTTTCGTATTTATTAATATTGTTAGTAAGTACTCGATAATTTAATTATACTGCATACTAACCTTAAACTCTTTTGCAGGACTTCAGTTGGTTTTCGCAACGCCCTCCTGTTTTCTGAACACTCTTCTTTTCTGCCAAACCGAAGTTATAAATAGAGGTGTGGCAAACAGCATTTCGCATTAGTCTCCTGACTCCTGAAGTTTACGGACGTGTCTAGTTAAAATGGAAAAGTTTCTTGTTATTAAGGATACCGTTCAGAAAGTTGGAAGATACAATGTTACTGGTCGTGCATTGGAGTTTAGGCTGAAACCTGTGCCCGAAGGAGTTGAACCGGTTGGCTGGATGCGAGAAGCGATTCACCAAGTTATTCAGAGATCTACAGAGGACCTACAACCATCGGATTATGTTGGATTTAGTTTTTGCTCCAAGAACTTTAGTCGTGGTGAAGGAGGGCTTCGCTTTAAACCAGCCGGAGAAGTAAATTATGAGGATGTTTGGAATGTGATAAGCAACATTTATCAGTCGAATTCGTTGGGTCTGAATACGGAATCCTTTTATCTTAAAGTAACAAGTGTACGATTGCCGTCTGGTCAAGGTAGAGGAAAAAACTACAACAGTTTGAAGAGGAATGTGGCATGAGACAAGGAATTATCCACCATCAAGAACACGGAAAATATGTGTTTGCCAAGGGCATTAGTTGTTGCAAGGACGTGTGTTGACAAGGATCCTAAATTAGCTAAAATTAGAAGAGATGTTGGAAAAATTCAAACAGAGATGACTAAAACTTTATTGGAGGTAGCCCTTGTTACCATTCCGGAAGAAGGAGCTGGAATTTCTTGGTGACAAAAGAATATAAGCCCAACTCCTTAAAACGTAAATTTAGAGGTTTTAATTCAGTCCCCTACGGTTTTAAAAAAGCAGAAAACGTAAAAAATTAGTATCTGTTTTAATTTTGATTTTAATAATTAGACACTATAATAATAATAATAATAATAACTGAAAATAGGCTGGTGAAATTTTTAAAAAATTTGTCAGTAAATATTACCTGATTTTTAAAAATCTGTTAAAAAGTTGAACATTTAAATCAGTAACATACATTATATTATATATAACCTACACGTATATGTTACGTCTATGTTACGACTATGTTACGTCTATTTTACGTCTATGTTACGTCTATGTTACGCCTATGTTACGTCTATGTTACGTCTATTTTACGACTATTTTTATACGTGAAGGTTATATATAATATAATGTATGCTACTAGTATTTTACGTCTATGTTACGTCTATTTTACGTCTATGTTACGACGCCATTACGCGTTAATAAATATCCTACCATCAGTAAGAAAGCTTCATTATCAAGTTAGACGTCAAAGAGATAAGATGGCTAGCAGCAAAATAACTTTAAAGTTGATGGAAATGTGAATTGATGGAAATGGAAATTGGTTTCTTGGAAATGTGCCAACTGATTTTAAAGGAAATACTCTAATTATTAGTGGGGTAGAGTTTAAGTTAACAGATGGCCTACTAAATCTCCTGACTGAGGAACACCCTGTAGAGTACACCGATAGCGACCTCTTACATTATAGAAACATTTTAGTTCTAACAAATGCCCACAAAAGAAACTTTAAACGGAGTGAACGCATTAGTTCATCGTCTGGTTGGAAGTATGTAAATATTATTAAAAAGCTATTTCCCCCCCGAAGCACTTATAAAGAATTGGATAATATAGTGGGTAAAAAGAAAAATACGAAATATTTAAAATTTTTAAAATTTCAAAAAGAAATCCAAAGGAGAAAATTAATCGAAGACAGCCAAGACACTTGCGATGGGGGCTACGAAGTAGAAAAATGGGGAGGAGGACTTCAGGAAGTTAGACGGCGAGTCCTATATTAGAGTACATAGATGTCAACGACACGATAGACCAATTTCGATGTTTGGAAGAGAATAATACGGATGGCACACCTGAAATTATGAGTATTTTAAGAGAACTGAAGCAACTTGGTATTGAGATTTATTAATA
This sequence comes from Philopedon plagiatum, assembly GCA_963971165.1. NCBI lineage: Eukaryota > Metazoa > Arthropoda > Insecta > Coleoptera > Curculionidae > Philopedon > Philopedon plagiatum. The sequence goes on along the minus strand of OZ020192.1, from coordinate 46,871,465 downwards.
GTATTAGTTATGAATGCAATGTTTTTACTAAGTAAGATGTACACTGATGGTTAAATAAAGATAGTAACACAAGGTGATGTTTTATTTGTTCACCTAATAGGTATTTATTTTTTAGTTAAAATGTTTAAAGCCTATAGCGCTTAAAGTAAACCTTAATATTAAAAATAAAACTAAATGGTGTATAGCAAGACATAATTTATGTAGGCCTGTAAACATACAGGGGTTGGAAGGTGGGGCCTCTGCCGAAACGTTCGCACCTTGACGCTGGTGGTAGAGCTTTTTAACTAAGACGAACGTGTTAAATTTAATTATTTTTACAGGCATACGCTCCTACATGTATCTATCTGCATCATGTTTTAAGTTCAAACCTACATGATCTTTTTTATCCTTCAAAACTTTGTTATAACACATACAGAGCAGCGTCATGACGTTATCTGGGCTGTAGCAGAGTGTTAACAGTAGGACCGCAGCGGCGTTAATAAACTCAGGTATAACAAATATATATAAAGTTGTAATAAAATGTAGAATTAATTTGTTTAAATAATAACATGGTTTTTGCTTCGAAACTTCGTTCTTCATTTAAATAAAATCGAATGGGTCATGAACAAGAGTTTGAGTTCACGACTAATGTCCTGTTAAAATTTTTCCCAGTATTATATTAACTATAATGTAGAATTTAAGACCTTTAGCTCCCCTATTGCTATTGTGTTTAACACTCGGAAAATAAAATCGACCAGAAAACTCTTAAGACAACATTCATTAATAATATCGAAGGGACATTTTTGACTTTTTAAAATAAGGTGTGACTGGCTAATTATAAATTACTATTTAGATAACAAAAAAACCCTCTGGCTGCTTTATATATAGTAAATTTATCTGTTAATTTACCGTCCTGTCAGTATTCTATTTAGCTATTCTATAGCTAACTTTTAATTAAGCCCATTCTTTACTTATTATTTCACTGTTTTTTGCTTTAATGCGGATAATACTTTTGGTAGATATTAAATATCTAGATTGTTGGTAAAAGAACGCGATGTTACTCGACAAAATATAAGTGATGAAGGAAAAATTGTACTGCCCTTAAAATAACATTATTTTTTATTAAATTTTTTTGCTACTTTAATCTGACTGATAACTATTTTTATCTACTACTGTGACAAACAAAACCAAAAGCCTATTGATTCGGCAACACTTTTAAACACACCAAAATAATGGATAGGTGAAATAACCCGTAATCTATTATTTCGACAGTTGTCAGTCTGTCCAAGTGTGAACAGAGGTATATAATCTGATAATAAACAGGGCCATTAGAGTGTTTTGTATTTGTGCATTATCGAATACCACATTTAACACCCCCTTTTTAAAAATCGGATGTTTCTTTAGAGAGTGAAAGAGCTGTTTCTTTTAATGTTCTACTGCGTTACACGTAATTCTCTGCCATAAGTGAGAGCTCGTTTAAATCTTTCCATAACTTTCGAGCCCATACCCGTGAATTTATTGTAGTGTTTCTATCACCCTCGATTTCGCAGAGTAGCAGAACAATAATTCACATACAATATTATCATTACTTACAGTTCTTAAAAGATCGTCAAATTAAAGCAAAACTTGGATGTAGTAGTACTTTTGAGGTTGCTGTCTGGGTAAGATATTTTATTTTATTCTAAGCTGGTACTCTATACAATATTATTCACATCATCATACATAGATCAACCCCTGTCCTATTTATAATTATTCCTAACAATGCTGCTATTAAAACCGCACACTTTTAATCATTATCTACTTAACCTTAATTGCGTTGTAATTGATTTTAATAGTACCGTCATGTGAGTGATATACCTACGTGGAGATTCATGATTTCTAAAACTAGTAAATTATGTCATTTTATCCTAGCCCTTAAAATCATCATTTTGTTATTTTTACTTTACTACAAAAAGTTTGCTACGACGTATAACGATTGTCTCACACATGAAAGGCGAAATTATTAATATCCCTCGGTGGCTCGTAGGATACGGCGTTGGAGTACTAATCGGAAGGTTGGCGGTTCGAGACTCATTCGGTCCGAAAACTTTTTTTCAATTTAATAAAGAATAAATCGAATGACTACATCGGTTCATCATCTATATCCTTGTAAAAAGTGAAGAGAAAGTCTACCTAACTGTGTAAGTGGGTCAATGACCCTTGTAGAGGGATCCTCCCTGTAGAGGCCGTTGAGAACGGCCGCCATTACAGGGAGTATCCCTCTCTTAATTATGATATTTGGTTGCAAAATTTCAGGGTGGGTGAAGGATAGTACCGTTAACTACTCACGGTGGCATTTGTTGATTCTTGGGTTACGCTTACAGATACTGTATGGTTATTTTATATTCATAAATAGTAAGCTACGTTATCATATTTTGATGTATGTGTTTAGTAGTAGTAATGTGGAAATTATCTTTCTCTTTTGACTGATTGTATTTAACCTTCCAAATTTTATAACATTGTATTTTGCGGCTATAACTTTTCATTGGTGTAATTTGAGTGATTACCTAACTATTTTGGTTATTTTGTTACCAGTGTATAATATAATTGTTTAATATTTTTGTATCTGTATTACTTGTGCAAATATAATTAGTTTGTAATAAATATTTGGCTGTGTACAGTAGCGCACAAAGGTATGCCTATGTAAATTTTATCTCAACTTTGTTTTGTTAATTAATTGGCTTTGATATTGCCTGTTTATTTTTTTTTTTTGACTTGATGTCTCAATTTAATTCAAAATATTTCCTTCGGTTTTACTTTCGTGATACCAATGAATAATTGTTCAAGGCCTTCAGCCACTTAAAGTTTTTTTTTTGTGATATAAATTTAATATTTCGTCGACATTATATTTGCATAGTACCTGAATTTTACCTTGCCTTGATGCATACATTTTCTTTTATCAGGGTCTTTTTACTGGGAGGCGACCCCACCACGTCTATTCTTTCTGCTGGGATACAGCAATCTTTCCGTTTACTGAAAGACATACACCTACAGTCTTTCCTTTTGGCTGGAAGGCAGCAATCTTTTACTGGGGAATACCGCTACCCCGCAACTTCTTTTGGGCTGGGAGACATCTCCAGTCCTTCATCGTGCTGAGCCAGTTAAGCTGTCTAGGACACGTCAGCATTGACCTAAGACACCATCATCAGGGGACGAACCCCTTCAGGCAACCTTTTATTTTTTTTTTATTATAATCTGTATCACCTGTTACACGATCACCACTTGTTTCAATTTCGGCTCTAACCATGGTTAGCAATCTTTGCTTTTAAAACGGCTTAGTACTTTTCTTTATTTTATTTCCCCCTTCAGGGTTTACTACAAATTGTTATAATAATAGTATAATAATAATAATCCCTAATAATTTTATTGTATCAAATTTCACAAATTGACAGAATACACCGATGTGACATTCAAAATTTTTCTCTAACGAATCTGTAATATATTAGTAAATTTGTTTTTAAAGGTAGTGTTTTATTTGCCTCACCAGACAGCGCAGTTTCTTGTATTTTTTTTTTTGGATAATATGGTAACTATATGTGAGTGAGTGAGCTGAAAGCGAGATCCCAATACTATCTAGGAGGGTTTCTGTTTTTCACTCGGCATTAAAAACAGTGGCGCCCTTATTAAACCCCCCCTCTCTCCGGCATTGGAGCTAGGGCATTTTTTTTTGGCACGCATGCGCAAGCCTCTCGCATTCAACTCAACTCTTTACGTGAGTTAATTTTGTAAATTCTCAATATTTTTTTTTTAAATTTTTACCGAACTTTGAATTTTTATTTATGAAGGGTAAGTAGAAGTAAAATTCTTCTTCTGTGCGAAGAAGAGCGTGGCAAATTTTGGCGCCCAACGTGGGGCCTTCAAACAAAAAGAAACTGCGTTTGGTGAGATCAGATAGAGCACTTTGGTACTAACATTATCAAAATTTTTTTTTTTTTTTAAATTTTCATTTATCGATATTTGCGCTTCTGATATGTTGTCTTACCTCTGATGAGATTTTTTTTTGCTGATAATGCAATATCTTTTTTTTGCGGCCTACCTATTGTTTTGTTTTAGCCATCAGAACTTTGCTGTTCTGACGGGTTTTCGTTATTCTTTCTGTTAGGACATCGCTGTCCTAACCGGTTTATTTTTTTTTAAAAAAAAATCTTTGGTGAAGTTTAATTAGTGAAACTTATCTGAAAATTTAGTTGTGCAAATTATTTGCAGGTTACAGTGTCAAGTGCAATCAGTGTTAATATTTTATTGATTTTTCTTTAAATTTATTTTTGCTTGTGTATTATTTGACTCGAAATAAGTTACGATGGATTACAGTATGAGAGTGCATTACCTTAGAAAGGATATGCTCATTTATGAGTTGCAAGTTCGTGACATTCCAGCTGATGAAACGAAAACTGTCGAAAGCCTTCGTGCATCTTTACGCCCATTGTTGCAGATGGAGAAAGTTAGTAAGTCTATAAGTCACCCTCCCTATAATATGGATTTTGCTGAACAAAAAGCTTATGTGGCGACTAACTTGAGGAAGACTAAATTGGCGATTAAGTCCGTTACTGGAGAAAAAGCCAAGACCAAATTTGAACGTCTACAGACACACTTGGTCCATCTTCTCAACCGAATTGATCGTGTACCAGTTAACCAACTGTCGTCAGAGGATGCTGACGCACGAGCAATATTAATTGCAGAAACCTTATCTGCTCTTGACGAGCTAGAGCAAGTATCCAGACGAGATCCCAACTTGAGCGTGTTATTGGATGCAGCATGTTCGGGAGGTTCTGATTCTGAGGATTCGTCAGAAGAGGAAGTGCCTCGACCAACTCAGCATGGTTCAACCCCGAATAGACAGCCAGTGTCAAACTTCAAGGCACTACGTATAGAAAAATGGGGCCTTAAATTTACAGGAGACCCCAAGAGTATGTCAGTCCATGGATTCTTGGAGAGAGTAAACGAGCTGAGATTGGCTCGTAATGTATCAGAAAGAGAACTGTTTGAGTCTGCCATAGATTTATTTGAAGGCAAGGCATTGAATTGATTTAGAGCGAACCGTTCCCGGTTTAACAACTGGAGAGAACTAGCTGAACTGCTTTGCAGACACTTTGAACCACCAGATTATCGTGCTCGACTCTTTAAAGAAATGCTCGAGAGGACTCAAGATCCATCAGAAAGCATAGTGGACTATCTTTCAAGCATGCAGGCTCTGTTTCGGCGTTATGGTTCCCTCAGTGAGGATGCAAAGTTGGACATGATAACTAGGAATTTAGCTCCGTTTTACACCACTCAGTTACCCATAGTGAAATCATTGGAAGAATTAGAGGAGCAGTGCCTGGTTTTAGAAGCCAAGAAATACCGTGCAGAACATTATGTACCGCCATCTCGGAAGCGACAAGGATTTGTAGAACCTGATTTCGCCTTCGTCTCAGATATGCAAGAAGCCTTACCTCCAACTAAGGTCAATGAAGTGAGACATGTCAACCCTCCTACTACCACTAGAGGTCCTAGAGAAGTAGTCTGTTGGAATTGTCAACAAACGGGACATTTTAATCGAGATTGTCAAAGCCCTAGAAAAACACACTGTTATCGTTGTGGAACACCTAATGTCACTGTAAGATCTTGCCCAAAATGTGCTAATTCGGGAAACGCTTCCCGGGGGAATCAATAGGTCGTACGATTTCTCCCAATACCAAGCGTGTAACGACCAATGATTTCGATTTTTCATCCAAAATTCTTCTAGATTTCATCATTAGTCACGCACGAGGAGATCAACGTCCATATTTGGAAGTTTCTGTCATAGGCACACCTATACGAGGTTTGCTGGATTCTGGTGCCACTCGAACACTTGTTGGCCTTCCTGGATATGAGTTGCTACGGACTTTGGGACTGCAACTTTTAGGTAAAGAAACAAGCTGTACAGTTGCTAATGGAGAGAGCTGTTCTGCTATTGGTTACATGCAAGTACCGTTTAGTTTAATGGGAAAAACCCGCATGATAGATGTGTTAGTCCTGCCTGCACTGGCTCATACCTTAATTTTGGGAGTCGATTTCTGGAAGAGCATGGGGATCGTACCAGATTTGAATCAGGATGTTTGGCATTTCGCAGATGAAACGAATTCCACTCAAGTACTTAGCATACGGGATGAGAGTACCCTTACTATTGCTCAGCGAATGACTCTTGGTAACTTAGTCAAAGAAAAACTTGCTTTAATGGGTACAGGCCTGGGATGTTGTAAGGTGGCTGAACATGTTATTGAAGTGGAGCCAGGTACGAAACCTGTCAAACAAAGATATTACCCGGTGTCTCCATTTAAGCAGAAAATTATCGATGAAGAACTTAAACAAATGTTGGAAGATGGAGTCATCGAACCTTCGAAGAGTGCTTGGTCCAGTCCGATATGTTTAGTGAGCAAGAAGGATGATTCCTACAGATTTTGTGTCGATTACAGAATTTTGAACAGTTTGAGCAAGAAAGACGCATATCCCTTGCCCTACATTTCTGCCATTTTGGACCGCCTGAGAGATGCAACTTACCTCAGTTCCATCGATATCAAATCCGCATTTTGGACAGTTCCCTTAAGTGAATCTTCGCGTGAATATACTGCATTTACCGTCCCTGGAAGAGGACTATTTCAGTTCCGTCGCATGCCTTTTGGTTTAACCAATTCACCAGCAACCTGGCAGCGCATAGTAGATACCGTCCTTGGAGCAGACCTTCAACCAGCGGTCATGGTATATCTGGATGATATAATTCTCATATCTCAGGACTTCGATGAACACCTACGTCTGTTGGGCTTAGTTTTCGACCGACTACATGAAGCGGGACTCATAGTTTCACTAGAAAAATGTCAGTTTTGCCTGCCAGAATTGAAGTACTTAGGATATGTTGTGGACCGTCAGGGACTCCGACCAGATCCATTAAAAGTGGAGGCAATTGTAAATATTATACCACCGAAGAATGTCACAGAAATTCGCCGATTTATTGGTACAGCATCTTGGTACCGTCGCTTTGTTCCGAATTTTTCATCCACCATAGCTCCGCTAACTAACTTGACTAAGAAAAATGTCAGATGGTCATGGACAACCGACTGTGATAGAGCCTTTAAAGCGATCAAGGAAGCTTTGGTTACAGCACCGATACTTACCTGTCCTGATTTTAACCGTCCTTTTGTCCTGCAAACCGATGCAAGCGCATATGGCCTTGGTGCAGTTTTAACACAGACTTTTGATGATGGTGAGAAAGTAATATGCTTCCTATCACGTTCACTGACTAAACAAGAAATGAAATATACAGTCACCGAAAAAGAATGTTTGGCAGTGATTTGGAGTGTGGAGAAATTAAGACATTATTTGGAAGGGGTACACTTCACGGTAGTAACTGACCACCACTCGTTACTATGGCTGCACAGACTAAAAGACCCTCAAGGTCGTTTAGCGCGATGGGCGCTTCGTCTGCAACCCTATGATTTTACCTTAATCCATCGCCCTGGTAAAGAGCACATTGTTGCCGATTTTCTGTCCAGATCCGTTCCTGTTTCCGCTGAAGCTATTGACACCGACGATAGTGATGTTCCGATGTCTTCCACCACTGATGGATGGTATAAAAATATGTTTGTAAGGCTTGAACAACAACCAGACAAATTTCCTGCTTGGCGTGTAGAAAACAACATGTTGTATAAATATGCAAGAACCAATCATCCGGACCTTGGTACTCCATCCAGTTCTTGGAAAATTGTCGTTCCTAAGGATAAAAGGCGCCAGATACTCGCCCGTTGCCATGATATACCTGCTTCAGGTCACGTAGGCGTATTCAAGACCTACTGGAAAGTATGCCAACGCTATTATTGGCCTAAGATGAGGAGTGACGTCACGAGTTATGTGAAAGCTTGTCGAGTTTGTGCCCAGCACAAAGTAGAACAAAAACCTCCCGCAGGATTAATGGGTGACCGTCCAGTGATAAATCAACCTTGGCAGTGTATCAGCCTGGATTATATTGGACCGTTTCCTCGTTCGAGGTCAGGTAACGCTTACGTTCTTGTGGTTACCGATTATTTCACCAAATTCTCCGTTTTATTTCCTTCTCGTTCAGCGACAGCTAAATCCCTCACCAAACAGGTTGAAGAAGGTATTTTCCTAATGTTTGGATCACCACAGTTCCTAATGTGTGATAATGGAGTACAAATGAAGTCCAAGGAATTTCAGAACCTATGTCAACGCTATAAAACCAAGCTATTCTACACAGCATCTTATCATCCACAAGCCGATCCGACCGAACGAGTCAACAGAGTCATAAAGACCATGTAGCGATCTTACATCAAGAACAATAACCACCGTACCTGGGACGAGAACCTAGCTTCTATAGGCTGTGCTTTGCGAACATCAAGACACGAGACCACTGGATTTACTCCGCATTTTCTTAATTTTGGGAGAGAACATAATTTGTACGGACAAGACTTTGCAGAAGAGACTGCTAACACCAATGCAGACCTTCAAGATTATGTCAGGAAAAGACAAGCCGCCTTTGTGAAATTATATCGCGAAGTTCAGGATAAAATTAAAACATCTCATGTTAGAAATCAACGTAGATACAACTTACGTAGACGACCCGTTGAGTATGCACCTGGACAAGGGGTTTGGCGTAAAAACAAAAGTCTTTCCGATGCCGCGAACTATTATAGTGCCAAACTGGCTCCGGCTTATGTGGGCCCGTTCATTATTAAGAAGAAAACAGGGTCCTGCACCTACGAACTTCAAGATCGAGCAGGACAAAGTAAAGGTGTTTGGCACGTAAAAGATCTCAAACTGTATAATCCATCGACCACAAATGAGAGTTCAGATAATGATTAGTTTTACCTTTGAACATTTTTCTTTAACGTTACCTTATTCCGTTTTCTTTTAATACCTTTTTTTTAATGCCCTGCAGTGGCGGGCGCAGTGGCGTTTGGATCCATCTGGGCGCGAGACTTGATGGATTTGAACACTATCGCTTAGAATTGTGCTGCACTGGTGAACTAGTGGAGGTAGGAGTCCTCCGAAAGCCGTGGCAAGCTAGGCCTTCAGTCAACTTGCTGCTATTGCGCGTAGTAAGTCTGCCTTCAGCATTTTTACTACTTTTACTTGCTATCATCGTTTTGCGTCTTTGCTTATGGTATGATCTATCTTTACCATATCTTTAAATTTCTTTAACTTTTGTGGCTTTAGTAACATTAATTTTAGAGTTTTTTTTTTCTTTTGGCGGTGCCTTGCAGACGCCCATCTTGGCGCGAGACGAGATGGGAGTAGACGTGACACATGGTCATTAGTTTGTTTTTCTCTTAAGGCGATGATTTATTGTATTTGTTAGCTCAACTACCTGAAATTTAGCATATTTTTATTTGAGTCATAAATTCATTAATCTTTTAGTAACTATAAATTTACCTTATCTGAACTTACCTTAAATTTACCTTATCTGAACTTACCTTAAATTACCTTATTTTAATTTACCTTAAACTTACCTATTTTGAATTTCGTAATACACTGACTGCAATGATACTTGATAAATTGTTTTGGATAATTTAATTCACCGTAACTTGATTTGACTTATGACCTTAATCCGTATCTTGCTGAGTGATTTCGTTATCCTAGCTTGATCTGATTTAGTGTCCTTATTGTGACTTTCTTATATTACCTTACGTTACCTTGATTATCTTACCTCACCTTGATTATCTTACCTTACCTTGATTGTCTTATCTTACCTTACCTTTATTACTTTATTTTATTTTGGATTTAATTATTCAGTTAATTTTACCTTCATATCTTCCAAGTCTTATTTAAGTATTTGGCTTGGTACCTTACCTTACCTTACCTTGAGTAACTTTATCTTACCTTGGGTTTAATTATTCGGTTAATTTCACCTTCATATCTACCAAGTCTTATTTCAGTATTTGACTTGGTGTTTCTTACCTTACCTTGATTTACCTTATCTTTTCTTGTGTTTAATTATTAATTTAATTTTACCTTGATATCTCTTTATAGTCTTATTTGACTTGCTATTTTTATTATCCTGGATTTGACTTTGGCCTAGGTCTTGGTACCTAGACCCCTATTTTGGCGTTCTATATTTGGGCTATAGTTTAACTGGCCAAAATAGAACCGTCCCGATTATGACTTATTAGTCCCTATCTCCTTGTTTAGGCTGCGCGGTGTTGGGTGCTACCGAATGTCGCTTCGACGTTCTTTGTTGGAACTATTGATCCTTCGGAGAGCAGACCGACTGGAAGGGCTGTTCAGGGGGGGCGGAAGTCTGACCCCTGGGGTAACATTTTGCCCATCGAACTTGTTCGGCGGGCCAGGGGAGGGCCAAGCTACTTTGTTCGGCCTGAGCTCAAGTCGGCCTATTAGGTTGCGACAGACCGGTGGCAGTGCCACCTTTCAGAGTACCCTATTTAATTTATTTTGTTTCATACAGGGACTGATGTACTACCCATTCGGTGCATCTTTTAGTTTAGTGTCTACTATAATTCACTTCCTTATGCTCGGTGGAACATATGGGCTATCCCTTTTTCTTCTTAAATTACCTTGGTTGTATATTAGTTATCTTTTCTTTTTAGTTTTCCCACCCTTTGGTTGACTCGACGCGTGACAGTTGGTTATCTGTTTTGGGACGCTCTGGAGTGAGGCTAGTACACGAGGTACCTCACGCTTTCTTCGAGTGTTACGCAATGCTAGCCCCCTTACCATCTTTGGGTTAATGTTACCAGGCTGTGCTTCCTGCACCCTGAAGTTTTATTCCACCCCGGAAACTCCTGGAGGGGATCGCTGGGTGTCTAGCGGCGAGGGGACCAAAGTTAATTTTTATTTTGAATTATTTTGGTTATTGTACTATTTTGGGTTGTCGATTACCTGAGTTAGTGGGTTTAGTAATCCACTAGGCTGCGGGTATTATTTTTAGTAGGTGTCTTTATAGGCAGTTTGAGAAATTACCTCATTATGCCTTTGGGTTGTTTTCGTCTGTATTGGAACCACACTGGTTCCTGAATTTTCATTTTATTTCTTTTCTTGGTTAATTTTGGTTGGCTAGGGTTGTCGGCCATCGTGATGCTTGGCCTAGCGGAAATTTCGGTTCTCGGGTGTCAAATCCGGACCGATCTACGTGGCCCTACACTATAAAAAGCACATTTGGTTTTCTTGGTGCTGAAGTGTTTGGCTGCCGTCAGGCGTGCCACGATCTACGAACCCGGTTTGGCTTTTCTCTGTCTTACTTTTCTTTGAAAACTTAATCTTTTTAACTTAATATGTTTTTGCCAAACCCAGACCATACCTTTAGTAACTTATTTCTTTATTTTCTTTTATTGGAGGCTGATAGGATGAGTACGGGTGTCTTATGACCTTGGTGGAAATTCCGGAGCTGGGGACACATCTTCCCAGTGTTGGTCTATGTGGCCACTATACCATTGAGGCACAGTTGACTTTTCGGTGCGGAGATGGTGGCTGCCGTCAGAAACACTCGGACCAGTCATGTCATGTCAGAGTTTCTTTTTGGTTTAGTTTTTCTTATGGTAGTGTGAGTATATATTTTGTTAGTAGCGATTCACTAGTATCTTTCACTTTCGTCCGTTGCTTCCTAGGGGAATACCCCCGGAGCTTCGGTAGTTAATTTTTGCCTTACCTTGTAAATAATGTAGATTTTTGGAGTACTTATCGTCGGTTAATTTTCTTGAGAAAATTTCCCTCCTTTCGTAGGAGAGGGGGAGTTGTTACGGTTTGTTTTGTCATACGAAATTAAAGTATTATTATTATAGCAGTTGCAACAATTAGTTGAGTTTTAAGACTTCGACCTACCTTTTTGAATATATTCCCTTATTCCTTGAACGTTTTATTTTGATTTGTTTTCCATTTAGTCAAAATCTTTCCTAACCTCGAATTTAATTTTTACAAATTTTCCGTCACTAGTCTGTCTTGGATCCAGCCTTGTTTTCCCTCTTTCTGTATAGTTAATCCCTAAGGAAATATGTCTGAATTTGGCCCTAAAAACTATAGTTGCCAATAAATATAAATTAGAATTTGTTTACCATGACAAACGTGAAACGTCATTTTTGACATTTGAATCGGCCGTAATTATTTTCTGTCGAGCCTGTTGCATACATCTTAGTTTTCTGTCCTGAGCCGCCCTCTGTGACTGTTGTTGGAAAACGTCGAAGCCAGGAACGATGGAATCTGCGTTCTGAGTTCTAGGTCCCTTGATTTTAAAGGGTTCTAATGTTGATCCACGCCTACATGTATTCCTGGTTGACGAAAATCATAAGTTGTTTCCAATAATTGTACAAAGTATAATGAATTGTACAAACTATTAATGAATGTCGGTTTATGGATACGGAAAAATGTATTTGTTGGTTGGTATATTTCCGTTGTTCATTGGTTAAGTTAATTTTTACTGGCAGAATATTGTGCCAATGGGGTGGAAGGGAATACCATCGAATGAAAGCTTTCAGAACGGTACATAATTGGGTACCAAAGTGTACCTCGAAACAACCCTGTGACGTCACTTGTGCAAGAAAATCGATATTGGAATTTTTGGCAAGGATTGGGTGTGGCACCGGAGCAGAGGTTCCTTTTCAGAAACTGATCGCGTCGTCGACAGTATCGCCATTCTAAAAGTCTTTTGGAAAGACACCCAAAAATTTGGATCTGTGAATGCGGTACAATTAACTTCTTCTACCTTGTTTTGTTATTTGCCCTTTCGGCGTTACGTTCTTGGTCCAGTGAGGCCGTTTTAGTTGATTTTGTAGAAGAAATTCGACATCTCTTCGTCGGTTTTTACGACGACAGCGGACATGTTAATTTAGACCCGACACGAAAACTGCAGGTAAGGTCCTTTTGCCACTATTAAACCCTTAAAAAACACAGAATTCCGCGCTTAAACTGCTATTTTAATTAATTTTCGTTGATTTCCTTTTGATTCTATTTTTTTTTGACGTCCACGTTTTTAATTAGTTTTTCTGTAATTAAAGATTTTCTAAATACGAGTAGATCGCTACATTTCGTGGTAAGAAAAATCTGTAAATTATGTACAGATGGTTTTTTTTTTATTAAGAATTGAATGGGTTGATATTTGCCCTTCACGTAGGTCAAATTCTTGCGAGTTTTTTTTAATACGGGTTTTTTTTTGTCAGCTATTCAAGCTTGATTTACTTTGCTCTTTGATAATGTTGGTTAAGACACGGTACAGGGTGACCCAAGGTTAAATTTTATTTTGTTATTTTGCAAGCAAAACCATCGTGAGCTAGTTAGAGCTTATTTGAAGTTAATGATGTTTTTTTTATCAACTAATTATGTTAATAATCAATATAAGTTAAAAATCAATAATAGCCAGGTTGTTCAAATTAATATTTTGTGTTTTGGAATATCAGCTGATAGCGTTAGAGACCGGCAATTTAAATGTTTTATATTTTGGCTGTCAGTGGATCTGTACTTTAGTAATTTGAGCAAATGTTAAAAATTTCTGACAGTCAGTAGTAGTAATTTTCACATTTCTCAGATTTTTTTTGTGTTAACTAGCTTTTAATTAATATTGGGTATGACATTGACAAGGCTGATTCTTAATTATGATATTTGGTTGCAAAATTTCAGGGTGGGTGAAGGATAGTACCGTTAACTACTCACGGTGGCATTTGTTGATTCTTGGGTTACGCTTACAGATACTGTATGGTTATTTTATATTCATAAATATTAGGCTACGTTATCATATTTTGATGTATGTGTTTAGTAGTAGTAATGTGGAAATTATCTTTCTCTTTTGACTGATTGTATTTAACCTTCCAAATTTTATAACATTGTATTTTGCGGCTATAACTTTTCATTGGTGTAATTTGAGTGATTACCTAACTATTTTGGTTATTTTTTTACCAGTGTATAATATAATTGTTTAATATTTTTGTATCTGTATTACTTGTGCAAATATAATTAGTTTGTAATAAATATTTGGCTGTGTACAGTAGCGCACAAAGGCTATGCCTATGTAAATTTTATCTCAACTTTGTTTTGTTAATTAATTGGCTTTGATATTGCCTGTTTATTTTTTTTTTTTTGACTTGATGTCTCAATTTAATTCAAAATATTTCCTTCGGTTTTACTTTCGTGATACCAATGAATAATTGTTCAAGGCCTTCAGCCACTTAAAGTTTTTTTTTTTGTGATATAAATTTAATATTTCGTCGACATTATATTTGCATAGTACCTGAATTTTACCTTGCCTTGACGCATACATTTTCTTTTATCAGGGTCTTTTTACTGGGAGGCGACCCCACCACGTCTATTCTTTCTGCTGGGATACAGCAATCTTTCCGTTTACTGAAAGACATACACCTACAGTCTTTCCTTTTGGCTGGAAGGCAGCAATCTTTTACTGGGGAACACCGCTACCCCGCAACTTCTTTTGGAATGGGAGACATCTCCAGTCCTTCATCGTGCTGAGTCAGTTAAGCTGTCTAGGACACGTCAGCATTGACCTAAGACACCATCATCAGGGGACGAACCCCTTCAGGCAACCTTTTATTTTTTTTTTATTATAATCTGTATCACCTGTTACACGATAACCACTTGTTTCAATTTCGGCTCTAACCATGGTTAGCAATCTTTGCTTTTAAAACGGCTTAGTACTTTTCTTTATTTTATTTCCCCCTTCAGGGTTTACTACAAATTGTTATAATAATAGTATAATAATAATAATTCCTAATAATTTTATTGTATCAAATTTCACAAATTGACAGAATACACCGATGTGACATTCAAAATTTTTCTCTAACGAATCTGTAATATATTAGTAAATTTGTTTTTAAAGGTAGTGTTTTATTTGCCTCACCAGACAGCGCAGTTTCTTGTATTTTTTTTTTGGATAATATGGTAACTATATGTGAGTGAGTGAGCTGAAAGCGAGATCCCAATACTACCTAGGAGGGTTTCTGTTTTTCACTCGGCATTAAAAACAGTGGCGCCCTTATTAAACCCCCCCTCTCTCCGGCATTGGAGCTAGAGCATTTTTTTTTTGGCACGCATGCGCAAGCCTCTCGCATTCAACTCAACTCTTTACGTGAGTTAATTTTGTAAATTCTCAATATTTTTTTTTTTTAATTTTTACCGAACTTTGAATTTTAATTTATGAAGGGTAAGTAGAAGTAAAATTCTTCTTCTGTGCGAAAAAGAGCGTGGCACGGTTCTGGAAAAAACAGCTAAAAAACAGACCCTGTTCTGGAAAAAAACAGCTAAAAAACAGACCCTGTTCGGGAAAAATAGCTAGGAAACAGCTAAAACAACTCCTAACCAGACCGTGTTTCTCGAGACTTAACACATCTAGCTTCTAGAACGTCAAGTGTCACACTGAGTCTCGAGGGTTTAGGGTATGATATATGTATCAAACTTGCTACGATATCGGCCTTTAGCAATATCATTGTCTTTCACCATTACTAGGAACCCATACCGATCCTTCCAACATTCAGAGCAAATATGTTTAAATGCATCGAATGTCATGTCTGTATTAACGTGATCGTCGTAGATATGTTTCAAGTTTAAGTCGTCCTGCTTAAATAAAATTAATACATTGGCATTGTCACGCACCAGCTGTTTAGGTATTTTCGAGTAAGTTTGCGATAAATAGAATGAATCAATCGCATGATGTCGGCCCATACAAAAATAATTACGTATTTTATCCTGCTTCTCACATGCTACGTCATCAAATATGAATACTGAGTGAGGTCGGGCACTGGAAGGATCTAGAACTTCATCATTATCGCTGTAGCCGAAATAGTCTAAACGGGAATGTTTCATAGCCTGTTGAAGAAAGTCGTACTTGTCTTGCTGCAGAGATTTGGAATACACGTATACATTCTCGAATTTTAAACCATTTTCATCAATCAAAAGACTAATCATTACATTGGTTTTGCCACAATTACTCGGACCACATATTAACGCTCGAATTGTAGAAGGCAAAAGTTGACCATGTTTGATACTGAGGCACTTTTCTTTTTTCATATCGCAATTATAAACTTGGATTTTGAGTTTCTGTTTCTCTTGACGCATCTCTATAAATACTACTCTATACCCTCCCAGGGCTTCATTACGAATGAAGACTCTGCAGGGTGCAGGTGTGTTAAATACAGCTATCAACAAGCTCCCGTTCGAGCTTCATTTACCCGGTTATTCCTATTGCGGACCTGGAACCAAACTTCAAGAGCGGTTGGCTCGAGGTGATCGACCAAAGAATAAATTGGATAGTGCTTGTCGCGATCACGATATCGAATACGCAAAGTCTAAAGAGTTGGAACAAAGACATCGAGCCGATCGAGTGTTGGAGAACCGAGCTTGGGGGCGAGTAAAGGCAAACGATTCCAGTTTTGGTGAAAAAGCTTCAGCGTGGTTAGTAACTAACGCTATGAAGGTAAAACGCAAGTTGGGTGCTGGCAAGAAGAAGAAGATGAAACCCCTATCATCAGTGGTCACTCTTCTTAAGAAACAACTTCGACATACGGGTACTGGTGATGTTAGTAAGAAAAGGACTCTTAGTAAAATACTTAAAGCTGCCCGAGTAACGGTCAAGAAGGTGGGAGGACGTAAAAGGATCAACGTACCACGAATAATACCATTACCGAAACAGGGTGGGTTTCTACCACTTATTCCCATATTTGCAGGACTTAGTGCCCTCGGAGCACTGAGCGGAGGCGCCGCGGGGATAGCGAAGGCCGTTAATGACGCTCAAAGTGCCAAGGAGAAGTTAAAAGAATCGAAACGACACAACGACACAATGGAGGCGATTGCATTGGGAAAAAAGGGTAGCGGTCTGTATTTAAAGAAACACAAAACTGGCTATGGATTGTTTTTACGAAAAATGCCAAAAAACTACCAATAAAGCTACCTGAAAAACCGTTATCCGATCACGATATTAATTCGTACGTCACTCGATTAAAAATACCGCATTTTAGAGGAGTATTTATGCGAGACACTTTACCGAACGCACCCCTCAAAACAGAGTGTGGTGTTATTAATTTGGATCGGAACACAGGATTCGGAACACATTGGGTAGCTTACAAGAAACACGGCAATCGAGTTGTTTATTTCGATAGTTTTGGCAACTTGAATCCACCCAAGGAATTTGTCAAGTACATGAAAAATGTTAAAATATATTTTAATTCCGAACAGTACCAGGATTATGGAATGATAAATTGTGGACATCTTGCTCTAGCATTTCTCTACAATAAAACTTTATAAATGCAGGTAGTGGTGCTTATTGACATCAGTCATGTCACAGACATTCACGTTAAAAGGTCGCTCTCACCGACTTGAAGCATACTTTGTACCTCCCATAGAACTCAATTCCAGGTTTGATTACTCTTTAGCATTAATTTCGCTAAACACTTGGAACACAATCCCGAATATAGAAGAGGGTCGAAACAAGTTTTATTACATTGTCAATAATCAGGAGGAGCGAGTATTGGAAATACCAACAGGGTCCTACGAGTTGGAAGATATCGAACAGTTTCTACAACGGAAGCTCCTAGATCCTAGCGCTTCCGCAGACGAAAGGAATCGCATCTTATCGCTTAAACCCAATAACAATACGTTAAAGTGCGAGCTAACCAGTGTCTGCGACATAAACTTTAAGCCAAAAGGCAGTATTGGAAAGTTGTTGGGATTTTCACCTCAACTGTTAAAGTTCGGTAAATTCCATGAATCAGATCAACCTGTGGATATTATACAAGTTGTTACTATTAGAGTATTACACAAATAATCCCTCACATACTCTTTACGAATTCTCACCAGCTGTCGATCCCGGCTACAGTATAAATATCGAGCCACGGAATCTAATCTATTTACCTGTGAACCAGAAAAGTATCTATAACATCACTCTCACGCTAGTAGACCAGGATTCGAGGCCCCTTAATTTTCGAGGTGAAGAAGTAGTAATTCGATTAGAACTTCGACGAAATGGTTCTAGTATTTAAAAGGTATTTAGACACTAATACCTCAGCTAACAGATCATTCAGTGATCAGAAGTCGAAGGGATCACTCACGTTTTCAAATATCTTATATTTGCAGTCTAGAAGCAATCATTACCGCTACCATGTCAGAAAAACTTCAAATCTTCAATCAGATCAAGAGCGATGAGTCGGTCATTCGCGAAGAATGGCACACTTATCACCCCTTTACCAACTCCTTTAATAACAATGACGAAATCGAGATTGTTATCAATCAGCAAGATGTCTTTTTGGATATGAGTGAAGCTCAACTCTACATCGAGGGTACGTTTAAGGTGGAAGCAGATGCCACTGGTAAGACCGGTACTTGCGATCTCACCAATAATGCCGGAGCCTTTCTCTTTGACAACATTTCCTATGAAGTTAATGGTAAGGACATTGAAAAGATTCGAGATCCTGGTATTGTTAGCACCGTTAAAAATATGCTCTGTTTAAATGAGCAGGAAAGTCGTGCTCTAGACATAGCTGGATGGAATTGGCCAAGTGGAACTGTCAAGACCTTGGATGAAACATCTAAAGACTTTAATTTCCGCATCCCACTTTCAATCTTGTTTGGCGTGTTTGCCGATTACCACAATGTTTTAATGGGTAAACAGAAAATTAAACTGGTTCGTGCCCGCCATGATGACAACTGCTACAAGTCCACTGGTACTAAGAAGGCGACAATAACCTTAAAAACGGTTGAGTTGAAAGTTAGACATATTTACCCGAGTGATGCAGTGAAATTAAGGCTTTTGGATGAAATTGCAAAGAACAAACCGATATATATTCCGTTCAGAAACTGGGAACTACATGAACTGCCTGCTTTGAGAACAACAAAGCGTGATATTTGGACCGTTAAGACCATGTCTGAGAGAGCCCGATACGTCATTGTCTTTTTTATGAAGAAGCGAAAAGATAACTTTGAAGCTGATTGTACCTACTTTGATAATTTAGACATCACCGACGTCAAATTGCATTTAAATTCTGAAGTTTACCCCTATGAGTCGTTAAATCTAAACTTTACCAATAGACAGTTTGCAGAAGCCTATCAGATGTATACGGACATTCAAAAAACATATTTGGGAAAGCAACGGTCGGAGCCGCTTTTGGATTTTCTCGCTTTCGCTAGTAGAACCCTCTTTGTTATTGACTGCTCCAAACAAAATGAAACCCTCAAGAGTAACACTATTGACGTTAAGTTGGAGTTTCAAAGTTCCGAAAACTTCTCGGCTGAGTCACGTGCCTTTTGTATAATTATTCATGATCGAGTGCTCGAGTATCAGGCTTTAACAGGTCAAGTACGCGATCTCTTGTAGTCAGTTACTATTCAACCCTCTCCAGCACGATGAAGTTTGTTGTGGTTGACGTTCAAGGATTCAGCGTTCCAGAATTTCAAGCTAAAGAATTGACTATTTACGATGGAAAGCAAATAAAAAACTATCTTTTTAAACCCGTTAAGCCGTTTTATGAGCTGTCCTATGATTGTCAGAAGCAAGCAAAGTTTCTATATGGGAACCGACATGGTTTATACTACAATTCCGGTGAAACCGATTACAATGAACTTTACCGTCTTATCTACAACGATCTACGAGATGTTGATGTCATATATGTGAAGGGACATGTAAAGAGGGTCTTCTTACTGGAAACTTTTTCCGCGATGAAATATCTTAAGAACGTACCCGATATTGTTAATTTAGAATTTACTAGAGACAGTGTCAATGTACCGAAATTATCGCTAAGTAAAACCACTTGTTCTTATCATTGTTTAGAATATTGTTCTTGTAGTGCTAAGAATTCCAAAATCTTGTATGAATATATTTATGATTTTTTACCTAAATAAAGAAGTTAAACTGTATTACATGTTTAATTTTATCCTATATTACTAGAACCCCTTGAGAAATTTAGGCATTCCGACTCGAGCATATGACCAAGACGGTTGACTTGTCAGTTAGATTAGACGAGCATTTGAAAAACATACGCTTGCTGAAAAGAGACATTAAGTTTTACAAAGAAAAGAAATCTTTGGTTAGAATATTTTCGAAACTTACCATTTAAACTTACCAATGGCTGCCTCCTCCTCATCCAGCTGGGATAGGGTGTTTGAATCTCCTTCTAGATGTCCTGATGTTCCAGCGAAAGTTCTTAAGACTAAGCCTAACCGAGTTTACGAGATTGGTGACTTTATAGCAGTCATTTTTACTGTGTCAGAAGAGGAACGCAAACAAGTAATTTTGCATACTACTGGTTATGGTAAACTTTATTTCTCCAGTGATGAATTTGAAGAATTTCTAAGCACTTTTGATTGTTTCAATACACACTGGGTGGATATAGTTATGATAATTGGACAGTATACGCTAGTGTTTCATCGCAATGGCGATAAGAGAAGTCTCAAGTTTGAAGATGTCATAACCGACAAGTATCTATTTAGATGGACTGAGAAGCTCATACACCTATTTTCAAAACACGTTTATGAATTGTATAAGCTTAATATTGAATATTATACTGTTACCAAATAAATAGTCTAATGTGAATTTGTTTTTTCTTTGCTCTAACTAAGGAAATAAGACGCCAATATAAACACAAAAACAAGCATTTATTAAAGTGTAAAAAAAAGTTAAAAAAGCACAAAATCTCACCGAACAGTGGTCTGTAAATAGAGTAAAATAAGCAAACAATATAAAAATCAAAAAAATTGGGGAAACTTAGGTAAAATCTACATATAAAAACAATATAGAAATAAAAAAACTATGGTAAACTTAGGTAGAATATACATATAAAGTAAATAAATGAATACAATAAATAGGGTAAACTAGGGTGACATAAATTGATACAATAAATAGGGTAGACTTGACTGAAATAACTGAATACACTAACTAATAAAATAAATAACATATATGCCTAATCTAATATCACAGCCTCTAAAGTCACACATTTAGCTACCAAAGGTGATTAAAGTAAAGTTAGCTGTCCGTGATCAGTCTTAGCTCATGGAATTTCCGATGATTCCTTATACTTTTCAATATCTCGATGACCCCAAGCAAGCGTGTTCTCCAAGTCGCCGGGAATAAGATAACGCTTATCGTCCGCGTGTGATAGCGCTACTTTATTTTTCAGTTCGACATACATATCGTGTAAATGCGAACGGAAAGTGTTCATCTGTCGATGAATGTGAGTTCCTTCTACGTCAACCGCCTCCCTATAATCGTCAAGAGTCAGTTCTTTCTGGGTGACGTAGTCAGGAACTCCCTTAGCTTTTTTCGTTAACTTTCCCTCCACATTTACACAATATGCCTTCGCCCCGGTACCGTAGAAATCCCAAATGATTTTTCCTGCATACTCGTCTTTCATTTTACCCAAAATTGATTGGTTTACAGGAACATCATGTGGGTTATCTGGGGAGTAATTGGACGTATCGAATCTATCTAAATTTTCTCGCATGTCATGGTAGAAATTGTCGGTTGTAATTTTTAAAACCAGGGAATCGGTGTCAGTGTAGAGTAATACCGCGTTGTTGCCGTATTTTGGCTTAATATACCCGTACAAAAAGTCATACATAATTGTCTTGGATATTTCCAAGATGCTAAAACCTACGTAAATAGGTTTATTATATGTGACTTTTTGTTTTTTCATCTGGATAGCTACCAGGTTCTCGTTGAAAATAGTGCGGTCTTTAAAATGCGGTTTCGAGATTAACGCTTCGGCTCCCAACCTTCTACCAATATTTTCCCAATGAGAAACAAGTTTAACGTCTACCCGTTTCTCCACATTTTCCATCGTTTTCCCAAACACAGCGTTGTTCATAAGTTTGAAAAAGTCCTTTTCAAACTTATTACTCGCTTGATTGCGCATCGCTGTGTTTAGGTCAATGTATTTCTTTAGCCACGGTGATTGGTCAAAAGATATAACGCGATGAATTTTGGTAAGCTTAAGCCCATAATCTAAAGCCTGACGCAAATTTTGGTAATGAATTATATATTTCTCTTTCTTTAACAAATTTGGAATTAATTTTTTAATGTCTTGGAATTTGGATTCCGGTGGAGCTATGGATTGTGGACAAAAGGGTAGTTCGTTGTGTAAATAATGTAACTGTTCGGGATATTCTAAATCTACCTCTAATATATAGCCAGTTTTAGAATCATTCGCGACATTCCTGTAATCTAAACTTTGAATTTCGGTCTCCTCCAACCACTTAAAATTCCCCGTTGGTAAATATTGTGACATAGCCGCACCATATAGATTGGTGGCGTCCAAATACATGATGTAGGAAGTAGGTTTGGAAGCGTCATAATGAGGTATAAATTTATTATTTGCAAAAGCTTTTCTAACACTACACTGACTGACCCCACCGCGAATACCGTGTTTAAAGAAGTGTACCATGTCTAGATCCGTCAGTAATTCCAAGCTAATTGCTGTGGCCTTGAGTGCAGCATCCATCGCAAGAGATGGCGCTGTGAAGTACTGCGCAGGATCTAGACCGTAAGTGCTACGGCACACGTCTCTAAAACTTTCAAAAACATCTGTTAATAATAATACGTCGGATTTTAAATAAATATCTGAATATTCGCCTAAAGTTTGGCATTCAAATAAATTCCATACAGCCCAAGCACGCTTGTAATCCTCGTTACTAATATCTTCTTTTTTCAGCTGGTTGTAAAAGTCTTTCTGTGATGGAAGCTTTGTATCGTTCAATTTTGCGAAACTATCCACGTAATTATATGGGAAGACACCCTTCTGTCGAATAAGCTGAAACTTATTTGCTTCCGCGAAATATTTTCTAACTTCTCGACATTGTTCGGGTTTTAAATTTTGACTAAGTTTCTCTAGACTGCTGGCCATGAAACGAAAACTTGTCGAGGAAGCGTAATTTTAAAAATACCTGTCGTTGTTTACCATCCCTGTTCTCGATGTTATCCACCAAAACATGTTTAGTAAATGATATATACTTTTCCTTGTTTTGGGGGATAACATCCCGCTTTTCTTCGTTGGAAGCCAATTCCTTAACAAACAGGTGCGAATCAAAGTTGGACATATTATGGAAAAAGATGGGTATAAATTGAGGGATTTTGTAATTTAGGTTACATACAGAGTGCGCAGCCGCTCGATATTGGCCATTTGTGTGATCGTGGTCGTGCACGCGATCGTTTAATGCTACATCAAATGGCTTTTCGCAGATATGACACACCGCAGCATTTTGATGCTCCATCTCTTGTTCCGCAGAAATAGGTATCATGGGTACTACTTCCTTCATAAAGCGATTATAGATTGATTTACAATCAATCTCTAAGCGTTTTACGAATTCTTTGTGAGCATCCGGACCCCTATAACTTTGGTAAATCGAATGAGCATCATCAAAGTCACATTTGATGTAGTAACCGAAAGAGTACGGGACATGTTTGTGCGTTCTCACAGTGTATGACGTATCAGGATCCTGAGCATTTTCCTCTGTATCGATAGGTTCAAGGATAGTTTCGAAATCGGCATAAACAACGAAAGGTACTTTTAATTTCTTTTCAAAGTTTGTAAATTTCAAAATATTCTCGGGAATCTCTTCGACATATTTATTTTTTTTTAAATTTGTCGTTGGGACTTTAGCTAAAACGTGCCCGCAATCATGTTCTTGATGAGCCTTTAATTTTTGCTCTGAATAAAAATATGATAAACAACCATCACATAAATACTTTGTACAGCAACGTGAGGATAATTGTCTTGAGATCAGGCGAGATAAACTTCTTATTAAGCAGTAATGACTATTACCATAATCATCACTGCTTACTAACAAATTTACATGTCGCTCTCTATTACGAGAATTTGTAAAGTATAAGGGCCCCACGACTTCAATAATATTTTTACCATCTTCGAACAGTTTCTCCAGTCCATATACGTTGATAGAAATATTATTGAGTCGTTCAAACTTCGCTACATCGGTAAGGTTAATCGGAAATTCCATACCTGTAAAGTCCAACTCGTTTTCAAAAGGCAAATAGTTCGCGACTCTATTTGCATTTTGAGTCCAATGAACTGGATGTAAGGCAGCTAGGACTGACCACATGAAACATTTTTGATCAGTGTTTTGAATGTCCAGAACAGCTTTCTTTGCTTCAATCTCCTTTGGAAGCGGGATGTAGGAAGATGGCTTTAGAGGCTGGATCTTGTTGATGCCTAATTCTAAGTGGAGAAGCTGCTGAAGCGTCCACCCTGTAACAATAGAAATATTTTTTTTTTTAGTAAGAACTCTCAAACAGTTTTCAATTTGTTTTTTTTTTGGAATAGTTTTACACTCACCACTATCCTTTTCCTGAAATTCGGAATGCTTTCGGTCTAGGATGATGATAAACTGCTCGAACAGCTCCTCCAAGTCCGTAGCCCCATTCACCATCTGGTATTTGCTGTTAAAGGACTTCACCTCTGACGACTCGCTCGACTGCAGGAGGAAGCGGCCGAAAAGCTCCAGTCCGACCTTCAGCTGGTCATACTTTGCGCGGATGTCTCCCACCAACTTGATGAATTTTTGTTTTAGCTGTTGTAGATACTCCTTTACGTTGGTGGGATCCTGGCTTGAAGTAAGTCGGTATGTAGCAATTCGGCTCCTGAACGACGTCTTTACCAACTCTACACCATCCTCCTCCTGCATCACGCAGCATTTCTCACGATGTCCCAGGGTCCTTAGATGTCCACCCCATCGGTTAGTAGGAACATCGAGTTGGCATGTTGCACAATGCTGCACGATGTTGTTGGTTCTGAAAATATGAATAAATAATTAGTACCTGAGTTATATACAGACAAATTTATTATTTCGGTTACTAGAAATTTCCATTTTAAATACTTACCATCTGTCGAATCGAGTCTTGCTCTTTGCGCCATGGGAGATTGCGGAGAATCGACGGCGGCTCTTCTCTTCAGGACTCCATGTTTCTGACGTTGATGGTGTTGTAGAGCTCTCTCAGACTTGGCAGTTACTCCGCAAGTCTCGCAGACTTTGCCTGACTGTCTGCAGTCCCCATGGCGTTTGAGGCTGTCCTTCCTGGTGAATGAGGCGTTGCAGAATTCGCATACGAACATTTTCTATAACACATTAAGATTTGCAAACACTTTTCGGACAAACAAATTGGAAAAGAATTTGAACACAGAGTTTGAGAGAAAAAGTGTTTGGCAAAAAAATTTGAAAACTTTTGAAAAATTTTTGGCTTTAATCCACAGGCGTACTTCCTATTTTCTTTTGAGCTCTAACGGTACACTATGCTGATGAATTTTTGTAAATTTTTTCCACTCCAATTGCAGTTTGAACACAAAAACTATTGTTTTTTTTTTTTTTGGAAAAAGGGGTCTTTAATCTACACCCGTACATCCTATTTTCTTTTGAAATCTAAAGGCACCCTCTTAGCAAGAATTTTTGCCAATTTTTTCAATTCAACTTGCAGTTTGAACATAAAAAACTAGTAATATCTTCCACGCAAGTACTCCTAATATTCTACACGTTCATACTAATACGCCACCAAGTAAATCTTCTCGGTACTTACCCAGATTTCACAGTACACTCGCTTCAC
Organism: Philopedon plagiatum; assembly: GCA_963971165.1. Lineage (NCBI taxonomy): Eukaryota > Metazoa > Arthropoda > Insecta > Coleoptera > Curculionidae > Philopedon > Philopedon plagiatum. The sequence continues at coordinate 46,845,931 of OZ020192.1, read as the reverse complement.
AAAGAAAAACTCTGATTGTCTAAGAATAACTAATTCCCAACACTTTGATCTGCACTTTTTCCCGATCACCTTCACTCTAGGAATTCTTGATGCTAACTGCTGCTCTCGCATAGGTGACTTTGCTAGAAATCAATATTTTCATAACTCCTACCACTCCCCGCTGACCTGATCGTAACTATCTGCGCTTTACATTAAAATGCATGATCATTGTACTTTACTCCGGATGGTACCGCTCGGTACGGAAAACAACGGTCGCGTTGACCTTGCCTCGTGTTGTGTTATTTTCGCGCTCTTTGTCCAGTACTATTCCACTGATTATGCAATCTTTCTCGAATATTCTGCATCTCCAACTCTTGCTCATAGTCCTACTAATCCAACTACTCCAACTACTCCTACTTCTACACTAACGCCATCTTTCTCCGAAACTCTGAACACCTCCTACTCCAACTACTCCAACTACTCCTAATTCTACACTAACGCCATCCTTCTCCGAACCTGTGAACAGTATTTCTAGTTTGCTCCTAATTTTGTATTGTAACCATTGAATTTTTTGTCAGTCCTGAAAACTTAAAAAATTCCAATTTTCGATCTTACGTCAAAATAAATTTAAAATATAATGTCTTTCAGTTAGAGATCTTTATCAGCCGGGGTGACGAAGTCACTTTTTTCACTAACTGCGCACGAATCGCACCCTCGCTACTACCAAAAAGACGCATTTTGGTTTCTGCGCAACTTTTGAACTTTGTAACCCTCTAGCGCCGAAACGGTTGAACGGATTTCGATGAAATTTGGGGTATGTATTTTGTTACTCCTACCCTTAGTCCCTATCGAAGCAAAAACATTTTAAGACACTTTTGGTCAGCGCCAGAGTAATTGCCTAAAGGACCTTACTCTTTTTGGGAGTTTTTGAACCTGCATATCTCATGGTCTTTCTGACTTCTATCTAACACCAAAATTTGAATTCTTCAACACTTACCGTTTAAGCGCTAGCCGTAATTTAGTTTTTTATTTACCGGTCATCAGTTCCTGTGCTCCTGATCCATGAAACACCTTTGTAACCCTCTAGCGCCTAAACGGCTCAACGGATTTCGATGAAATTTGGGGAATGTATTTTATTCCTCCTACCCTTGATCCCTATCGAAGCAAAAAAATTTTAAGGCCCTTTTGGTCAGCGCCAGAGGAATTGCCTAAATGGCCTTAATATTTTTGGGGGTTTTGAACCTGTATATCTAATGGTCTTTCTGACTTCTGGCTAACACCAAAATTTTCATTCTCCAACACTTATCGTTTAGGGGCGAGGGCCTCTATGAATTACTAATTCTTCTACACTAACGCCATCTTTCTCCGAAACTCTGAACAGTATTTCTAGTACTGCTACTTCTACACTAACGCCATCTTTTTTCGAAACTCGGAACAGTATTTCTCGTCTCCTTGTATTCCTAGCAGTAGCCTGCTATTATTGTGGTTAAATAAATAATTTTCCTACTACTGTGTGTTTTCTTCCTTTAATCCATTTATTACATATCGTTATCATCGTGACTTCGCTCCACATACAACAACAACAACAACCACTTTCCTGCCTAGCTGCCGCCGCAAGTCTATATGTTCTGAATTCAATATTTTATGTGAAGCCGATGGCCAGGTCGGTTAGAGCGTTGCTGTTCCACTATGCAGGTCCCAGGTTCTAATCCCAGCATGGACAAAATCAAGAAAAAAGTTTTTGGCGTCATTTTTACATGGAATAATATTCTTCAGGAGTAGTACGAATGTCCGATGCAGTTAGGTTCCAAATAGATCGTGCCCTCAAGTAGTTGATGCCTAAGTAGTTCCAGCCCCCCAAGTAGTTCCGGCCAACGTAACTAACGCCCAAGAGTGTGACAGATGACGTATGACAGTTGACATATGAAAGTTGACAGTTGACAGATGACGTATGACAGATGACGTCTGACAGTTGACAGATGACAGATGCGCGCGCAGCTGACGCCTGCGCAGTTGATTTTGGGCGATGGGTGGATGGTGAACATATCATCTCCCACTACTTACAGGTAAGCCCTTTTGCCACTATTAAACCCTTAAAAGCACAGAATTCCGCGTTTAAACTGCTATTTTAATTAATTTTCGTTAATTTCCTTTTGATTCTATTTTTTTTTATGATGTCCACGTTTTCCATCCAAGGTTTTTTTTTTATTAAGAATTAAATGGGGCATATGTGACCTTCACATGGTTTGTAGGTCAAATTCTTGTGGGTTTTTTAATACGGGTTTTTTTTGTCAGCTATCCTAGCTTGACTTACTGCATTCCTTTGATAATGTTAGTTAAAACTGTACAGGGCGACCCAAGGTTAAATTTTATTTTGTTATTTTGTATTCATTACCATAGTGAGTTAGTCATTGGTGTATATACGTGAATTTGAATTTAATGATGTTTTTTTTTGTCGACTAATTATGTTAATAATCAATAGCCAGGTTGTTCAAATTAATATTTTGTGTTCTGGAATATCAGCTGATAGCGCTAGAGACCGGCAATTTAAATGTTTTATATTTTTGGCTGTCAGTGGGTTGGAACTTTAGAAATTTGAGTAAATATTTTAAGTATTTGACAGTCAGTAGTAATAATTTTCATATTTCTCTTATTCATATTTCTCTTGTTAACTAGCTTATAATTAATACTGTGTATGACGTTGACAAGGCTTATCCTTAATTATTAGATTTGGTTACAAAATTTCAGGGTGGGTGAAATATAGTACCGTTAACTACTCACTGTGTTATTTTGCGATTCTTGGGTTACGCTTACAGATACTGTATGGTTAATTTATATTCGTATATATTAAGCTACGTTTACTATATTTTGATGCATACGCTTAGTAATAGTAATACTGAATTTTTCCTTTTGACTGTATTTACAGTTCTAAATTTTATGACATTGTATTTTGCGGCTATAACTTTTCTTTTGTGTAACTAAGCGATTACCTAACTATTTTGTTTTTTTACCAGTGTATAATTTGATTGTTTCATATTTTTGTATCTGCATTACTTATGTAAATATAATTAGTTTCTAATGAATATTTTTCTGTGCACAGTAGCGTACAATGGCCACTCTTATGTAAATTTTATCTTAACTTTTTTTTTGTCAATTAATTGGCTTCGATAACGCCTGTTTATTTTTTTTTGGACCTGATGTCACTGTTTAATTCAAAATATTTTCTTTCGGTTTCACTTCCTTGTTATAAATGAATAATTAATGGCCTTCAGCCAGTAATAGTTTTTTTATTATTTAAATTTACTATGTTTGAAATTATATTTGCATAGTACATGAATTTTAGCTTCCCTTGACGCATACCTTTTGTTTTATCAGGGTCTATTTGCTGGGAGACAGCAATCTTTTTGCTGGGAGACAGCAATCTTTTTACTGGGAGACAACCCCACAGCTTCTGTCTTTTTACTGGGAGACTACAGGCTGTCTTTTTACTGGGAGACACCGAATATTTTGCTGGGAGATACATCAGCCATTAACAGTCTAAGCCATTCCAGCCTTGAGCCCAGCTACCTTCATCAGGGGTGACACCCCTTTCAGGCAACTTTTGAGTATTATAACTGATTTTGATTGATAACCTTACTATACGCATATATATATTTATATAATGTATCCCACCCTCTCTCCGGCATTGGAGCTAGGGCATTTTTTTTTGGCACACATGCGCAGGCCTCTTGCATTCAACTCAACTCTTTACGTGAGTTAATTTTGGAACTACTCAACATTTTTTTTAACTTTTACCGAACTTTGAATTTTTAATTTTGACAGTAAGTGGAAGTAAATTAAAATTCTTCTTCTTGGTGGAAAAGTGCGTGGCACAATGCTTGTAGGTATTTCGTCATCTCCACAACTATGCTTATTTTTAATTTTTTCTGACAGCTTTAGAATTTCTGGACAAGTAACGGGCATTAGTTACATAGATTTTAAGTTATTTTGCACGTTACAATCCCACTCCACTTTTTCAATATTTTTTATTAAATCTGGCACTATCTGAAGTAAAAAATCATTATAATCATTCGATATTTTTTCCGGATCCCCAGAAAGCATGACATTACTTTTATTGTTTCTTCCAGAGATTTCATCATATAATGTCCACATACATTTATTTTTATTATCCGAGTGTCTAATCTTATTTTCATAATTTTTAGACCTAGCACTCACTCAAACCGCATCATACTCTTTTTTTACATTTTTATACATGTCATTAAAAATATTACTATGCGTTTTTAAATGCAAACGAACATCTAACCTATCTTTCACCTCCTCTACCTGCCTATTGTTTTTATAAAGAGATTGTTCATATTGTTTTTTGTTAACAAGCTTTTTATTGAAACATTCATTAAAACTGGGTAAAAATAAATTCATGAAAACCGACCATTGTTCATTTACATTTGCCCTATCTATATCATAAACACTTAACCATCTTTCCTGTTCTAAAATATTTACAAATTTAGTCTTATTACTTAATGAAAAATTTTTTTATAATGGGGCTTATAAGAGTCCTCCCCTCTGCATTTAAACGTAACTTTCTGTGCAAAATGGTCTGATATTGCAGTCCGTAAAACAGCACTATGCAGCTCAGATTTAGGAATATTTGTACAAATGTTATCTATACAGCTCCCAGATGCGTCAGTAACTCTCGTATTCTCCAAAATTATTGGACCTATGTTAAACGAGTTCATTACAGAAAGAAAGTCTGTTCGATTGTTACTGCTTTTAAGTAATTCTATATTAAAGTCACCTGCTAAAAACACTTTCTTGTTTTCCTCTATAATTTGTAAAAATAGATTCTCCAATTTTTTAAGAAACATGTTCATATCGCCTCCAGGAGGTCTGTATATTGAAATCACCAAAAACTTTTCACCTCCAATATCGCACTCAGCACAAGCACATTCGAATTGTCCACTCAGTGATAGTTTATTAATTTTTTTTGCGAACGTTAACTTTAATGTCATTTTGCGCATAAACTGCTGCTCCCCCATATCCGTTTTCTCTACAGAAACATGATGCTAGCTTAAAATCTTTTATACCAAACATTTGTAGCTGTTCCTTGTTTTTCCAATGTTCTGATAAGCACAAAAATTTGCACTCTAGATGATCTTCTAGCATATGGTTTATTTTGTCTATAGAATTGCCAATGGATTGAACATTTTGGTGTATTATACAGTAATTTGAGAGCTCTTTCCCTTTCTTTAATTTATTCTTTTGGTCAGACGGCTTTAATTTTTCTTTAAAAAATGTGTTTCAGTACTACTGCCACCAAAATCAATATGTTGCCGATGTTTTTCCAGTTTGAGTAAGTATGCTGGGCATCTAGGATCTCTAGCAGAATGTACTCTTTCATTCAGTTTCATTCGTTTACAGTTAGGGCAATCTAATGGGCTATTTTCTGGGCACTGGTTACTCTCATGCTCTCCACCACATTTATAACAGCACATAGTTCCTCTGCAGTGTTTAGCTACATGGCCAAAGTAACAACATTTAAAACACATAGCCAGATTGGTATATTACCGCACATATGCCTTCATTAAGTCAAAGTTTAGATTTTCATTTTTTATAAGCCATTTAAATATTTCTGGTTTAGTTTGGAGTATCCAATTTTCCTTGTTTTTATTCCTACACACTTTTTTTGTGATAAACTTTATTTTTGTTGTAACATCTCCAAATAAGTCCTTTAGCTGGGGATTATCTTCAATAAGCTTTGCTATAAACCCTTCAGGTGTATAGCCTTTTTCTATCCCACTTATCATTAGCATAGGCTCATTATTTTCCAAGTTTTTCGTCTGAAAGTTACTTTGATTTTCCAAGAGCTTCTGTATTTTTTTATGTTGAGTATCATCATTAGATTCTAAGATTACTCCCCCATTTTGTAAAAGTTTGACCCTTCTAAACGTCTTATTGCCTTGACCATCCTTACATATATTCTGTTTGATTTCCTTAAGCACCTGCTTTGAGTCCTTGTTCTCCTTTGACCTAATCATAATTTCATTTTTCTTGGTATGTGGAGGGGTTACCCATTTCTGATCTTCATTTTTTGTTTCTGGATTTCTTTGTCCGCTTTTTTTGATTACTGCGCTGTACGTTTTTCTGGGCGTATCATTTATTACGTACATCATTATTTTCATTGAAAAATTCATTGCTTTGCTGGGTCTGCTTAAACTCTTTCAGTTTATGATGGAAAATACAGTTTTGCTATTCCGCTTCAGATCAAAATATTTAAGCGGCTATTACCGTTGTTGTTTTGACATAACCTCATCCTAATAAAGTCGGCTTCAGAGAATAAATACTTTCTAATGGGATTACAATTCATTCAATCGAATATAATTTAAATTTATTACAGATTTTCCCTGGACACCATCTAGATATCCCTAGACACCACCTAATCTCTGTTGGCGTATTCCATTCTAAAAGCAAAATAAGAAAGTAAGGGAGTACATTATATTATCGTATTTTCCAGAGTTCGCGTAATTTTCCCTATATTATTACGAAAATCTGTAAAACTCCCCAAGTTAAACACACATTATTTTTTCTTTATTACTTTTATCCGTTATATTATCTTAGTAATAACTTACCAATATATAGGTATATATCTACATATATCTATATATGGAAGTACGTAGGGTTTCACGGATGGAGAAATATGTGTCGTGGTTAATCCGGGAATACATCCGTTCGTTTGATTCGTTTCTAGTTGAAACTTGCAGACGTTTCGCCAAAATCTCATTTGGCATCTTCTGTGCTTACTCGCTGGTCGTAGAAAGTAAACTTTCTTTACTGGTGATTCTGCTGAATCGACTGTTGTCGGGTGTGCTTGACCTGTGGTATGTGAAGGCGACTGACATATAACTCCTCCATCCTCAGAAAGAAGCATCCCCTGGAAGGTTGATTCTTGGGCATCGGGGTTGAAGAGGGATATCTACCCCTTGATTTTCTTCTGATGTAGCTGTTGTCGGAGTCTTTTTCCATATTTTGGTTTTCTTAGGCCACAAATAGGTGACTGCAATAGTGACGGCAATATAAAGTGTAATGGTCCATAAGCTGGGCACATAGTAATTTTGGGTGTATTTTTCTATAGGCATTACTGGGTTCATGGGCGGCACGTCAAAACGTAATTTTTCGAATTCGATATTGAATTTTGGTCGATTTTCGGGTGAAAACTTGAATTTTGGTGTATTTATAACCATTGGCCTTCAATGACTAATTTCTTGGAAAACTAGTTCTTGTTTGCGGAATATTATCTTACAATAATTTTGTTTTATAAGATATATTCCTATTAGTTCTTTTATTTCCATTTGGTTTTGCAGTAAATTTCAAGCTTTTCTTCTTTTGGGAAGACGGCCAAAAATTGATTAAGGTCCGGGATCATTTCCATATGATTTTCTGAAATCTGGAGTTTGCTGAAGCGGCATCTGCTGGTGCTTTGGTGAAGTAAGATGTCTTCTTCGCAGGACGTGTCAAAATTAGACTGTAGGATACTTGGGCACTGATAAGGTTTCCCTTGGGTACATATGCCATTTAGAGGTTTAATTATGTCATCATTTTTTGATTTTAAGAAATATCTACTATTAGGGATAATAGTGACAAATTCTGACTCATACTTAGAAGGGATCGATAAGAAATAGTAAAGATCAAAATTTGTTTCGTAGTCTATAGGCAAAGATAGAAAATAAGTAATTTTATTTAAATCGATTTTACAATTAATTTTTATAATATTTTCAAAATCTAATATATTTTCATATTTAAGTTCGAACGGAAATTGGTTTTTATAATGTGAGAATATTCTTTGTAATTCATAAAACAAATCTTTGGATTTAATTATGCTGGGGTGCATGGTATTTAGTTTGCAAAAAGTTACCGAATTTTCTATATCTTGCAACGTATTTAAAATTGAATTATATAAAATAATTAGTTGGTTAAATAAATCTTTTGCACAAAGCATATTTCTTGATGTGTAGCGCCGTCTTTAACAATTAATTTGACCTAGCTGCATTATTCTTGACCTTAGAATATATTCATTATGCATTATATTTTTAATGGTTGCGTTAAAATTTTGTACAATTTGGCTGTTTAAGGAATATTGCATTTTTAATTGATTTTCAATGCTTTTCTCATTGCTTTGTAGATGATTTAAAATCTTATAGATTTTTTCACCGTCGCTAGCGTCTAAATTACCAGTTACACCTTTAATTACGTAACCTAAACTATTTATTAACCCTCTTTCAGTGCGATTATTTTTATGAAAGCGAATATTTTCTATTTTTTCTAAAATACTTTTTTGGCTAAAGCTTGTCATTTTATAATAATTTTCTAATTCTTTACTATAAACCGTATCATTTACAAAATTGCATATTTAAATTGCTAAACTCGTTAAATAGAGGCTCTAAATTAAAATAATGAACAAAAGTGTGTTCCGTGCGTTGTAGTTTGGCAGGGCCCAAATTTATTGGCAGGACACCTAGATTTCTTGTAATGTTTCTTATTTCTATTCCTTGTCCGACCGTGAGGAACCTGAAATATTTTCAAAATTATAAGTTTTCTCTTTTGGCCTTTTGACATTAGAAATGTGAATTTTTTCTGTAGTATTACCGTGTGTAGTTTTTATTTTCGCGGTTTTTAAATTTTTGTCGATAGATCTAATGTTTTCATTTTTGTATTTGTTAAGGGTTTTACTTTGCTTTTGTTTGTTTTTAACAAAACCAGTGTCGGGGATTTCCGGTAGTTTTTCCCTATTTTCGTTGGCTTTATTTATGACGCATTCTTTTTTCTTTTGAATGTCTTCGTTAAGTTTTTGGTAAAGAATTTTTACTTTGTCGCGATGATTTAAAACATAATTATTTACAAGTTGTTTATCAATATCTAAATTAACGGGGATTCGGTGTCAAAATGGCCTGTTACGATTTCGTAAGGTTTTAGATTTGTGACTGAATGAATAGTGTTACTATAGGCTAGAAGTGCGTAATTTACTTTTATTTCTATGGGTTCTTTTTTGTACTCATTTTGGTTGTTAAGCAACCTTATTTGTTCTACGAGGGTAGAGTGAAAACGTTCTATGAGCCCATTTGACTCGGGGTGTTGCGAGCTTATAAAATGAATTTTAATTTTATGCGTTGACAAGAGCTCACGCACAACAGAATTCTTTATCTCAAGGCCGTTGTCTGAAATGATCTGTTCAGGAATGCAATGGTGGGTGAAATATTTAACAAGGCTGTTTGCTACTTCAGTACCTTGGGAATAGTTAAGTTTATATGCTTGTGCATACTTAGAGAAGGAATCGATTATTGTTAGAAATTTACAATTTTCTAAAGTGATGCTGTCTATATGTAAAATTTGAAATGGTTTTACGGCCGTTGGGGTGACATTGAACTCTAACCTAAAAGGTCGTCTGTCATGGTTTGTGGATTGACAAATTTCACATTCATTAATATAAGTTTGTATTGATATTTGTTGGTTTGGCCAATAATATGTAGTTTTTATTCGTTTTTCGGTCTCCTCGATTCCTCGATGGTTAGTTTTTCCTTCGTGGTGGTTTTGTATTGTTTGTTTAATTTCGCCCTCGGATGTCACGTCAATTAGTTTTTTAGTACATTTTATCATATTGACTTGGGAGTTTTTAAAGTATTTTTGGAGGACAGAACTAAATTTTTCGTAAATAGGGTCTTCAAAATATAAGTAATATTTTATTTTTGGTACAATGACTTCTTTAATAAATTTAATTATTTCTTGTTCACAGTTGTTTTTTGAAAACTGAACAAATATTCTTTGTTTGGTTTTCAAAAAACAACTATGAACAAGAAATAATTAAATTTATTAAAGAAGTCATTGTACCAAAAATAAAATATTACTTATATTTTGAAGACCCTATTTACGAAAAATTTAGTTCTGTCCTCCTACTAGTAAACTACTACTCCTACTAGTAAAATTAAACATAGCATTAAGACTACGGACGAAATACCGGTTTACACAAAGTCTTATCGGTACCCAGAAGTTCATAAAAAAGAGGTACATCGTCAAATTCAAGATATGCTGGACCAAAATATTATAAGACCGTCGCATTCGGCGTGGTCTTCCCCGATTTGGATAGTTCCTAAGAAACTTGATGCCTCAGGCAAAAAGAAGTGGAGGGTAGTGATTGACTTCAGAAAATTGAACGAAAGATCGTTAGGGGATGTCTACCCTCTGCCTAACATTACAGATTTGCTCGATAAGTTAGGCCGCTGTCAGTATTTCACCACTCTCGACCTGGCCTCTGGTTTCCATCAAATAGAAGTGGCAGAAGAAGACATACAAAAAACAGCTTTTAATACTGCAAACGGGCATTACGAGTTTCTTCGAATGCCTTTCGGGTTTAAAAACGCGCCTGCCACGTTTCAAAGGGTTATGGATAATATCTTAAGGGGACATCAAAATGAAATTTGCGCTGTGTACCTGGACGACATTATTATTTTTAGCACTAGTTTACAAGAACACGTCTCTCAACTTAGACAAGTTTTTGACCGACTAAGACAAGCTAACTTTAAAATTCAGTTAGATAAATCAGAATTCCTGAGGAAAGAAATGGCTTATCTAGGTCATATAGTAACACCTAATGGCGTAAAACCCAACCCTGAAAAAATTAAGGCCATTCAAAATTATCCTATACCATCAACAACAAAAGCTATTAAAGGATTTTTAGGACTACTTGGTTATTACCGAAAATTTATTCGAGATTTCGCGAAAATAACCAAACCCTTAACAAAATGTCTAAAAAAAGACGCAATCATTAATGTTAAAGACCCCGATTATATAAAATGTTTTGAAATGTGTAAAAATATACTGACAAACGAACCGATTTTGCAATATCCTAATTTTTCGGAGACATTTAACCTAACGACCGACGCCAGTAACTACGCCCTTGGCGCCGTGCTATCGCAAGGAAAAATCGGCTCAGATTTACCTATTGCTTACGCCAGTCGCACACTAAACGAATCAGAAATTAACTATCCTACCGACTGCGCCACTTAAGTTTTATTTTCTGTAAAGTCCTTTTTTAAAAACAATTTTTATTACTCAAAAATTCGACTGTTACAATTCGATTCTAATTCAAGACTAAAATTATTAACAATTATAATAATGTTCGTTCAACGTATCTGCTATAATCCAATCTTGCTGATTCTGCTGAATCGACTGTTGTCGGCTGTGCTTGGCCTGTGGTATGTGAAGGTGACTTATATATATATACAGGGTTAACTTATATATATACAGGGTGTTATGGAAATCATTTAATATATTGGAATGGGTGACTCCTGGGGTAGCCTACAGACATATCCAATACTTTTTTTTGCTTAAATCGAACATTTTAAAAATTTTCAAAAATACCCTAAAACCAGTCTATATTCGACGCACCTGGCTAAGCGAGCACGTGGCTCGATATAGCGTTTGACAGAAAATTACGCGCGAAAAACTTAAAACAATTGAATTTTTTGAAACGTTGCCAGACATAATTATAAATCTTTAAGAATACTTAATTTATTTTCTGTTATTAACCGTAATTTAAGACAAAGATAAAACAAATTTAAACCTTTTCGAAGAAAAAAAAAAAAATAGTAAAAAGGCCACTGCAAAATCAGTCCTTTTTGTCAGTAGCCTTAGTTTTAAGTAATATTTAAGACACCCTATAGGTATTACGTTATTAAAGATATAAGCCGTTATTCCTACTTACTAGCTTAAACTTTCTGCAAAGGAAAAGTTAAAAATCGAAACGAAAATACTAATTGAGCACAACTACATAGTACTTACTTCAAAAGTATAACCAGATCCGCTACCATCCGTTACCATAATACGTAAATATTATTAGTGTTTTAAATTAAATTTAATTTTCAGCCCTATTACGCTACTGACTCAAAGACACTAGATAAATCTGATCAAAATATTGGTTAACAACGGATCGACGAAGACCATTTTCTAGGTAGTGAAAAGAAATTACATTATTTAAAACTTTGAACGAAAAAAAATTGAAAACATTCGTTGTATGGTCGTTATGCTGTTGAAAATTTAAATATGGCGCACGCACGGCTCTTTGATTAAGAAATCCTTTTTTTTCGGATCTTTCGATCTCCTTTCATCATGAAACATGTATCTTGTCTCTTTGTCACTTCCTGTACTTGATAACTTCCTGAAAGTTGCAGGGCGGGTATTTTGAAAAGGAAAATATGTAAATTGCCATATTTTGGCGTTTACCAAGCAACGAAATTTTGGTAACCTGGTATAGGTCAGTCTCTCTTCAACGATATGGAAATAAGAGATAGAAAAATAACCACGTCGTAACCTGAGGCGTGTTGGATTGACAAAACTAGATCGATCCGTATCAGTTTACGAACTTTAAGGAAATACGTAATTGAATCAAGAATGGTAGTAGAAAGAGATAGAGTAGCATTGGAGTGTCGTAAAGTGCTCCGGATCGATCCAATATTTGTCAATCGAATACGCCCCTGGTAAACGCCAAATGAGTAATGTGTCAAAATGAATTGAGGGAATCGATTGAAGGCTAACATCTGTATTTACGTTAACCTATATTCGTCGCTTTGGTTTATTTGCATCAATTTGCATTTTGCTCTCCTTTTTAGCATATAAAAGTGTTAAAACAATTCGTATTCGTTGGTTAAAACTGTGTTTGTTGCGATTGTAAGGTGTACTGTACGTTTATAAGAAATATTTACACGAAAATGCCAGTAACCTGTTGTGGAAGTCGCTTTTTATTCTGTACGTTCAGTCTTAAATCACAAGGTTTTAACCCATTTAAATGAATTATTAGGCAGACATAGGAATTGATGGTTAACTAGTATAATAAGAGACAATCCTAGACTCCAAATTCAGGAAGTTTCCAGTACATCTTTAATAACAGGTAAAACACTTTAAGAAACGTTTTCGTTTACATTTAACTGCCTCTCACAATTTTAAACCTTTATATACCTAAAGAATGCTTTTGTTAAACTTGTGTAGTTTTTGTTGAAAAGTTCACAGGAATTTTTTTTTTTAGAATACAACTTCCACTGAGGTGACAGACCAGTCTGATACTATTAAAGATCCACACAATGAAAATTTCAATGAACAAAATAATGTTACAGGAGAAGCTTTACTTAGTCCGGAAACTGGAATCGATATTACAAATCAAATTATATTTAAAGTCCCTCCGCTTGCCCCATTAACTAAATTTCAAAGCCTTGCTTCAGATTGTAAAAGGACTGCTTCAAGTTCTCAATGCATTTCTGCAAGTTCTACTAATGTAGAATTCTCTAATGACAGTGGGGGAAAAATACAGGCAATAAAAACTTCAGGGAGTAAACGAAAAATAGAAGGAAAGAAACCGCTATCTACAAAGTGTAAAAAAAATATGCCTTCGCAAAGAAGCACAAGAAGTGATGAAATGATTCTTCAGAGAATGCACCAATAAACTATCGGTGTTCTAAAGGACATAAATGAAAATTTGTCCAAGATGGCGACCACTAAAAGATATTTTAGAAAAAATTACCCAGTGTTTATGTTCTTCGAAACAAAACTTTCATGACTATGCTTAATTTTGTTTTTCTACTCATGTCAATAAAAACCTTTTTTGTATGTTCAATAGTAATTGCGGAAGATAGTCCATTGTTTTATACACATTTTCATTGTGCTTCAATCACCATGGTGATTGAACTACAAAGTTCACTTTGTGCGCGAGTATATTTTACAAAGGTGGCGTTGACCGGTGCCGCGTCAAAATCTTTATAATTTCATTGACATTTTTTGACATCTTAAAAAGAAAAATATTACTAATCCCATTTTATTAACAGTAACATTCGTAGAAAAAGTATAGTGTAAAACTCGCATGGAATGACCATTTCCTACTCGTATGATTTGCAGCACTCGCCTGCGGCATCGTGCTGCAAACGTCATACTCGTAGGAAATGCATGTCATTCCATGCTCGTTGTACAATATACTATTGTTTCTTTGTTTGTAAGGTTTTAAAAAAACTGATTATTTTGAAGCTAAATTCTATGACTATTCATGTTTTAGTGAATAATTTAGTTATTTATTTTTAATTAAGCCAAATTCCATGACTTAATTTGTTGTTATGTTCTAGTAAATAATTGATATCTGTGAAGTTGGCCCCCCAAATGTAAAATTTATTAAAGATTAATGGAGTTCTGAGTTTCCTATGAAGAGTTCTAGAGTTCTTTTCACTTTTTATTAATAGTTTCGTTAAAATAAAAGTAAAAACACTGTTTTCAAAATGGGGTGCTACCTTCACGCAGCCCCCCATTGTTGGAAAAACAAAAGTTTGGCCACAGTGCTTAATAGTTCTAAAGGAGTTCTACAGTTCTCTTGTGATTTTCGAGGTCAGAACTCTTACCCAAAAAATTCTAATACCTACATGTTTTGTGCTTTTTGGGAAGGAAAAAATTCAACAACAAAATGTCATTATCTTTATGCAGAACTGTGGAACTATTGCAGAAGTAACGGGAACTCATGTATTAAACCAGAACCCTTCTTAAAAAAATTTTCATGGGGGGCCAACTTCACACTTTTTTAACTGTCAATAATTTAAGTAGTAAATTGAAATTTTTTTTAAGAAGAGTTTTGGTTTAAGACTCATGAGTTCCCATTAGTGCTGCAATAGTTCTACAGTTCTGTAGAATTAGAATGGTATTTTTTTTTACAACTTAAATTTTTGATAGTTAAAAAAGTGTGAAGTTGGCACCCCATGAAATATTTTTTAACGAGAGTTCTGGTTTAATACTCATGAGTTCCCGTTACTTCTGCAATAGTTCCACAGTTCTGCATAAAGATAATGACATTTTGTTGTTGAATTTTTTCCTTCCCAAAAAGCACAAAACATGTAAGTATTAGAATTTTTTGGGTAAGAGTTCTGGCCTCGAAAATCACAAAAGAACTGTAGAACTCCTTTAGAACTATTAAGCACTGTGGCCAAACTTTTGTTTTTGCAACGTGAAGTTAGCACCCCATTTTGAAAACAGTGTTTTTACTTCTATTTTAACGGAACTATTAATAAAAAGTGAAAAGAACTCTAGAACTCTTCATAGGAAACTCAGAACTCCATTATATTTTAATAAATTTTACATTTGGGGGGCCAACTTCACAGACATAATAATTGAGTTCCTTTAGCTTTGTTTGCAAAAATTTAAACTATAAGAATATTTTTAATTAAAACCTGGACTAGCTAAATCAAGCTTATAAGCATTATTTTTAATGAAGCTAAATACCATGGCTGTTATTTTTTTTTGTGTTTGTAAATAATTATGTATTTAGTTCCTTTATTTTTAAGGATGTAAATAGAAATATATACAGATGGTTGATAAATTTTTTAGTGTATTCTATGTTTGCGTTACTAAAATTACCTTTAATAAAACACTAAATAAAATTTCAATGTTTTTACTGAAAGAAAATAATCCTGAAAATGACATCAGATAAACAGGAAATATGGTTAATATATTCTACTTGAGGCTAGACTTTCCATATAGGTACTACAAAAATTTCTCGATCTTTGAAAGTCAGTAATGAGAAACACATACAGCTTTTTACTTTTTGTGTATTTCTCATTATTAACTTTCTGAGATCGCAAAATTTCTTTAGTATACAGAAAGTCCAGCCCGGGGGGGGGGGGGTTCTGCTTATTTTTCACTTTTTTATGCATTTTTATAATACTAAGTGTCCCTTTGAAGTGCACAACGAACGAAAACTAAATTAGAATATGTTATGGTATAATACCTTTGCCTAAAGGAGTAATTACATATAAAAAAATTTAATGGTGGTTTATCGAACACTTCCATGTAAAATTATAAGAGGTATCAAAAGAAAAGTGTCAAAAAGGTGAAAAAATGGCTTTCATCGTCCCATCCTTTTACACCTAATTAAAATTTAAAAAATATAATAATTTTAATCAAAAGATTAGGTATTTCCTATATTATTGATAAGTTAATAACTAAATAAATTCATAATATAAGAAATGGTTGTAATATGTAATACCTTAGCCAGAGTCTCAAAAATTCTGATACAGAAGGACAGATACATAGAAATAAACTGACGCTATAAATTTACAATTATTTTACATGCATGTAATTATCGTTATTTATACTTCAGTTTTACAGGGATTTGTTTAAACCAAATCGGACAATTTAACCAATACACCAGACATATTAAAAACCTACTGAAAATATTGATTAATTAGTTGCTGCCTAACTTGCCTAGCTACTCCTAAAACTGGATTATGATTATGTTCAACATCATCAATACCTAGCAAAGGACAAAGTCTATATTATGTTCAACTCCTGCACGGATGCATATATTATGCAGTACAACACAGGCATTTACAATAGTACCTATTCTTGCAGGACTATATCGAAGTTTCCTTTCTCCCATAACACACCGAAAAACTAACTTTACTTAGGCGTCCAATACATCTTTCCACCGTGCTTCGTGTAATTTTGTGAGACTGGTTATATCTGCCTTCTGGGGTTCCGGGGTCTGCATTTTCAACGGGGTAAGTAGCCATGGCTCCAGAGGGTATCCTGAGTCTCCTAACAACCAATCTGTACTTTCTCCTGAAAGTGAAAATAAAAAAAAAATTAAAAATACTTCTAATATTTTCGCACAATTAACTTTTTATTTATAAAAATACAAAAACAGATTTTTTAACTTCAGAAAAATAAATATTTTTAGGTAAAACATATTATTAATCCGCAAATACTAACCCCTGTTGTACTTAAGCTCCAATAAATTTTTCACTGCAGATGCCCTCCATATAAAAGTATATTGGTTGAACTACAATATCTGGCATTGATATTAATGATTTGTAGATCATAATTACAAATAATTTGGCAATTTTTTGAATGAAATCCTTGTAGATTAACATAAAGATGTTCATCTTCTGCAGATGACCTCAAATAGTCACTATTGCATTGGCGACTTCATATATGCATCTGCTTACTACTTGCTGACTTGTAGATAACAAGAATTCTTCAGTAATGCCCCGTTGATAACTGCCTGTGGCAAAGAACCTTAAAGCAATTAGAATTCTTATCTGTGTAGGTATTCTGGTTGACCTTAAGTATTTCTGCCTCTAAATGGTCCCCCAAATTATCAAACAGATATGCCACTAAGTCCTTGTTGAGACGAAATAATTCTATATACCTTGTGTCGTGTAGCGAAAAGGGATCACTTTCGTCTCTCATCACACGCTTTTGAACCCGATTTTCATACATACGTACATTGTTAAATTATTAAAAACAATAAACAAAATTCAGGACACGGAAATTGAGGTTATGGTTAAGACCACAGAAACCTCTTCTTTTTTGCTAAAAAAATATACGTTTCTAGAACGGACTATACAGAATTCTCTCTTTCTTTATCTAAGACAGTATTCTTTATCATATTATCTCTATTTTGCCTATAAAAGAAATGCTTAGGGAGTACTTATAGCGCGTTCGGCAATGCAATCTTTTCCATGGTTTTGCTCGGAATTATTGACAGACACGTGATCGGTCGTACTGTTTACAATAATAGGTCATGTGACCGTCAAAAATTCCGAGCAAAACGATGGAAAAGATTGCATTGCCGAACGCGCTATTAGTATAAACGCGATCGCTTCGCTTCTCTATCTCCTTCGCTATCGCTATCTTAGTCCCAGTCCAGGTATTCTATTTCTTTTATAAGACGCTCCTCTCCGAGCGTCCAACTCGAACTCCCCCTTTTGAAATAAACAGGCATTTTATAAATCATTTTATTTTGGGTTGCCTACCTTTGTTATCTTGATTTTACTAGAAGTTATAAAAACATTAGTTTTGTTTTCACCAGTTTTCACATTTCGTAGGACGGATAGTAACGAGAAAAAAGCCTGGAATATTAATTTGTGTTTAACTTTTGTCAGTTTTAATTACTAGTTGAGTGCTCTTTTTTTTATTAATGCCTGTACTGTGTTGTTACCATTGAAACAGAATTTTGTCTTTCAGTAGTTGCTAGTGCTACATAAATACTTTAATCTAAAACATTTTTAAAAGAAGTGTATTTTAAAGTCGGAGGATCAGAGGAGAGACTTGTTGTGCGTCGTTGGAAGCTCGTGGTAGTAAAAAACTTTGTCAGTTGTCACGCTTTTCGTTTTAAAAGTAATACAACGATGCATTTAAAACAAATTTTGCACCAAAAAATCTTATGGAGTATTTTTATGTTTCCTGATACTAACATAGACTGTGAAAGGCTCTGGCAAAATTTAAAATCAAAGAAAATAAAATGGTATTGTAAAATTATTGGACTGATGAAGATTCGAATGACTATTTCAAAGTGGAAGAGGTTTACGAACGCAAAGTTTGTAATTAGGTACCTACATAATTTAAGTTGTGAGAAATTTCGCATAAAAAATAAAGAACGATATAAATAAACCTTTTAATAAAAGCCGAATCTTCTGATAAATATGATTAAAAATAGGTAAATAAAAACAAGTACATGCCAAAGTATTACAATTTTTTTTGTTTTAAGCTAATTTTGAACTAATGTTTTTTTGTATAGGTACTCATAGGTTTGAACAGCTGTTTTTTGGATTTTTTTGTGTTGTAGTACTTTAACTTTTTGAAATTGAATGTTTTAAAAGAGTTAGTATGATTTCTTACTTTGAAGATAACAAAAATATTATTATTAGTTACATAAGAATAGTCTAGAGAGACTTGACAACGTCTCATGTTAAAACAAAAGAATATTTTCTGTAACTGACGTTTCTCCTTGTTTTTTATATGGCCATGTATTTTTGAACAGTGGCTCGCAGTCACAAAAAAAATAATTTTCGAGGGCCGATATCTACCTTTTTCGATCATGAAGCGCCATTTATGAATATTTTTATTCAATCTGAATTCATATCAGGAGTTACCCATTCCAATATATTAAATGATTTCCATAACACCCTGTATATATATATATATATATATATATATATATATATATATATATATATATATATATATATATATATATATATATATATATATAAATATAAATATAAATATATATATATATATATATATATATATATATATATATATATATATATATATATATATATATATATTTATATATATTATGTCTTTCTGATGCATGGATATACATTTATTATTATCCTTGTATGACTATACACGGCTTGCGGAAAAATAAATAAATAGAAATACTAAAGGCACCTTTCATTCATGTTTTTGCTAAGCTCCGCCCACTATGCGCGAACTCTGTACCCCTATACCGCGTTAAAGTTCCATTTTTATATATTTATATATGTGTTCCGCTTTGCGACTTAGGAAATATCCATATATATGTAGGAATCATAGTTTCTTTCCTTTATTTATCTTGTTAATGTGAATATATTATTTATATTGTCTTTAACTAATTAAATATAAGTGGCGCGGTAACATAAGCAACAAGGCATACCTGTCGATAGCAAGCGTTGGAAAGGTATGAACAATCCGATGTACGGTAAGCAGGACGGGGTGGTGAGACAGACAAGAATCGAGAGTGGTAACGTCAGCCAGACGATGACAGATAGCCGTGACTGATTTTTGACGACGAACGAATTCAAGACGAAAAAGAGATTACAAAAGACGAATAAAGACGGTGTAGAATGCTAAAGACGTTCTCTACTTTAAGACGTAGTAATTATTGGTCGAGACGCGATCATTAATTGCCAGTAAGACGATAAGTAATTAATATTCTTCGCTTGTTCAGTCTGTCGGTGTTTCAACCTAAAATACGATTGTGTTGATTAATGACTGTCCGCTGTGCTGTGAAGCAGTTTTATCGATTAGTGCTTATTTGTTTCCATGATCCTATGTATTATTAAATACTGTTAAAATTATCCGGAGACCTTTTGACTTCATACCAAATAGAAACACTAGACAACTAAATAAAATCCTACATTTTGGGGGCTCGTCCGGGATAATCTTGGAAATGGATGGCGGGATAATTTTGGAAATGGATGGCGGGATAATTTTGGAAATGGATAGATTTCGATGAATGAAAGTGATTCAACTATAAAAAGCCAATACTCTACCATAGCAGCCACTGGACAAAACTAAAGTTTGAAGTTTAGCTCAGGTGTGAAAAGAGAAAAAATTAAGAGGATATACCAAAAGAAAGTTTAGTGAAGAAATCAAACTTTTTGGGTGAAGATTGTAAATTGGTTGGTGAAGCAGCATAGAAAATGGTTAAAAGTCAAGGTAGGATGCATGTCTTCCCCAATTTTTATTAAAAGAGGCGTTCCATGAGAAGATAGAAGTGACTCTACAAATAATATGTACCTAATTTTGTTAGATAGGGAACTGTTTAAAAATAATTATATATTTTGGTAGATTCTATTATTTTATGATTGTCAAATTAAACTTAAGTACAGTCATTGAACAAAGGAAGCAGGATAGGTAATTTACGTGTTTGCTTTTTCTTTTTTATTTACTTTCTGCAAGAGAATTAATTTAGTGTTTTCTGGCTTTGAGAATCGTTTAACGACCGATTCGAGGATTATATTGGAGCACACTGTATATTGTTTTTATTTATGATTTGAAATAGTCATGTTCTTTTGATTTCTCTGGTACAATGAAAGTTAAGAGATTTTAATTCATTTTTCTGATTAGATTGTACGTTCACTAATAGGTATTCCAACGGTTGTCATCGATTGCCGGTTGATTGCCAAGCATTTTGGTATGGGTAGTGTGAAAAATAAATAGTTAGTGCATAGTGTAAAGTAGTACCTGTTGAATCGTGATATTTCTGGTTCTATCGTAATTTGTTAACTGTACAAGGTGTCTACCTTGGGAGGTATATCTGAAATTGAGTATCATTTTACGCACGCTAGTTTAGCTCTAGTAAGGGCACTACACATTGTAAGACAAGGAAAGCTTTACGAAAATTTGAGGGATTTTTGTGGGATAAGGATTCAGACGAATATGAGGCGAAAGTGAATGAAGTTATTGAAAAATTGAAACTGTCTGATTTGATTGCTGTATGTAACATACTTGATTTAAAATATGAAGGTTTGGAGGAAGAAGTGGCCAATAGGATTTGTTCATTTTTGACTACTTTAGAATATGAAGAAAACGATCAAAATGTCGAAGAAGAATCAGAAGAATTTTCAGAAAAATAATCAGAAGATGAATACCAAGAAGCAAAGGGGAAAGACAGAAATGTAGACCTAAAAGAAGTAAACCGAGGTGAAAATGTACGACCAAGACCTGGAAAGAGAGATAATTTTTCTCTAACCTTCAGAGATGTAGAAG
Organism: Philopedon plagiatum; assembly: GCA_963971165.1. Classification (NCBI taxonomy): domain Eukaryota; kingdom Metazoa; phylum Arthropoda; class Insecta; order Coleoptera; family Curculionidae; genus Philopedon; species Philopedon plagiatum. Next base: position 46,824,619 of record OZ020192.1, on the reverse strand, counting down.
ATACCATAAGAATGTTCGATGGAAAAGATGATTACCCTATTCGAAGATGGGTAGAAGAATTTGAAGAAATAGCTCAGATCACAGACTGGAATGACCTTCAAAAGCTAATCTTTAACTAAACTAAAACTGTATATACAGTCAGAAACAGGAATAAGAAGCTGAAAAATTTTAAAAGGTAAATTAATTAAAGAATTTGAAGTAAGCGTGACTAGTGCTCAAATTCATAAATTGTTAATGACAAGGAAAAAGAAGTATGATGAGAGTGTACAAGAGTATGTTTTAACTATGAGGGAACTAGGAAGCAGGGGAAATATAGAGAGTGAAGTGGTGATACAATATATTATAGACGGAATTATTGACGAAACTGCAAACAAAATTGTTCTTTACGGAGCAAGAAATTTTGGTGAATTCAAAGAAAAGATAAAATTGTACGAAAGTATTGTGAAAAGGCGACCAGCAAGCAGTCAGAATCATCATAAAAAACATGAAAATAAAAAACAGCAAGAGGGGAATACAAACTTCAAGAATGAGCATTGTTTTAATTGTGGCAGTCGAGGCCATAGGTCAAAGGATTGCCCGGATAAAAGTAAAGGCACAAAATGCTTTAAATGCAATAGGTTTGGACATTTAGCATATCAATGTTCCAAAGAAAGTCATACGACGGAGAAAAGCACGGCAAATGTAGCAACTATAGAAATTTGCGCTGTGTACCTGGACGACATTATTATTTTTAGCACTAGTTTACAAGAACACGTCTCTCAACTAAGACAAGCTAACTTTAAAATTCAGTTAGATAAATCAGAATTCCTGAGGAAAGAAGTGGCTTATCTAGGTCATATAGTAACACCTAATGGCGTAAAACCCAACCCTGAAAAAATTAAGGCTATTCAAAATTATCCTATACCATCAACAACAAAAGCTATTAAAGGATTTTTAGGACTACTTGGTTATTACCGAAAATTTATTCGAGATTTCGCGAAAATAACCAAACCCTTAACAAAATGTCTAAAAAAAGACGCAATCATTAATGTTAAAGACCCCGATTATATAAAATGTTTTGAAATGTGTAAAAATATACTGACAAACGAACCGATTTTGCAATATCCTAATTTTTCGGAGACATTTAACCTAACGACCGACGCCGGTAACTACGCCCTTGGCGCCGTGCTATCGCAAGGAAAAATCGGCTCAGATTTACCTATTGCTTACGCCAGTCGCACACTAAACGAATCAGAAATTAACTATCCTACCGACTGCGCCACTTAAGTTTTATTTTCTGTAAAGTCCTTTTTTAAAAACAATTTTTATTAGTCAAAAATTCGACTGTTACAATTCGATTCTAATTCAAGACTAAAATTATTAACAATTAAAATAATGTTCGTTCAACGTATTTGCTATAATGCAATCTTGCTGATTCTGCTGAATCGACTGTTGTCGGCTGTGCTTGGCCTGTGGTATGTGAAGGTGACTGACATATAACTTATATATATATATATATATATATATATATATATATATATATATATATATATATACATATATATATATATATATATATATATATATATATATATTTATATATATTATGTCTTTCTGATGCATGGATATACATTTATTATTATCCTTGTACGACTATACACGGCTTGCGGAAAAATAAATAAATAGAAATACTAAAGGCACCTTTCATTCATGTTTTTGCTAAGCTCCGCCCACTATGCGCGAACTCTGTACCCCTATACCACGTTAAAGTTCCATTTTTATATATTTATATATATATTATGTGTTCCGCGTTGCGACTTAGGAAACATCCATATATATGTAGGAATCATAGTTTCTTTCCTTTATTTATCTTGTTAATGTGAATATATTATTTATATTGTCTTTAACTAATTAAATATAAGTGGCGCGGTAACATAACCAACAAGGCATACCTGTCGATAGCAAGCGTTGGAAAGGTATGAACAATCCGATGTACGCTAAGCAGGATGGGGTGGTGAGACAGACAAGAATCGAGAGTGGTAACGTCAGCCAGACGATGACAGATAGCCGTGACTGATTTTTGACGACGAACGAACTCAAGACGAAAAAGAGATTACAAAAGACGAATAAAGACGGTGTAGAGTGCTAAAGACGTTCTCTACTTTAAGACGTAGTAATTATTGGTCGAGACGCGATCATTAATTGCCAGTAAGACGATAAATAAGTAATTAATATTCTTCGCTTGTTCAGTCTGTCGGTGTTTCAACCTAAAATACGCTTGTGTTGATTAATGACTGTCCGCTGTGCTGTGAAGCAGTTTTATCGATTAGTGCTTATTTGTTTCCATAATCCTATGTATTATTAAATACTGGTAAAATTATCCGGAGACCTTTTTACTTCATACCAAATAGAAACACTAGACAACTCAATAAAATCCTACATTTTGGGGGCTCGTCCGGGATAATCTTGGAAATGGATGGCGGGATAATTTTGGAAATGGATAGATTTCGATGAATGAAAGTGATTCAACTATAAAAAGCCAATACTCTACCATAGCAGCCACTGGACAAAACTAAAGTTTGAAGTTTAGCTCAGGTGTCAAAAGAGAAAAAATTAAGAGGATATACCAAAAGAAAGTTTAGTGAAGAAATCAAACTTTTTGGGTGAAGATTGTAAATTGGTTGGTGAAGCAGCATAGAAAATGGTTAAAAGTCAAGGTAGGCTGCATGCTTTCCCCAATTTTTATTAAAAGATGCGTTCCATGAGAAGATAGAAGTGACTTTACAAATAATATGTACCTAATTTTGTTAGATAGGGAACTGTTTAAAAATAATTATATATTTTGGTAGATTCTATTATTTTATGATTGTCAAATTAAACTTAAGTACAGTCATTCAACAAAGGAAGCAGGATAGATAATTTACGTGTTTGCTTTTTCTTTTTTTTTACTTTCTGCAAGAGAATTAATTTAGTGTTTTCTGGCTTTGAGAATCGTTTAACGACCGATTCGAGGATTATATTGGAGCACACTGTATATTGTTTTTATTTATGATTTGAAATAGTCATGTTCTTTTGATTTCTCTGGTACAATGAAAGTTAAGAGATTTTAATTCATTTTTCTGATTAGATTGTACGTTCACTAATAGGTATTCCAACGGTTGTCATCGATTGCCGGTTGATTGCCAAGCATTTTGGTATGGGTAGTGTGAAAAATAAATAGTTAGTGCATAGTGTAAAGTAGTACCTGTTGAATCGTGATATTTCTGGTTCTATCGTAATTTGTTAACTGTACAAGATGTCTACCCTGGGAGGTATATCTGAAATTGAGTATCATTTTACGCACGCTAGTTTAGCTCTAGTAAGGGCACTACACATTGTAAGACAAGGAAAGCTTTACGAAAATTTGAGGGATTTTTGTGGGATAAGGATTCAGACGAATATGAGGCGAAAGTGAACGAAGTTATTGAAAAATTGAAACTGTCTGATTTGATTGCTGTATGTAACATACTTGATTTAAAATATGAAGGTTTGGAGGAAGAAGTGGCCAATAGGATTTGTTCATTTTTGACTACTTTAGAATATGAAGAAAACGATCGAAATGTCGAAGAAGAATCAGAAGAATTTTCAGAAAAATAATCAGAAGATGAATACCAAGAAGCAAAGGGGGAAGACAGAAATGTAGACCTAAAAGAAGTAAACCGAGGTGAAAATGTACGACCAAGACCTGGAAAGAGAGATAATTTTTCTCTAACCTTCAGAGATGTAGAAGATACCATAAGAATGTTCGATGGAAAAGATGATTACCCTATTCGAAGATGGGTAGAAGAATTTGAAGAAATAGCTCAGATCACAGACTGGAATGACCCTCAAAAGCAAATCTTTAACTAAACTAAAACTGTATATACAGTCAGAAACAGGAATAAGAAGCTGAAAAATTTTAAAAGGTAAGTTAATTCAAGCATTTGAAGTAAGCGTGACTAGTGCTCAAATTCATAAATTGTTAATGACAAGGAAAAAGAAGTATGATGAGAGTGTACAAGAGTATGTTTTAACTATGAGGGAACTAGGAAGCAGGGGAAACATAGAGAGTGAAGTGGTGATACAATATATTATAGACGGAATTATTGACGAAACTGCAAACAAAATTGTTCTTTACGGAGCAAGAAATTTTGGTGAATTCAAAGAAAAGATAAAATTGTACGAAAGTATTGTGAAAAGGCGACCAGCAAGCAGTCAGAATCATCATAAAAAACATGAAAATAAAAAACAGCAAGAGGGGAATACAAACTTCAAGAATGAGCATTGTTTTAATTGTGACAGTCGAGGCCATAGGTCAAAGGATTGCCCGGATAAAAGTAAAGGCACAAAATGCTTTAAATGCAATAGGTTTGGACATTTAGCATATCAATGTTCCAAAGAAAGTCATACGACGGAGAAAAGCACGGCAAATATAGCAACTATAGATATTATAACAAAAAATACCATACATCTGAATTTTGATGGATTTTCCATTGCTGCACTGTTTGATACAGGAAGTGATATCAGGGTAGTAGGAAAAGATGTATATGATACATATTTTAGTAACGTTCTATTGACTAAAGGTAGAATAATAGCAAAGGGATTAGGTTCAAGTCGAGTGAAAACCTTAGGATCATTTCAGAAAAAGGTTGAAATAGATAGTCAAAGCTTTAATCTTTTGTTCCATGTGATACCAAAGGATACAACAAATTTACAAATTATTATAGGAAATAATTTACTATATCAAGCTGACGTTTACATAAGACAAGATGGAATAGTGGTGTATGGAAAGGAGAAAGATAATTTTTTAATGAACATAGCTGTCGAAGATGAAACTGACAAAAAATATTTAGACATAGGGTACATTCCAGATGAAAAAAATAAAGAACTTGTGTCAGAAATGATGCCATCAAGTGATGTGTTGCGGAAAGATATTCCATTTGAATTTGCAGAAAAGCAACGACAATCTTTTCTTAAACTGAAGGAGTTGCTCACTAGTTATCCTATAGCGATGACCTTAACTGATGAAGGCGGATTTATGCAAAGAATAAAGTAAGCTCAAGATGTAGATGACAATATTGTGACAATAAGAAAGTAGTTAAATTCAGGACAAGAACATGATGATTATTTCCTTCAGCACGACTTAGTATATAAATATGAAAATGGACAAGAGTTTCCAGTAATGCAGAGAGCAATGCAGACTGAAGTTATTAAAAGAATACACGAGGACGGACATTTTGCCGTGAGGAAGACGCAAGAAGTAATTAAAAGGGAAGTTTTTATACCGAAATTAACGGAAAAAGTTGAAAGTGTAGTAGCAAACTGTATTCCGTGCATTTTGGGAAATAGAAAAGGGGGAAAAAGAGAAGGATTACTTCACCCGATCCCTAAAGAAGGTCCGCTGCATACTTATCATGCCGATCATCTTGGTCCGATCCCATCAACCAATAAAAATGATCAATATATTTTAGCAATTATTGATGATTTCACGAAGTTTACTTGGCATTATGCAACAAAGTCTACTACGGCCAAAGAGACGGTTGACTGTTTTGTTAAACAGCAGAAAACTTTTGGGAATCCTTACCGAATTATTACTGCCAAAGGAACAGCCTTTACGGCAAGTGAATTTAATGATTACTGTGCTGAAGAAGGAATCCAGCACGTAACCATTACTACAGGCGTACCTCGAGGTAATGGTCAGGTGGAAAGAATCCACAGAACCATTATACCTATACTGACGAAAACTTAGTTTGGATGATCCGATGAAGTGGTACAAATATTTGGATATAATCCAGAGAGCACTTAACTCTACTTATCAGAGGAGTATTAATATGACACCATTCGAAGTTCTAACAGGAGTAAAAATGAGGAAGAAAGAAGATATCAGAATTAAGGAATTGATCGAAGAAGAGTCGAGAAGAGAATTTAGTGAAAATAGAGAAGAACTGCGCAAGCAGTGCAAAGAAAGTTTATTTAAAATTCAGGAAGAAAATAGAAAAGGATATAACTTAAGAAGAAAAAAAGCAACTCAATATAAGATTGGAGATCTAGTAGCGATCAAAAGAACTCAATTTGGAAGCAGTCTGAAAATAAACAGAAAATTCCTTGGACCATATGAAGTCCAGTGCTTATTTGTTTCCATAATCCTATGTATTATTAAATACTGTTAAAATTATCCGGAGACCTTTTTACTTCATACCAAATAGAAACCTTAGACAACTAAATAAAATCCTATATACAGGGTGTAACTAAATAAGTGTAAAACATTTAAGGGGGTGATTCCTCATCGAAAAAAAGATAGGATCTTTCATATAAAGAAACTTTATTGGAGCATCCCTTATTAAGATACTGCCCCTTAAAGGGGATACATAAAATTTGTTTAACAATTTCTTTCACAAGCACTAAAAAAGTTACAATATTGAAATTAACCTGACATTTTCTACTACCAAAAAGACACTTAGCCAGTGATTTATTTGGTTTACCCCATGGTTGTAAGGGGTGGAAAACGCAACCCCTAAAATTTATTTCCAATGCAACTTTTTGTCTTATTATTTGTTTACCATTTAAAAATTTATTTCCGATAGCCTGTTTCATTCTAAACAAAAAATGTCTCTTTAATTTTTTGCCCAAAATAAACCAGTTCGCAGCAAAAAATTATTTTACGAACAACTACAGAGATACATCGTCATAAATGCGAACTGGGTTTATTGTTATTTTGTAGTTACTACCTGCATTAAATGATTAAAGGGGAATAAACAAAACTAATTTATTAATAACAAAACATACAACATTTATAAATCATATTAAATGTTCAATATGTCTACCTTCAGATATTACGCATGCGTCTAGACGTCGGCGCATTGAGCCACGTATTCGCTGAAATATTCCTGGAGTATCTCTTATTACCCTGCATGCATCGATGATGCGGTTTCTTAAGTCCTCTACATCGCGAACAGGAGTACGATAAACCAAATGCTGTAAATGGCCCCAAGTAGAGAAATCGAGAGGATTGAGATCCGGGGATCGAGCGGGCCAATTCTGTGGTCCTCCTCGACCTATCCACTGATTTGCATATGTCTCAGTTAAATGCTGACGTGCTACTTGACTAAAATGGGCGGGATCCCCATCATGCATAAAATACATATCCCTTCTAACGCCCAAAGGAACTTCCTCCAGCAGTACGGGATGCACTTCTCTTAAAAATTGAACGTATATGCAAATCAGTGGATAGGTCGAGGAGGACCACAGAATTGGCCCGCTCGATCCCCGGATCTCAATCCTCTCGATTTCTCTACTTGGGGCCATTTACAGCATTTGGTTTATCGTACTCCTGTTCGCGATGTAGAGGACTTAAGAAACCGCATCATCGATGCGTGCAGGGTAATAAGAGATACTCCAGGAATATTTCAGCGAATACGTGGCTCAATGCGCCGACGTCTAGACGCATGCGTAATGTCTGAAGGTAGACATATTGAACATTTAATATGATTTATAAATGTTGTATGTTTTGTTATTAATATATTAGTTTTGTTTGTTCCCTTTTAATCATTTAACGCAGGTAGTAACTACAAAATAACAATAAACCCAGTTCGCATTTATGACGATGTATCTCTGTAGTTGTTCGTAAAATAATTTTTTGCTGCGAACTGGTTTATTTTGGGCAAAAAATTAAAGAGACATTTTTTGTTTAGAATGAAACAGGCTATCGGAAATAAATTTTTAAATGGTAAACAAATAATAAGACAAAAAGTTGCATTGGAAATAAATTTTAGGGGTTGCGTTTTCCACCCCTTACAACCATGGGGTAAACCAGATAAATCACTGGCTAAGTGTCTTTTTGGTAGTAGAAAATGTCAGGTTAATTTCAATATTGTAACTTTTTTAGTGCTTGTGAAAAAAATTGTTAAACAAATTTTATGTACCCCCTTTAAGGGGCTGTATCTTAATAAGGGATGCTCCAATAAAGTTTCTTTATATGAAAGATCCTATCTTTTTTTCGATGAGGAATCACCCCCTTAAATGTTTTACACTTATTTAGTTACACCCTATATATATATATATATATATATATATATATATATATATATATATATATATATATATTTATATATAGAGAAATTTCCCTATATAAACTCCCAGGCAAAAAAAACGTCACCCCAACATATTGGTTAATGTTTGATGTTTTATAACTTTTTCTTTTTGATCCGATTTTTATAAATTTTTTACCAGTTTGTGAATTAATTAATTGTAATTATAGCGTATTTGTTTAATAATAAACTATTTTTGTTTAGGTTATATTATACGGGTCTACACAAAAATATTATTTTTTGTAGTAAGTTCACAACACCCTGTGGAAAAATTAAAGCGCCATTTTTTTCTGTTCTTGGATATAAAGTTACATGTTGGTGTTAAAGTTACAAGTATTGCTTTTTAATTAGACAATTAAAGTATACTGTCACAATAGATGTGCTTAAACTGGCACACTATAGTCTCGTACAAGCTAGCTTGTCGTATAGCCTCGTCTTCTGGGGCGCGGCAAATAGTTTTGACGACGTGTTTGTAATTCACAAAAAGATAGTTCGGATTATAGCGGGTCTCCTCTTCAGATACCACTGTAGATCGGCTTTTCGTGCACTAAGACTTTTAACACTACCGTCTATATATTTACCACCTTGCCCTATATACCAGGGAAAATCTCTTTAATTTAAAAAAGAATTCAGACTTTCCCAACTATGAAACGCGAAATATGTCTGTTTTAACAGTCCCTTATAACCGTCTGAAGCTGTCACAGGATGGACCCAGGGCAATGGGTATCAAGATTTATAACAAACTTAGTCCTGAGATAAAGACTAGTCAGTCAATAAATATATTTAAGAATAAGCTAAAAAAAACCTCCTTATGAATGCAGCATACTACTTCACAACGGAATTCTTGAGTGAGTAGACCCAGTTAAGTGTTCTTCTGTTTGTCTAAATCAATACATATACAAATACATGTATATTAGGGTGTCCGTTATTTCCCAAGTTGATTTTTTTTCTTGCGACGCCCCCTAAATTTTTAGTTTATCGTCTAAAAAAAAATGTCAGACCAAAATAAGCCCTTAATATTCAGAATAAACCTTGCCCTTAAGACGATACATTTCCCATTTAAATTACATGGGATTTTGCCACTTTTTACAATTAATTTTTTTTTCTCGGACAAGATGACTTATAGCAATGGGACATACATATTCTTATAGGAAATTGAACGCTCTACAAAAAAGGTCCCTCATGCTTTTTCGATTAATTCACTCCTTCAAAAGTTATTCAAGGTGAAATTTGAACTCTATGTAAATTTTCAGATTTTTTTACTTTTACGGCAAAGTGATTATAATTTTGATAAAAGTTATTAGGTTATTTCTCAAAATAGATAATTCTGATGGTATTAGGGTAAAAAAATTTTAAACATGGGAAATAATATACCCCATATCAGATAGCTGGTTCTAGTTTGAATCATTTTTGAGACCATTCATTTATAAACCAAGTCAACTAATGTTTATTGAATTTCATAAATTTTTGTATACTTTCATGAAATTTCCCTTCAATACAGTATGTGACTCAAAATTACAGTACAAGCATTCCCGCCAACACACGGATTTTCTATTCACGCAAGCGCGCTAAGTCGCATTTAGTACCTTGAATAACTTTTGAAGGAGTGAATTAATCGAAAAATTATAAGAGACCTTTTTTGTAGAGCGTTCAATTTGCTATAAGAATATGTATGTCTCATTGCTATAAGTCATCTTGTCCGAGAAAAAAAAATTTAATTGTAAAAAGTGGCAAAATCCCATGTAATTTAAATGGGAAATGTATCGTCTTAAGGGCACGGTTTATTCTGAATATTAAGGGCTTATTTTGGTCTGACATTTTTTTTTAGACGATAAACTAAAAATTTAGGGGGCGTCGCAAAAAAAAAAACTTGGGAAATAACGGACACCCTAATGTATATGTTTGACGAACTGATAAATGTGATGTACGATACATATTATTAGTAATATATTCATATTTGATTTGATGTATTTCTAACATTTTGTTTTTTTTTATTCATCTCGATACCTATACCTCTTTTTTTGTAGGAGCTGTACATGTTTAAATAAAACCCCATTCTCAAAGCGTTTTTTTATTGAAACCTTACCAAAAGATAATAAAGGAATGAATATTATTTTGAGTTTTAATGCCGTGCATGTCCACCTCTAGCTGCAATGACAGCACGCAGTCTTCGTGACTTTGAATGAATAAGATTGGTTATTCTCTCTTAAGGAATTGCCCCATATTCCTCGCTCTGTGCTAGCTAGTTATAAAACATCAAACATTTTGGGATGGCCGTTTTTTGCCAGGGAATATATATATATATATATATATATATATATATATATATATATATATATATATATATATATATATATTCCCTGGCAAAAAACGGCCATCCCAAAATGTTTGATGTTTTATAACTAGCTAGCACAGAGCGAGGAATATGGGGCAATTCCTTAAGAGAGAATAACCAATCTTGTGTGGTTATATTAAGGTAATCAGGTTATAAAACTTCACTTTAAAAATGTTGTAATAGTCCAGATTCATAACAAACTACTACCAAAGACAATTAGCTACAATTGTCTATATTAATAATTATTATTTAATTCAACTGCCTAAAAAGTTTTTAAATAAATAAAGACAAAACGTCAACTACAGTTACAGAAGTGGCCGGTAGGGGCGCAGAAGGCACCGACCATGGCGGTGTTGCCGTATCCCCTTTTAAAGCGTTACCTTAATTTGAGTCGCCAACACGTTCAATGTAGATTGCCAGTAATCTCGTGACGTAACTTTTTTGCGCGGGCAAATGGCTGCTTTTGAAATTGTAATAAATTATACCGAAAAGCAAAAAATTTTTTAGCTAAATTATCCCAGTAATTTTCTTCAAAATAGCATTTTTGGGGTTGCAATGACTTCCTTAAATGATCTAGGCAATAAACAAAAATGTGCATATTCCTTATTGAGGCAAGTATGGTACATGTAAAAGCTCGCCGAGTTAAACCCAGCTAGCAGACTGCCGTCTTTTTGACGTCGAAAATAGGTCATACACGTCATTCGACCAAAAAATAACGCCCCTGGTACGTCCTTCATGGGACGTCGTAATAACGTACTGTGTATGACGTCTTATATACGTCATTTTATGGTCACAAGATCAAACCCTTTTATTTTCCTTGAAAACTCTAAACAGTTAGCCTACTTCAGACTTCAAGGCAAATAAGCCTAATTAGTTCAAAAACAGCCGAGATATGTTGTGCTAAACATGACAGATATTTTTTAACCCTTCGCCGCTACTTGCCTACCTTAGGATTAAAGCACAGATCGAATATACGCATGACTGTGGTGAATACGGTCTGCCAAAAATAGCAAATAGCAGAACTCCGCTGTCTATTATAGTTTTAGAACATGAGGATGTGAATTTAAAACGGAAGACTACCTGCGTTCCTTCCGATACGGCTTAGGACTGGCTGAGTTCGACGCAAGCTACGACGTAGTTGGGACGTTTTGTCTGATTTTGTCTTTATCTCTCTCGTACTAGTATTGTAAATACATAAGTCTAACACAGCCAAGCCACCGTATACAGTCAAAGGTATACGGTGGCCAAGCCAAGTCACCGTACTTGTTGACGGTCAAAATTCGCGCCAACGATCTGCAGCAGCGTTGCCACGTCACGGTTCTTTTCAGAAATTATGGCTCGGCACAATGTAAAAAAAAAAATTAAGGAAACAATAAATAGGGTTTAAATTTTTCTTATCCTAATTTTAAAAATTGTTTAGCTTTTTTCTTGAAAAAAAAACACTTGAACTGATTTGTTTTATTTATTTGAGAACTTTTTTTCTCGTTTTTTCCATTGATATATTTTTTTTGGCAATTTTGAAGAAGTGCTTGCTGTTTATTAATTACATCAATTTGTGTTTAATCAAATAATAAAATTATTTATATCGTATCTACGAAAAAATATTTAGAACTTTTACGATCGAAGAATTACAAGAACAAAAGCTGGCAACCCTGCAACGGATCCTCCCTTGCTTGCTTGTCACTTGTCACTTGTCAAACTTAAATATGGCGTGGCGTCGTCTCGGCCTGTCGTTAGACCCTTTTATTTTCTTTGCCTGTTGACGGTTCCCTTTTCCGTTTTGTAAAGTAAACTTTAGTTTACTATCCATTTCTAAAGTTTTGACCCCTCAGTTTGGAAGCTTGTAAAGTAAAAAGTACAATTTAAAAAAACATAATTTTCACATATTTCGGTCAAGTTACTTGTCTCTATTACACATGTAAAATTTTGTAACCGTAGATGCCTTGGTGCTTTTCTAATGGGAAGGTAAGTGTAAAATTGTCACCATTTTTTCCCTATTTCATCAATTACTCAATTGTAAAAATTTATTGTGCCTTACTGGTACTCCCAGGCCTAACTAATTTTTTACAGGCGATAAAGTGAACCTTACTTTAGTCCCAAAAAATATTAGTTTTATTTTTTTTTCTTAGGTTTGGTAGTAATATTCAAAAAATGATTGTGGTTATGTAATTACTACCAGTAATCTTACAGCAAAATTTTTTGTTTTTTTGTATTACATATAAAGAGATGTAACTTTACGTTTAACGAAAATTTTGTTTTGGCAGTTGTCATAAACGTAAATACAAACAATTAATTTGTGTAAAGGATAGCAGCATTGTGCTTGCGGGATGGAGCGGGGCGTCGAAGGTGCAATAGTATGGGTGTTAAGGTAATAATCATTAAAGTAATGCAGTATAGTGATGGTTTTTTTGTGCTCTATATGATAAATTAGGTAACTGGTAACATTAAGAAAAAATAAGTATATGCATTGGTACATATTTACATTTATTTGTATTTAACGATTTTCGATTGTTTCATTACGATCTATAAAATAGGCAAAACGTGTGTAGTAGAACAATAGTAATTTAAAAATATTACTTCAAAGTGAGTAACGTAAATAGGCCAATTAGCTTTATTTATTTATAATTCACCTAAAAGAAAAACAATATTTTTGATGTTCCCTTATTTTTATGATTCGCATATTTGGAAAATTGTAACAACTGCTGTGGTAAGTTTGTCTGCATTTGCCTTTGCTTAATAATAAAAGAAATATGTGAAAGTGGCCTGTTCACGTAGAATCACATCTGATTTAACTTTTAAGGTACAAAGCCCTGATAAAATTTAGTTAAACCTAAAACTAAAAATAACCTGATTGGATTACACCACTGTTTTTTACCGAAGAATACCTACACTTATGAATCGTTTTCTCCTTCTTCATCATTACTAAAGTCTTCATTTGAATCATCATCTTCATCTAAATTTATAATTAATGGTTCTACAACAACATCAACTAAGTGGTCTTTTTCTCTGTAGGATTCCTCAATTTTATTAGCGTGTCCAACGCAATTTTCCCAAACAGAATTTGGCACGTTCTGCATCGTTTCAAGACACAAATTTAGTACATTTGTGATTTTAAACGTAGTATTCAATTTTGCCACTTTATTTTTCACATATGCCCAAATTAATTCAATTGCGTTGAATTCACAGTGTGCAACTGGCAAGCATAGAAGCTTTACATTATCATTATGTAACTCCTTTGCAATTGTATCTAAAAGATACGTTTTTGGAAAGTGATAGTTCTTGCATAGGTCTAACAGCATTGGTTTGGTTAATTCATTAAACATTGTAAATCCATCGGGCAATGTTGCTTTTCGCTGGGACATCCATTCTATTATTTTTTGTTTTGTCCAGGCAGCTGTAGGATTTCGAAAATTAGGATCCAACGATCCAACATTGTATGATACGGTGCTTGGTCAATTACGATTACTGATTTGTCAGGTATTACGGAAAGCACTGTTCTAAACCATTCTTCGTAATGTTCTTTATTCATCTCGTTATGGTAATCCACTGACGCCGCACTTTTTTTCCCAACGAAACACTTCAGGCAGCCATCCAAAAACCCATTTTTACTACCAATATGTAAGATAATAACCCGTTGTCCTGATCCTGATGGCCGTTTTATTCCACCTCTAAAGCCATTAATTTCCTATATACCACCTCTGTATTCATCAAAATTATCCCGTTTTGTGGGATTAACTCTTTCAACCCAGCCAAACTTCCTTGAATGATTTGCACCGCACCATGTTTCATCTGTATAAAATATTTGCCAAGAATCTTCACGATATCTCTTTATGGCGTATAAGGATTCCGCTCTTCTGGCAGCAATTGTGTTTTGTTCCATTAAAATTGGTTTATTAATTGTTTTTATAGGAAAACCCAAGTTCTTTAATCCATCGGTACAAAGTCATTTCTGAAAATTCTGGTAAATAATCGACATCTTCTTTCAATTTCTGGTAAACTTCTTTTATAGAAGGAAACCGGCGCTCCAGGTGAAAATTTAATATTGTTCTCCTTATGGCGCCCTGCAAAATCTCATCACATTCCAGTCGGGGCCTTCCACTTCTCCCTTTTGATGGTATACTAATACCGGAACTTTTTTCTTCCGCAGTAACACGTTTAATGGTGCTTTCACTAATACCCAGGCAATCTGCTGTTCTTTTAACCACTTGCTCAATCAAAATATTTTCCAAACCGGTGTCTTTCTCTTTTGTTGAAAGTACGCTCTGACTTTTAATATAATATTTTTCATTTGTTCGTTGCACTGACGAGACATTTTAACTTATTAGACTGTAGTTAGGTACCGTATTTTTGGTTCAGATTACATCAGGTATTTATATAAATTCGAACAAGATAATCTTAAAAATCGTGTGAAAACAATAATAATTTCAAATTACTATCTACCACTAAAACCAAAAATTTAAATCAACAATAACGAGATATAAACAACCACAATCAACTAAATAATATTATTTTACAAATCTTTTCAATACATAACAAATAGATTAAATTCTAAACAAATAAAAATACATGGACCTACGGACTACATACGACCTTTACGACGACGCCACCGTCCTGTGATTATGTCGGTGAAGGAGTTTAACACTTTGCATCTCTTTCTTATGTGTCTTTTAATATTTATTACAATTTTTACAAGAACTAAAGGTGCTTTTTTTAATTTTGTGTAATAAAATACATTTGTATAATAATATCTACGTCTACGAGTGTAAAGATTTTTTTTTAAGTTTTAAATTGTCCACAGTACAGCTGATACACAAACATCATTAAAAAATAAAAAAATAGAATTTTAGACACATACTACCAATCTCTTGCGAAAGTATAGATATTTTTCTATCTACTTCAAAATTGCATTTAAATAGGGAAAAAATTAACCAATATATAGACATGAGAAAATCGTTTATCAGTATTAACGCAGTAAAATCGTTGTTTTTTTCTACTTGATTATGAATAAGTTCAATATCGTTTACACTACAATAATACATTATTTGGAAGAAACTCTTGGATAACGTCCTAACAAGCTGTAATTTTTTCAGTTTATTCTGCCCCGTGGTTTTTTTGTTATTGACCCTCAGACTGAGGGGTCAAAACTTTAGAAATGGATAGTAGTTAGTAAATTTTAGTGAATTGTGCTTCCCAAACAAGTACAGTAAGTTCTGTTTATGATTCGGTTTATGATTTACGTATATTTTTTTAAAGGTGTCATGAAAATTAAAGGAGTGTTTTAGACAAATAAGTGTAATGAACCCATAGTGCAAAATCTTGTTGCTTTGCCATGTAATAAAATATGTCTATTGTTTTTATTGCCTGTATTAACCCCTTTTGATTTTTAATTGCCTGTGTAAATGAACACGAAGTAAAATGAAAGTCCCAAAATTGCAAAGCAAATGCTGGGTTTATATGCACAATAATTTTTTTTAATTTATGTTGCACCCCTAATTAAAAACAGATTTTTTTTGTAAATATCTTGCTGACAAGTAATTTTGGTAATTATTTAGATTAGTGGAAACAGCGAATTTTTTCATGAAATTTTGTGAAATTTTGCACAGACCCTAATTTTGGGTCGTAGAACACGAATCCGAAGTCAGTTTTTGGGGGTCTCGTAAAAAAAAATTTTTTTTTGCTCACCCAGCCTGAGCAAAAATGTGGTCAGGTTTGCTCAGTTTTGATTGATATAGATATATATGTATCTATATCAATCAAAACTTAGCAAATCTGACCACCTTTTTGCTCACCCAACAAATTTAAAGAAATTCATTGAAAAACCTAACCTAAAAGTTTAATAAAAAATTTTACGAGACCCCCAAAAACTGACTTCGGATTCGTGTTCTACGACCCAAAATTAGGGTCTGTGCAAAATTTCATGAAAAAATTCGCTGTTTCCACTAATCTAAATAATTACCGTAATTTTGTGCATAATCTTGTAGTTGAAGACAGGGCTTCTTAACATTTCTAATTCGAAATTATAACCACAATTACTATATTGTTTTCAAAAAAGTTTGATAGTGCTCTGTATATTTGGTTTTACCTTTTTTTGGATTTGTTATTTGTTAAAGTTGATAACACATTTGCCACATCATAGAAATAAAACTTAAAATTCATATTTTTGGCACCTAGCTCAGTGATGTAACTATCATGGAACAAAACCGTGTGGTGCACCAGGCAGGACCATTACTATAGGCGTCTTGGGGCCCCATAACTGATTGAAGTGTGACTGAAATGAACTATTCACCGTGACTTAAAAAAATCTTAGTACTTGTTTAGTTATACATACATATACATACCTAAGTGTTGTTTAGTTGGTAGAGAGTAGAGAATATATAGTATATGAATCATTATATTAATATCCATTTGAATCAACTTCCCTACTACAAATAAGTATAGTTTGTAATTTAACAGAACTTAAAACCTATAATTTAGAAGATATTGTTGCCAAATGTATGTTATTTCCCTATAATACTGATTCTGTACCTAATAAATTTGTTTGTTTTCCACTTCTTCACAATTTAGATTAATAAATATGTATGATATACATGTAAAGAAAAATACTATTTATTTAGTTCCTATTTTTGACGTGTTTTTTTTCTTGTGTAGGTTTGTTATTAATAAATAACAGTATTTCTTTTCTAAATGTTTTATTTTATATCTATTTCTATTTTTAATATAATATATAGGTACTTAAGAACATTCTTAAGTTTATTCACGATAAAATTATAGCAATTACACAACATCCAACTGTTATAGGTATGGGTAAACTTTTGGTAGGTCCTGTTACTTTTTCACATAGTTATTGCAATTTTATCACCGACACATTTACTTGCGATAAGGGTAAGAATAGTTCTCTCAAAAAACTAGGATGTTTAATTTCGCCTACCAAAATCTCGCTGTACAGTATATAAAACAAACTTTGGGTGCCGCTTGCCAGTGTATAGAAGTAAATAAGCAATGGGCTCATTGGATATCATAGAGACAGAAGAATGTACCGCGTTGCCGGCCGCACACGTGCTGTATATGTGCTATTCTCTGCTGCTGCATCGACACTTCGTCGTGGCCAAGCAGCAATGCTGTCTCATCTATCTTGCTTCGATATCAGAATAGCTCATTGCTTATTCACTTCTTTACACTGGCAAGAGCACCCAAAGTTTGATTTATTATATACTGTACACGCGCAGTTTACCGATTTATGAATATGGGGCTTCATATAAAAAGATCCGAATGAGGTCAATATTAGGTCAGTTAAAGCCCAAAATGAAACGTCACAGAGACGTCATTATTGGGTCAGAATAGGGTTTATTAAAGGTCACATATAGACGTAAAAATGACGTCGTCAGCTGACGTCATTTTACCTGTGACATATATACCTCATTAGTACGTCATATATACGTCATTCGAAAGGTCATACTGGTCATAAATATTACCAAAAAATTACGTGAAACTGACGTCAGTCTGCTATCTGGGAATATGGTACAATTTCTGATTAACTTTTTTGTTCTAAAAAGGTGCCTGTTGAACGGTAAAAAATCGATTTCTGTTCCCCTTCCATCTCGAAAAATTCGTATTATAACATTTTTTTAAAAATCCTGTGGAAAGTTTTGAACTTACCAACGACAAATACTATCAAAAACAGATTTATTTAGGGCAAAAGAGGTATCGTCAAACTTGACGAGTAGAATTTTTTTATTTAATTTTATTCCTAAAATGACGGCTGCAAGGCTGTAACATTCATTCCCATAGTGCGAAAATATCTCGCACTTGAAAATTTTACTTGGAGATTTGGTAAGTAGCTAGTACTAGCCCCACCACTCATTGGCCTTTTCGGTACTAGTAATTTTTTCATAAAAATGTTCATAACTAATGTAATCAAATTGTTCATTGGAAAAACACTACGATATCTCATTATAGTTATAAATTTATTACCGATATCGCAATTTTCTTTCGGAAAAATATTACAAAATTCTGAAATAGGAACGTGAAAACGTAAGTAGATCATTTAATATGTCAGCAAAATAAAATTATTTTTTAAATATATACAATATTCATGTTTATTTCAATAATAATGCACTTAAAGTAAAATTGGCTCCTCTAGTAGGTTAATATCGACCAAACGTTTTCCACGCGTTGTTTCCTGATATTTCTGCACACTGTACGAACCATCGCCTAGAAAAAATAATAATTAAATTTAATAATTAGCGCTAGTGTATAAAGCAGCTGAGGCATATATATATATATATATATATATATATATATATATATATATATATATATATATATATATATATATACAGGGTGTTTCATTAAGGGTGATGAGGTACCATATCTCAGGAATTGATACTCCAGGAGCTTTGGAAAAAAATCCTAACAAGTAAAGTGGCCAAGAGAAATTGCTGGAAATAATTTTTAAGTTCCTAGCTCTGCCGCTGGGGGGCGTAATTGCTGTGGTCAAGTAAAAAAAGACATTTTTCTGGAAAATATCCCTATGAAAGCTATCAAAAAAATATTACACTGATAATTCTACTAAAATTCTACATCTTTTTGGTTTAACACTTTTTGCTGTAAGATGTAAAATTAGGGCGGAAGAGGAGGGGGAAAGTCTACTGATAAAAGTGTCCATAACTTTGGTTTGACTCAACCGAATTTGATGAACTTGGTCTCGTTTAAGAAAGGAAGGCTTGCTAATTTAAATAAAATAATGGCTGTGTTACATTGATTTTCGCGGCACTCGCTAGAGGGCGTTATTTGAGAAACTCTTTGTTTTTCCAATTTTTCTCCAAAATTTTAAATGGAATGACATAGTTATTATATCATAATCGAAGTAGAATAAATTTGCAAGAAAAAATGTAAAAAATTCGATTCGATATCTTCATTAGTTTCGGAGTTATAGCCAAAAGAATAATTAATATCATGTTAATTGAAAAAAGCAATTATTTTTATAGGTCCGTGGTCAAGCGTGCCATGGAAAATAAAAAAAATATTTTAAACTTTTTATTAAGTGTTTTTTCACTTTTTACTCCATTACTATTGCCTTTAATTTACTAACCTGACGTATTATTAAAAAATTACCTAGTAAGTCATGAAACAAAATCGGCAGGTTGTCAGGGAAACAAACAAATTGAAATGTCACTTTAATCAATCTTTGATAAGTATCTCTCAAGATTTTATCTTGGATTTTCTGTGAATTTTGAGTTTATTGTTATTCAACTTTTGTGCAGCATCTTTCAAAAATGGCATATACCAACGCCGAGGCTTACGATATGCTTGCCGTATATTTTCAGTGTTTTGAAAATGCTCCTCTTGCGGAACGTGAATATGCTGTCAGGTATCCTGAGCGAAGACCCCATAGTAGAAATGTGTTTCGGCGGTTGGCAATACGTCTTAGAACAACGGGTAGTGTACGTCCCATTCCAGTGCCCATCAGAAGACGTGCAGTAAGGAATGAAGACAATATTATAAACGTTCTCGCGTACGTGCAACTGGATCCGCACTTGAGTATCAGAAACATTTCTTTAGACTTAGGTATAAGTTGCACTACAGTGTTCCGAATTTTAAAGGATTTTAAGCTGCATCCCTATCATGTTGTTTTACACCAGGCCCTTTCAGATACTGATTTTGACAGGCGGCGGGATTATTGTTATTGGTTAAGAGGTATGTGCAACGGAAATCGCCAGTTCCTCTCCTTGATTTTATGGACAGATGAAGCAACTTTTACTAGTTGTGGTAGAGTCAATTTGCACAATATGCACTACTGGTCAGAAACAAATCCTCATTGGATGCGGGAAGTTGATCACCAAAACAGGTGGAGTATCAACGTGTGGTGCGGAATTTTAGGAAACAGAATTATCGGACCGTTTTTCTTTCATGGCCACCTAATTGGCGACTCATACTTAAACTTTTTACGAAATGACCTGCCTATCCTTTTAGAAGATTGCGACGCACTTTGTTCAATAAAAAGTGTTTGATTAAAAACCGTCAAAGATACTATGATGAGTATCATTGACCAAGTACTTACCGCTTAACTTGAAAACATTAAAATAACTCTTAAAGGTACTCTAGAGAAAAAACACAGGAACAACAGGGTGTTCTGGGGGAAGCAGGTGTAGTAGAGCGCGTGCAAATTAGCCCTTGGCTCAGGTAGCCGGGTAGGTTCAATTGGACGCCACCAGTTTTTTACACCGACGCAAACTGGAAGTCGCCTAGATGGTTTAGGTACCTGCTTCTCACACGACAAACCTGCTATTCATAACTGAAAGTTAAAAACGTAGGGCGCAGTGAGCTGGATAAAAACAACGTTTAACCCTATATACATCTATTGTACACAAAAAAAAAGGTTACAAAAAAAATGGTTACAAATATGGTTGGGCGGTTTGCCCTCGCAAAATAGACCAATTAATTTTACTCCAAACAGGAAAAAAAAAATAAAATCTTCGTGAGGAAGTCTGCCTCACATACACATAATCATAGGGTGGCTCCTTAGCACCCGCCAAAGATTAATAGGGATGGTTTTCAGCCCCTACGGAGGAAGTAGGGAGGTTCGTGGCCCCTACCAAGGACCCCCGTAAGCAAGGAGGGTTAGACACTGCAGACTCCACATACAAAACACCCAAAAACGGGGGCAGCTACCAGCGGTCTCCAGATTGTCAGGCCGATGTAATGGCTGATTATGATATTAACAAACGAAGTTTGCAGATAAAATCTTGCCCAGCAGACAATAATTCAGCAGATGAATTTTGATCGCAGTCCCGGAACTTAATCCATAAACTTGAGCCTTCAAAATGGCTGAAACCGACACCGCAAATCTGCAATCTTCGACGAAGACCAGGGTGGAAATGCCCGACAGTGGACCGCCCTTCCGAACAAAATGGTTCTTACATTAATATTTGCGCCAGCGCCAAAAAGGACCCACAGAACACGGAAGATGATCGGGGCGAAAGCAACTACACTGACCGGAATGACAGTAATTGATAGTCTAAAGATGGCGCCACGGCATACCGGCAAGAACTACGAAATCCAAACCAAAACCAAGCATGGACCAGAAGCTGCTCCCTCAAATGACCCCGAATGCAGAATGGCACAAGTCTCCGACCCCAAACGGAGAAACAAACGCAAAAAAAACACCGAAACTTAGAATTCCAACCGTCGCCGCGCCACCAAACAAGGGTACTGAAATCATACAGAGGCCTCTTGCGTGAAACAATAAAGTTACGGAAATACTGACCGTTATAGGTACCTACGCCGGTACTGATCGAGACGCACTATTTCAGTACGATGCATCCAAATACTAACAGCTGAAACCCCGAATGTCGAAACTACAGAAAGGAAGACGATGATGTAGTGCTACAAAATTCCAACCTTCCCACACTCGAAAATGCTACTGCACCAGCCGTGTTCATAAATCGACGGCTTCCAAAAGCGCTTTGGGACTGTTCGTGTATGCGAACAGGTCAGTCGGTTCCCACCCCCGATGCACCATCTCTACACGCCTTAAAGTTCCGTCCGACGAAAACCCACACACCCCATTCTTAATCTTCAACATACAACTCAATTAAATGTTTACAAAATTCAAAAAAAGATCTTGGAAAGGAAAAGAGAAGGAAATCTCGGACTTTAATTAATAGGGAACGCTAGATTCAGAAATCCAGGACAGTGAAGGCAGTGGAAAACACCGGGATTAAATCTCATTCAAAATGTAGGTAGTCTTTTACAATTTATTCTCTAAAAATATGCTATTATAAATAGACTAAGGGCGACTTGTCTATACACAGAGAGGACTCCAAGCAAGGCAAAAAAAACAAAGTTCAGGGCTCAACAAAAGAGAGATGTTAAACCAACCCACCAGCTACGAAAGATGGACAAGCTGATGTCAAGCTGACTTGGACAAGAAAGAAGGCAAACAAGATGGACAGGGAGTAACCTGGAACACAGGGCAAAGCGAGCCTACCCAGTGTAAGAGCGAAGTTCAGAATCAAGGTAAATTATTAAGTAAAACTAAACAGGTAATCGTGAATAAAATTAATTAGTATAATTAGTAAACACATACCCAGACAATGTGGCAAAAATGGCCTGTCACAACTCCCCCTCTCCTACGAAAGGAGGGGAATTTTCCAAGGAAAATTAACCGACGATAAGGATCAGAGGCTCTCTGTAGATACAAGAAAATTGAAAAAGAAAATAAATTACCTGCGCTATGCTGGCGCCAATAAAAAACATAAGTGAAGATACGTGGGAACCCAAGGTAGTACCATATAACTAATACTAACTAACAAGACTGATAACTCAATCTTAAAATAACTAAATACTCAAAGCAATCCTTGGTTCCTTTGCCACTAGTCACCCAGCGACCTCCTCCAGGAAGATTCAGTGTGGAACGTAAACCCTAGGTTGGTAAGGGAGCTAGCATTGCGTAACACCCAAAAATATTGTGGGGAACCTCGTTTACTAGCCTCACACTGTAGAATCGTCCCGAATTAAATCACCAAGTGACATGCGTCAAAGCAACCAAAGGGTGGACAACTAAAAAGGAAAAGATAAATATAATGCAACATATGTAAAATGAGAAGAAAAGAGGGATAGCCCAGATGATCCACCATACAAAAGGGAGTGGATTGTAGCACCCACCAAGCTAAAAGATGCAACAAACGGGAAGCACATCGGTCCCTGTATACAACAAAAAAAAAATTAATCAGGGTGTTCTGAGCGGTGGCACTGCCACCGGCCTGTCGCAACCTAATAGGCCGACTTGAGCTCAGGCCGAACAAAGTAGCTTGGTCCTCCCCTGGCCCGCCGAACAAGTTCGATGGGCAAACTGTTACCCCAGGGGTCAGACTTCCGCCCCCCCTGAACAGCCCTTCCAGTCGGTCTGCTCTCCGAAGGATCCATGATCTAACAAAGAGCGTCGAAGCGACATCCGGTAGCACCCAACACCGTGCAGCCTGTAAAACGAGATAGGGACAAATGTCAAAATCGATAAAGCCAAAATAAGGTAAAGACGCAATCGGGAGAGTTTTATCTTGTCTAAACGGTGGATAGACAAAATATATCAATAAGGATCTAGGCGCAAAACCAGTAAATACTGAAATGGCCGGAGACTAACCTATAGTCCTACCAACCTAGACCTAAGACAAATCCAAATAATAGAGAAAAAAAAACCCAAAGGTATCAAAGCAAATTAAAGCCTATCAAAGGCCAATCACGGTAAGGTAAGTAAATCAAAATAAAGGTAAGTAAATCAAAATACAAGGTAATCGAAATAAACCGAAGTAAATGTAATCAAAATTCCGCAAAGGTAAGCAAATTATCGCAAAGGTAAGAAAATGTATCGCAAAAGCAAGTAAATTTATCGCAAAGGTAAGTAAATTATCGCAAAGACAAACGCAAATGAAAAAAAAGGTAATTAACCAAAAGTAAGTGAAACAAGTACATCAAACTAAAGGTTCGCAAATCGAGATAAAGAAAATTGGGTTACTTGCCAACAACTAGCAGTGAATCCCACCATAAGTGGTATTCTCGACTTCACAAAATCAGCAAAAGAAGAGAAAGAACATTGTGTTTCTACTCTAAATCCCCAAAGGAAAGACAAAGTCATACTCGAGCAAAAACACATACTAGTTCAAATAACCGAAATTTCCCGACACAAGTAGGAATAATAAATAAATCAAGTCAAGGTAGAGAAAATTAAGCCAAATCAAAGTAAAAGGTCACATCAAGGTAAATACGTCAAATCAAGGAAAAAAAAAGGTCTAATCAAGATAATAAATAAAGACTCTTGGCCCTAGTCTATATAAAAAAAACAATTAATAGTGAATGCAGATAGAAAAACGATAAAGAAAATTAGGTCCAAAATTAATTAATCACCGCCTTCTAACCAAGTAATCACTCTTAAATTACCATGTGACACACCGACCCCCATCTCGTCTCGCGCCGAGATGGGTATCTGCGTGAGACTGATAAACGCAAAAAGGTAAGCTACAGTAAATGACCATAAACGCTACTATACGTTACTATACTATAAACCAAGTGACGATAAGGTAAAGATAATCAGGTAATGACAGATAAAAGATAACGAGGCGTAAGGCGGTGTTGGCAAGTGAAAGTAGTAAGGCAGCTGAGGGCTTGCCTACTACAAACAATAGAAGCAAGGCAGCTGAAGGCTTACCTTGCCACGGCTTTCAGGGGACTCCTACCCCACCTAGTAAACCCAGTGCAGCGCTATTCTAAGTGACAGTGTCCAAATCCATCAAGTCTCGCGCCCAGATGGATCCAAACACAATCACGCCCACACTGCAGAGCATAAACGGCACTCAGAGGACTCCTACCTCAACTAGTTAACCCAGTGCAGTACTATTCTAAGCGATAGTGTCCAAATCCATCAAGCTTCGAGCCAACATGGATTCAGACACCATCACGCCCATACTGCAGGGCATAGACGGCACTCAGAGGACTCCTACCTCAACTAGTTAACCCAGTGCAGTACTATTCTAAGCGATAGTGTCCAAATCCATCAAGCTTCGAGCCAACATGGATTCAGACACCATCACGCCCATACTGCAGGGCATTAAGAATTGCTCGCGACTGAGCAAGGGAAGTAAAAAAAAAACAAGAATTTAAACTGGGCCAAAAGTCAAAATTAACGCAACGATAAAAGAAAACTCACTAAAGCCATTATTACCGAAAGAAGAAGGGAAAAAAATTAAATGTAATTAATCAAATTGAAGCTATGGACTCGAAAGTTAATAAATTCAGAAATCAATAGATTGATAAATAAATTGAAGCAAAATGACACGTAAAACGTAATATTAAATTAATGACAGTAAAATCAACGGAATGTAATCAAGTAAATAATGACTTTGAGTTGCCTAACAATTTATTCACTCCTATGGACCACCAAATGCAGTTTCGGCATATACCGGTTTAAGGTCTTGTACATGCCAAATGCCCTTACTAACACCGTGTTCATCTTCAAGCTCATAAGTACACGTGCCGGTCTTTTCTACGATCTTGAACGGACCTACAAATTCCGGAGCCAACTTTGCGCTATAATACTTCGCTGCATCGGATATACTTTTATTCTTACGCCAGACTTCTTGACCAGGAACAAAGCTTACTGGGCGTCGCGTCGGCGCAAATTATAGTTATGTCGATTTTTAACACGAGAAGCTTCGATTTTAGTGTGGACTTTTCTAAATAATTGTTTGAAAGCTTCTATTCGTTCCCGAATGTAATTTTGACGCTCAGTTTCTACTTGAGGAACACCCTCAGCATAGTCCGAACCGAATAGCTTGTGTTCCCTGCCAAAATTAACGCAGTATGGGGTGAAGCCCGTAGTTTCGTGTCGCGAAGTGCGAATGGCGCAACCGATAGCAGTTAAATTATCTTCCCAAGTTCGATGGTTATTTTGTTGAACGTAAGAGCGCAACATCGTTTTAATAACTCTATTAACGCGTTCAGTATGATCTGCTCTAGGATAATAATTAGCAGTGTAAAATATTCTAACCTTATATTTATCGCAAAGGGCTTGAAATTCTTTGGATTTCATTTGAGTTCCGTTGTCGCACGTTAAGAATTGAGGAGCTCCGTAAACTAAGACGATGCCGTCTTCGACACACTTTACCAACGATTTTGCTGTTGCCGATCGACACGGGAATAACACGACGTACTTGCTAAAATAATCGGTGACCACCAAAATATGAGTGTTACCTTGTTTAGAACGAGGTAAAGGACCTATGTATTCTAGGCTGATGGCTTGCCAAGGCTCTTTTATGTCTGGGCGGTTACCCATTAGACCAGCTGGACTCTTCTGCTCTACTTTGCTCTGAGCACAAGTTCTACAAGCACGGACATAACCAGCGACGTCGGATCTCATTTTCGGCCAATAATATCTCTCGGCGACCTTCCAAAAGGTTTTGAAAACACCCACGTGCCCTGCTGCTGGATTATCATGGCATCGAAGGAATATCTCTTTTCGTTTATCCTTTGGTACTACTATTTTCCAGTAAGTGGAATGATCTGGAAAACTCGGATTGTTTGTCTTGACATATTTAAAGAGATTGCCATTCTCGACTCGCCAACAGGGATATTTATCAGGACGTTCTTCTAGCTTCTGTATCATGCCCTTGTACCATTTGTCTGAGGTGTCAGAAAATGATTGCGACGGTGGTTCGTCAACAGCTGCGATAGAATCAGAAGTCACTGGCACTGACCTGGAAAGAAAATCTGGCACGACATGATCCCGGCCTTTACGATGGATCAGTTCAAGGTCGTAAGGTTGCAAACGAAGAGCCCATCGAGCGAGACGTCCTTGTGGATCTTTTAGCTTATGAAGCCATAACAAAGAATGGTGATCGGTTATGACTTTAAAGTGTACACCCTCCAGATAGTGACGAAGCTTTTCTACACTCCAAATTACGGCAAGGCACTCTTTTTCTGTGACGGTTAATTTCATCTCTTGTTTGGTGAGAGAGCGTGAAAGATAGGAAATAACCTTTTCTCCGTCATCAAATTGCTGAGTCAGAACTGCTCCTAAGCCAAAACATGACACATCAGTCTGCAAGATAAATGTGCGGTTGAAATCTGGACATGTGAGCACAGGAGCTGTGATAAGAGCTTCTTTAATCAAGTTGAAGGACTGATGGCATTCAGGAGTCCATTCCCATTTGATATTTTTCTTGGTAAGCCGAGTAATTGGGGCTATAATAGCTGAAAAGTTCGGCACAAAACGCCTGTACCAAGAAGCAGTGCCAATAAAACGACGAATTTCTACGATGTTTCGTGGGGGTGCTATATTTACAATTGCCTGTACTCTCTCTGGATCAGGTCTCAAACCTTTGGCATCTACGACGTAACCATGGTACTTCAACTCAGGCTTACAAAAGTGACATTTCTCCTCTGTAACTACGAATCCTGCATCTTTGAGGCGATCAAAAACAAGGCCTAGGATCTTAAGGTGTTCAGGAAAGGTTCTGGAGATGATAATTATATCATCCAGATACACCATTACATACTTTTCCAAGTCGACACCCAGTACACGGTCTACAATACGTTGCCAGGTGACCGGCGCATTGGTTAAGCCAAAGGGCATGCGCAGAAAATGATAGAGATTCCTACCTGGAACGGTGAAAGCAGTCAATTCACGTGAGGACTCACTAAGAGGTACTTGCCAGAAGGCTGATTTTATATCGATGGAGCTGATATAGCGGGCGTCTCTGAGGCGATCTAAAATGACTGAAAAATATGGAATGTTGTAAGACTTCCTAGTCTTACTATTAAGCTGTCTGAAATCTATGGAAAACTTATAGCTATCATCGCTCTTGCGTTCCAAACACACTGGACTGGACCAAGGACTTTTAGAAGGTTCAATCACGCCAAGTTTCAACATCTCGTCGATTTCCTCGTCCATAATCCTTTGCTTGTATGGAGAAACTGGGTAGTAACGCTGTTTAATTGGCCTAGTGCCGGGTTCAAGCTCAATGACGTGTTCGGCTACCTTGCAGCAGCCCAGACCAGTACCCATTTCCGATATTTTCTCCTTAACTAGTGCATTTAAACACGCTCGGTCGGTTTCAGATAAAGAGTTGCCATCTATAACGCTACAAATTTCCGTAGGTTGATCATCAGTGGAAAAATGCCAGACATCCTGCTTCAAGTCGGGGATCACTTCCATGGTTCTCCAAAAGTCGATTCCTAAAATCAGTTGGTGGGACAGTTCTGGAAGAACTAAAATATCGATAACCCGAGTTCTATTTAATAAAGTCACAGGAACCTGAAAATAGCCCAAACTAGAGCAAGTTTGGCCGTTCGCAACGGTACAATCAGTTTGTTGCTTAATAAGTTTTAATCCCAAACTTTCCAAAATTCGGAAACCCGGTTGACCTACAATAGTGCGTGATGCTCCAGAATCTAATAATCCTAAAATCTTATAACCTAAAATTGAAATTTCTAAATAGGGGCGCTGGTCGCCATGCGCATGAGCTATGATAAAATCTAATAGTTTTTGATTTGGAAAAGAGTTATTCGCATGTGAAGGATTTTTGCGGGAGGGAGAGTTATTTGTTGACGAAGGGTTTTCATCAGAAAGAGAGTTGTTGGTTGGCCAAAGATTTTTATTGGGGGCAGAATTGTTAGGGGGTGAATGGTTTTCGTTAGAAAGACAAGGGTTGGTTGGTGAAAGGTTTTCATCGGAAAGAATGTTGTTGGTCGGTAGAAGGGTTTTATTAGGAACGAAGCTGTTGTTCAGCAAAGCGTTTTCATTGGAAGGAAAGTTGTTGGTCGGTAAAGTGAGAGCAACGGGAGTAGTCTTACGACCTATCGGCACTCCCGAGAATCGTTTCTCTGACAATAAACACTTAGGGCCGTTTTTACTGGTCACATTTGGTGCACCGCAGCGGTAACAATGGATTCTACGCTGTTCAGGGCACTGACTATTTCGATGACCTGGCTTATTACAGTTCCAGCACAAGATTGATCTAGATATTTTTGAAGATATTGGACGTGTCTCTCTTGGTAACTGTCTCAGGTCTCGAGATGTTGATGGTGCTGGAAATGATGCGGTAACTACGTCAACGACTGGCAACTGTTCATCGTCTTTCAAACCTGGTGTTTCAGCAGCCATGAATGCAAAGTCTGGCTCTACAAAATTATGCCTTTTTCTAGGAGGTGGTACATAGTTCTCTGCACGATATTTCTTTAACTCCAACTTGAGACATTCTCCTTCCAGTTCTTTCAACTTGCTAACTACCGGAAGTTGGGTAGTATAAAAAGGTGACAAGTTTCGTATAATGATGTCAAGTTGAACGTCCTCTGAGATGGAGCCATGTCGTCTAAATAACGCACTCATATTAGAAAGATAATCGACTATACTCTCAGTCGAATCCTGAGTCCTATCCAGAATTTCCTTAAATAACCGATGACGATAATCTGGCGGTTCGAAATGTTTACAGAGAAGGTCAGACAAACCAGACCAGTCCGAAAAGCGATGACGATTTGCACGAAACCAATTTAAGGCTTTACCCGCAAATAAGTCGATAGCGGATGTAAATAGTTCGCGTTCAGAAAAACCTCGAGCCTCGCGTAGTTCCGAAACTCGCTCCACGAAATTATGCACGGACATCTGTCCAGCCTCGCCGGTAAATTTAATACCCCACTTTTCAATACGTTGCGTTTTACAACACGAGTGATGGCGAACGGAAGTGGTAGTGGTTATGTTGTGATTAACTGCCGGTTGGTTGACTTTAGGCGACGAGCGCAAGTGTCGTGGTCGACTGTTGGACGCATTGATATTTCCTGACGCATCTGAATCCGACGCATTCGAATCCGAACCGTCCGAATGAGCTTGACCGCGCAAGATGCTTAAATTTGGATCTTGTTTTAAGAGACTGTCCAAACAGTTTAACTTGCCTAAAATTTGGAGTAACAAATCAGAACGAGTCTGTGATTCCGCGGCGCTAAGGTTCTCAACCGGGATACGATGAACGCGTGTAAATAAGTGAACAAGCTGAGATTGTAAACGTTCAAATTTTTCTTTAGCGGATTCACCGGAGACATTTTTAATCGCGCTGTCAATATTTTGTAAGGTTCTAGTTATATAGTTACATTCATCGACAAAAACACAAGTATAGGCTATACGCGCAAAAATTTTACCTTTCCTTTCCATTTCTAAAATTGGACGTAACGCTACTATAAGTTCTTTTACCGTATTGGCATAACTAGCCGGTACTCCACGAATCGTAAGTTCATAAATTAGCATTTCTTTCCTAAGATGGTTAACCTGCATATTATAATCCATTTTGGAGTGAACAAAAACAACAGCAACTCAAAAGTCAACGTAAAAAGTCAAATCTAGGTACAATCGCGTAAATCGAATAAATTTAGCAAAACTACACCAATAGTGTAGTCAAATATAGCAAAGAAAGGTAATTAAATCAGCGAAAATAGCAAGAAATAATAAAAAGGTAAATCAAGTAAACCAGCAATCATAATTCAGTACGCAAAGATAATCAAAATCACGTGAATGAATAAAATAAAATCGATAAGAAATCGCAATATCAAAAAATGAAAGTTACGTAATAGGTAAAATAAAATCGTTAATAAACCACAAATTCAAAGACAATCAAAGTTACGTAATACGCAAAATAAAATCGGTAATATACCACAAATTCAAAGACAAAGTTACGTAAACAAGTAAATTAAAATCGGTAATAAATCGCCAAATCAAAGAAAATCAAAGTTACGTAATACGCAAAATAAAATCGATAATAAATCGCCAAAATCAAATGCAGTAATACAGGGCTAGTACAGTTTGAGTTAAAATTGATGGAAATTTTCAAAGTTCCATCCAGCTCACTAGACGCACAAGAGTAAAATTAGGAAAAAAAAGCGGTAATTTTTTTAAATAGGCCCCACGTTGGGCGCCAAAAATTTGCGACGCACTTTGTTCAATAAAAAGTGTTTGATTAAAAACCGTCAAAGATACTATGATGAGTATCATTGACCAAGTACTTACCGCTTAACTTGAAAACATTAAAATAACTCTTAAAGGTACTCTAGAGAAAAAACACAGGAACAGCAGGGTGTTCTGGGGGAAGCAGGTGTAGTAGAGCGCGTGCAAATTAGCCCTTGGCTCAGGTAGCCGGGTAGGTTCAATTGGACGCCACCAGTTTTTTACACCGACGCAAACTGGAAGTCGCCTAGATGGTTTAGGTACCTGCTTCTCACACGACAAACCTGCTATTCATAACTGAAAGTTAAAAACGTAGGGCGCAGTGAGCTGGATAAAAACAACGTTTAACCCTATATACATCTATTGTACACAAAAAAAAAGTTTACAAAAAAAATGGTTACAAATATGGTTGGGCGGTTTGCCCTCGCAAAATAGACCAATAAATTTTACTCCAAACAGGAAAAAAAAAAAATAAAATCTTCGTGAGGAAGTCTGCCTCACATACACATAATCATAGGGTGGCTCCTTAGCACCCGCCAAAGATTAATAGGGATGGTTTTCAGCCCCTACGGAGGAAGTAGGGAGGTTCGTGGCCCCTACCAAGGACCCCCGTAAGCAAGGAGGGTTAGACACTGCAGACTCCACATACAAAACACCCAAAAACGGGGGCAGCTACCAGCGGTCTCCAGATCGTCAGGCCGATGTAATGGCTGATTATGATATTAACAAACGAAGTTTGCAGATAAAATCTTGCCCAGCAGACAATAATTCAGCAGATGAATTTTGATCGCAGTCCCGGAACTTAATCCATAAACTTGAGCCTTCAAAATGGCTGAAACCGACACCGCAAATCTGCAATCTTCGACGAAGACCAGGGTGGAAATGCCCGACAGTGGACCGCCCTTCCGAACAAAATGGTTCTTACATTAATATTTGCGCCAGCGCCAAAAAGGACCCACAGAACACGGAAGATGATCGGGGCGAAAGCAACTACACTGACCGGAATGACAGTAATTGATAGTCTAAAGATGGCGCCACGGCATACCGGCAAGAACAACGAAATCCAAACCAAAACCAAGCATGGACCAGAAGCTGCTCCCTCAAATGACCCCGAATGCAGAATGGCACAAGTCTCCGACCCCAAACGGAGAAACAAACGCAAAAAAAAAACACCGAAACTTAGAACTCCAACCGTCGCCGCGCCACCAAACAAGGGTACTGAAATCATACAGAGGCCTCTTGCGTGAAACAATAAAGTTACGGAAATACTGACCGTTATAGGTACCTACGCCGGTACTGATCGAGACGCACTATTTCAGTACGATGCATCCAAATACTAACAGCTGAAACCCCGAATGTCGAAACTACAGAAAGGAAGACGATGATGTAGTGCTACAAAATTCCAACCTTCCCACACTCGAAAATGCTACTGCGCCAGCCGTGTTCATAAATCGACGGCTTCCAAAAGCGCTTTGGGACTGTTCGTGTATGCGAACAGGTCAGTCGGTTCCCACCCCCGATGCACCATCTCTACACGCCTTAAAGTTCCGTCCGACGAAAACCCACACACCCCATTCTTAATCTTCAACATACAACTCAATTAAATGTTTACAAAATTCAAAAAAAGATCTTGGAAAGGAAAAGAGAAGGAAATCTCGGACTTTAATTAATAGGGAACGCTAGATTCAGAAATCCAGGACAGTGAAGGCAGTGGAAAACACCGGGATTAAATCTCATTCAAAATGTAGGTAGTCTTTTACAATTTATTCTCTAAAAATATGCTATTATAAATAGACTAAGGGCGACTTGTCTATACACAGAGAGGACTCCAAGCAAGGCAAAAAAAACAAAGTTCAGGGCTCAACAAAAGAGAGATGTTAAACCAACCCACCAGCTACGAAAGATGGACAAGCTGATGTCAAGCTGACTTGGACAAGAAAGAAGGCAAACAAGATGGACAGGGAGTAACCTGGAACACAGGGCAAAGCGAGCCTACCCAGTGTAAGAGCGAAGTTCAGAATCAAAGTAAATTATTAAGTAAAACTAAACAGGTAATCGTGAATAAAATTAATTAGTATAATTAGTAAACACATACCCAGACAATGTGGCAAAAATGGCCTGTCACAAGATGTGCCTCTTGATATAAGAAGATCCCTATGGTATCAACATGATGTATGCCCGGCACACTTTTCTGAAAGAGTCCGTGACTTTTTAGATGCTAGTTACCCAAATCGTTGGATTGGAAGGGGTAGTTTGTTTCCGTGGCCCCCGATTTAACCGTGCTAGATTTTTACTTGTGGGGAAGACTAAAAGAGATTGTTTATCAAACACGACCAACCACACGGGAGAATATGATTGAGAGAATTCAAAATGCCATAACTACGATTTCACGAGCTGAAATTGAAACTGCCGTTTCCAGCACTAGAGAAAAATGTAATAGTTGCATTTTGCAAAACGGTGGTCATTTTGAACATTTATAAAGTATTTGTTTGTTGTTTGTTTAACAAGATTTCTATGGCTTGATAAAGAACGTGAAGGAGGTTGTGGTTTTTATTGTTGTTTTGGCCCGTTGGCCTTTAAACACGCTTCAAATCTTGCGTTTCGCATGGTTTGGATCAGTCCTAAGCCTAAATAAAGTGTGAAGGAAGGTAAACAAAAACAAAACAACAAATAATAATCATGAGTGTGAAATAATAAAATCAGTTTAAAAATTAAATAAAAAGAGAAAAACACACTTAATAAAAAGTTTAAAATATTTTTTTTATTTTCCATGGCACGCTTGACCACGGACCTATAAAAACAATTGCTTTTTTAAATTAACATGATATTAATTATTCTTTTGGCTATAACTCCGAAACTAATGAAGATATCGAATCGAATTTTTTACATTTTTTCTTGCAAATTTATTCTACTTTTCGATTATGATATAATAACTATGTCATTCCATTTAAAATTGTGGAGAAAAATTGGAAAAACAAAGAGTTTCTCAAATAACGCCCTCTAGCGAGTGCCGCGAAAATCAATGTAACACAGCCATTATTTTATTTAAATTAGCAAGCCTTCCTTTCTTAAACGAGACCAAGTTCATCAAATTCGGTTGAGTCAAACCAAAGTTATGGACACTTTTATCAGTAGACTTTCCCCCTCCTCTTCCGCCCTACTTTTACATCTTACAGCAAAAAGTGTTAAACCAAAAAGATGTAGAATTTTAGTAGAATTATCAGTGTAATATTTTTTTGATAGCTTTTATAGGGATATTTTCCAGAAAAATGTCTTTTTTTACTTGACCACAGCAATTACGCCCCCTAGCGGCAGAGCTAGGAACTTAAAAATTATTTCCAGCAATTTCTCTTGGCCACTTTACTTGTTAGGATTTTTTTTCCAAAGCTCCTGGAGTATCAATTCCTGAGATATGGTACCTTATCACCCTTAATGAAACACCCTGTATATATATACAGGGTGATTCAAAAGTACTTTGACAAACTTCAGGAGGTGATTGCTGGCATTATTTTAAGGCGAAAAGTTCATATAAACAATGGTCCTTGGCGGCTTCGTTACGGAGATACAGGGTGTTGAAAAATTAGATGCCGCCATCTTGTCTGTGGGTGGACATTTCCAACAATTTATTTAAGGCAATTTTATAACTGTTACTTATTTATTTAAATAAGTAGTTGTTATTTTAATAATGTCTGAATGTTTGATCAAATCAAAATAAATGTTTTTGATCAATTTAAAATAATTTTTTTAATACATTTGTATAGCCGAATAAAATAATGATTTACCTTTAAACAGTTCCCCGTATGACAAAAACGCAAGAGACTTTTTTTGTTGCAAATAAAGCAAGGACTCACAAAATGACACTCACAATAGTTAAAATAGAATAACTCAGTGGCGTAGCATAGTTTTCACAAAAAATGTTATATGAAAGTTTCGTGCCGACGCCACTGGATAAATTAAAGTACGCGATATACTTTTAAAATGAGTGGTCTTAGGTGCTTATCTCATCCACCGAATTTCATAACACATGCTCAAAACGTTTAGAAGCTACTTAAAAATTCTTATTTTTTTTTAATTTTTCAACACCCTGTATATATATATATATATATATATATATATATATATATATATATATATATATATATATATATATATATATATTAAATGTAAATGCAAAGATTTACTTCTTCGCTAGTGCGGCAAGAAGGCCGTAAATGAAGCATAAAAATAATGAGGACTATTTTTGATTCTGGTCTGGGTGACCTCCTGCTATCGATTTCTGGGCCCTTACCCATCAGCGGGCAGGCTTACACCCAGGGTGGCTGAAGAACAGAGCACGTTTTGACCAGAATCAAAGAGAGTCCTTATATCCAAAATGTTCGGAAAGGATGGGTAAGATGTAGTGGCTCGCGCCAACTAGTTCACCCATTGTTGCTCCAAAAATGTTTGGCTGCTAACACAAACATACTCGAAAGTATATATAGGCCAAGAAATCTTCCATTTTTCTACTATTGTTTGTACAATGGTGCATTTGTACCGTCGACGTCGATTCGACATCGACATCGACATATACTTTCGAGTATGTTTGTGTTAGCAGCCAAACATTTTTGGAGCAACACTGGGTGAACTAGTTGGCGCGAGCCACTACATCTTACCCATCCTTTCCGAACATTTTGGATATAAGGACTCTCTTTGATTCTGGTCAAAACGTGGCCTGTTCTTCAGCCACCCTGGGTGTAAGCCTGCCCGCTGATGGGTAAGGGCCCAGAAATCGATAGGAGGAGGTCACCCAGACCAGAATCAAAAATAGTCCTCATTATTTTTATGTTTCATTTACGGCCTTCTTGCTGCACTAGCGAAGAAGTAAATCTTTCCATTTACATTTAATATGTTACCTATAGGCCAAGAAATCTTCCATTTTTCTACTATTGTAGATTCGACATCACATCGACATGTACTTTCGAGTATGTTTGTGTTAGCAGCCAAACATTTTTGGAGCAACACTGGGTGAACTAGTTGGCGCGAGCCACTACATCTTACCCATCCTTTCCGAACATTTTCGATATAAGGACTCTCTTTGATTCTGGTCAAAACGTGGTCTGTTCTTCAGCCACCCTGGGTGTAAGCCTGCCCGCTGATGGGTAAGGGCCCAGAAATCGATAGCAGGAGGTCAGCCAGACCAGAATCAAAAATAGTCCTCATTATTTTTATGTTTCATTTACGGCCTTCTTGCTGCACTAGCGAAGAAGTAAATCTTTGCATTTACATTTAATATGTTACCTATAGGCCAAGAAATCTTCCATGTTTCTACTATATATATATATATATATATATATATATATATATATATATATATATATATATATATATATATATATATATATATATATATATATATAATAAATGTAAATGCGAAGATTTACTTCTTCGCTAGTGCAGCGAAAAGGCCGTGAATGAAAAATAAAAATAATGAGGACTATCTTTGATTCTGGTCTGGGTGACCTCCTGCTATCGATTTCTGGGCCCTTACCCATCAGCGGGCAGGCTTACACCCAGGGTGGCTGAAGAACAGACCACAATTTGACCAGAATCAAAGAGAGTCCTTATATCCAAAATGATCGGAAAGGATGGGTAAGATGTAGTGGCTCGCGCCAACTAGTTCACCCAGTGTTGCTCCAAAAATGTTTGGCTGCTAACACAATAATACTCGAAAGTATGTCGAATGTCGATTTTCTCGACGTCGACGGTACAAATGCACCATTGTACAACAATAGTAGAAAAATGGAAGATTTCTTGGCCTATAGGTAATATAATAAATGTAAATGCGAAGATTTACTTCTTCGCTAGTGCAGCGAAAAGGCCGTGAATGAAAAATAAAAATAATGAGGACTATCTTTGATTCTGGTCTGGGTGACCTCCTGCTATCGATTTCTGGGCCCTTACCCATCAGCGGGCAGGCTTACACCCAGGGTGGCTGAAGAACAGACCACAATTTGACCAGAATCAAAGAGAGTCCTTATATCCAAAATGATCGGAAAGGATGGGTAAGATGTAGTGGCTCGCGCCAACTAGTTCACCCAGTGTTGCTCCAAAAATGTTTGGCTGCTAACACAATAATACTCGAAAGTATGTCGAATGTCGATTTTCTCGACGTCGACGGTACAAATGCACCATTGTACAACAATAGTAGAAAAATGGAAGATTTCTTGGCCTATAGGTAATATAATAAATGTAAATGCGAAGATTTACTTCTTCGCTAGTGCAGCGAAAAGGCCGTGAATGAAAAATAAAAATAATGAGGACTATCTTTGATTCTGGTCTGGGTGACCTCCTGCTATCGATTTCTGGGCCCTTATCCATCAGCGGGCAGGCTTACACCCAGGGTGGCTGAAGAACAGACCACAATTTGACCCATCCTTTCCGATCATTTTGGATAGTGGCTAGAGAACAGACCACAATTTGACCCATCCTTTCCGATCATTTTGGATATAAGGACTCTCTTTGATTCTGGTCAAATTGTGGTCTGTTCTTCAGCCACCCTGGGTGTAAGCCTGCCCGCTGATGGGTAAGGGCCCAGAAATCGATAGCAGGAGGTCACCCAGACCAGAATCAAAGATAGTCCTCATTATTTTTATTTTTCATTCACGGCCTTTTCGCTGCACTAGCGAAGAAGTAAATCTTCGCATTTACATTTATTATATTACCTTAGGCCAAGAAATCTTCCATTTTTCTACTATATATATATATATATATATATATATATATATATATATATATATATATATATATATATATATATATATTAAATGTAAATGCGAAGATTTACTTCTTCGCTAGTGCAGCAAGAAGGCCGTAAATGAAAAATAAAAATAATGAGGACTATTTTTGATTTTGGTCTGGGTGACCTCCTGCTATCGATTTCTGGGCCCTCACCCATCAGCGGGCAGGCTGAAGAACAGACCACGTTTTGACCAGAATCAAAGAGAGTCTTTGTATCCAAAATTTTTCTACTATATATATATGTATATATATGTATATATATATATATATATATATATATATATATATATATATATATATATATATATATATATATATATATATATATATGTATATATATATATATATATATATATATATATATACATATATATACATATATATATAGTAGAAAAATTTTGGATACAAAGACTCTCTTTGATTCTGGTCAAAACGTGGTCTGTTCTTCAGCCTGCCCGCTGATGGGTGAGGGCCCAGAAATCGATAGCAGGAGGTCACCCAGACCAAAATCAAAAATAGTCCTCATTATTTTTATTTTTCATTTACGGCCTTCTTGCTGCACTAGCGAAGAAGTAAATCTTCGCATTTACATTTAATATATATATATATATATATATATATATATATATATATATATATATATATATATATATATATATATATATATATATATATATATATATATATATATATATATATATATATATATATATAGTTATAAATTTTCATGTGATTTTTCTAATAAATATAAACATTTCTAACTAGTTCACCTTTTGTTGGGTTGTTACTCTGTGTACACAGTATACCAAACAATTCAATTGTTTATTTTTTCGACATAGCTGTTTAAAATTCATAAAATGTTGTGGTCCAGTGTTTCAACATATTTATTCCTTCTTTTTGGATAATTTTTGTACAACAATTTAAATTGTTCTTGCAAGGTTAATTTAAAATTTCATAATTACACTCATACAGTGTTATGCAAAAGTATCCAAAAATTATATGTATGCTTGTTTAACAGTATTCCAATTTCATAAAATATACTTGGGCATTAGATGCTAAATAAATCACTTTAGCGGATTGTTAATTTAATATTTATGATCGGTTTTCTATAAAACACATATGAGATAAGTGTTTTTCTCTAACAATTTGATTTCTTTCATGCACCCAGTGGTGCGCACAAATAGTAAGTACACATCTATTTCTTATTATTTCTGATTTTTTATTCATAAAAGTACATAGGGATTTACTCTGACATTTAGGTACCTACCTAATATCAGTTTCATAAATATTTTGTCATTATACTGGGTGCCTTTTAAATTTTCAATATTTATATAATATAAATATGTTTCTCCATTTCTATTCAAAAACTAGAATACCAGGTATATCTAGAAAATAATAACATTTAAAAAAAAATTATTCGACCAGTTTGATATATTTTTACTGTTCAAAAATGGATTTAAACACTCCAAAGAATTATCGCAAAAGTGCAAAAGCTTCAATCACTCGTGTCAAAAATTGTGTTGAATTAAATATGTTCAAAAATTTTCTACAGCAGCAAGAGTGCAGAATAAGCCACTTAGACTTGTTCAGGTGCCAAGTACACCTAATGTAAAGTTACCGGATTTGACGGGATG
The DNA here is from genome assembly GCA_963971165.1 of Philopedon plagiatum. Classification (NCBI taxonomy): domain Eukaryota; kingdom Metazoa; phylum Arthropoda; class Insecta; order Coleoptera; family Curculionidae; genus Philopedon; species Philopedon plagiatum. Next base: position 46,785,307 of record OZ020192.1, on the reverse strand, counting down.
AGAGATTTCAGAATTTAAATCTTTTTTTCGATTTATTTCTAGCATTAATTATTAGATAAATCATTCAGGTTTAACAGATGTTCAGAGATTTGTTTATTTGAAGTCTGCACTCGAGGGCGAAGCACTTAAATTGGTTGATTCATTGGAGGTAGTCGGTGACAATTTTCAAGTTGCTATAAAGATTTTAAAGAAAAGATACGAAAATTTGACTTGTATAGTTAATAGCTATTTCAATAATATTTTAGATATACCGCCAATTACAAAGTATACTTCTGTAACGTTACGAGATTTTATTGCAAATTTAAGAAAAAATATTGAAGCCCTGAAAAATTCAGGATTGTAGTTCCGCTAAAAAATGTAAAATTTGTAATAAAAAATATCATACTCTTTTGCATACAAATACAAGATTCAACAATAATGTACAGGGTGTTCAAAATTCTCGAAACACAAACTTTCAAAACATAGATTCTCAAACTCGACGCAATTCATCGCTCACTTCATTAAACGATCAAAATTCTTTAAGAAACGTCCATAGCCCTCCAAACTCACAAACTTTCTCACCAAGTAATCAAATCGTACTTCTTATCAACAATCTCAGACTGCTAATCAGCAAACAGTACCGAGTACAAACAAATCCATTTCACTCTCGGCTCTCTCAACAAAAGACAATCATGGTCTTCTAGCAACAGCACAAGTTACTCTGTATTCAAAGCAAGGTAACCCTATTAATGCAAAAGTTCTATTGGATAGTGGAAGCCAAAGTCCTTTTATTACACAGAGACACAACAAACTTACAGAAAAGTTCTAAATATCTCACGCATTTCTCAAAACAGTATTATTTCAAATAAAATGACAAACGTATGCATTCATTCTAAAAAGGACAACAATATAAGATTTTTGGTTTCTTGCGTACCTTTAGACAACATTACCGATTCAAGTGAACAAATTGCAAATTCCAGAAGAATTCGCTGAATACCTTGCTGACCCTGGCTTTTTCATCCCGTCAGATATTGACATGCTTCTTGGTGCAGATCTTTTCTATTCTGTTATAACTACAGGTGTCCATAGTTTGGGAAATGGATTCCCCACTTTAATATTAAATAAATAAATCCCTCTTATAATTTCTTATAAAATATTCTATGGCGTGACAAGCCATCTAACTCTCTCAAATGCATTGAACTTCAAACTGTCACCCATGGAACAAATTTCGCCCCCTTTGTTGCCACTCGAGTAATAAAGAAAATCGCCCAGTCGCATGAAAAAGACTTTCCTCTCGCTTCAGAAGCACTCTCCCTTCAATGTTAAGTAGATGACATTCTCCATGGTCGTGACAGTTATGAAAAATTAACAATATATATATATATATATATATATATATATATATATATATATATATATATATATATATATATATATATATATATATATATATATATATATATCACCCTATCATTTTTGCTTCCGAAAGGGGTCTAATCCCTATCATTTCTGCTACCGCTGCAAACTTGCTGCCGTATATCGGACGCAAGATTAACTTAGGCGTTTTTCTCGAACATGGCTATAAATTTTAAGTCCCACATTGTCGCAATGGCTGGTCCACAGTACCATACCTTACGTAAAGAAATTGTTCTTTGACAGTTTAAAGCATAAACTATTGGCGGGGAATAATAGCGGGACGAAATGGAAGTAAAAATGATCGAAAAATAAATGAAGACGTATAAATTTTAGTTGTAAAAATTTCCGATAGAGGCGCAAAATTATACATGCGTATATTAAAAGTTTTACTGGTCGGTGGATTTTGCTACCAGAAACTTGGCAACGCTAAAGTATGATAAAATTGTATTTAAATATTAGTTCTATAATTATGAAGTGTCCGTGACGCAGTGAACAGCATTTTCGCTAAGTGGTGTGCTTTTTAACCGTCTTCTCAAGAGGAGGTTATCAATTATTCGGCCCGCATGTGAGATTCTTTATATGTTCACGCATAATTCTTCAACGGACTTCTTCAACTTGGTTTGTCGATGAGTTTTTCCGAATGGTCTCGTTTTAAGTTTTTTTTTGCTGAAGTTATGTGTTTTTTTTTTCATTAAAAAAATATACAGCATGTCTTCGAAATGGAAAAAAAAATATTATTCAAAATGGAAAAAAATTTTGTTATTGATTTTACGAAAAAAGTGTGATTATAAAAAGTTCTGCATCGTAAAAAGACAGCATTGCCATTGAAAAATTTGATACGTACAGGGTGGCTCAAAAATGACAGTCACAATCCACGTGAAGCTAAAAAGACAAAATCGTTATTTAAAGGAAAACTGCCACTACAAATGTACAATTCAATAATGTGTTTTTTTTTCATTCAAAAAATATACAGCATGTCTTCGAAATGGAAAAAAATTATTATTGATTTTACGAAAAAAGTGTCTGTTTATAAAAGGTTCTGCATCGTGAGAAAATACCATTGCCATTCAAAAATTTGATCTAGTACATACAGGGTGGCTCAAAAATAAAAAAGTCCTGATCCACATGAAGCTAAGAAGACAAAATAGTTACTTAAAGGTAAACTGCCACTGCAAATGTACAATTCAATAATATGTTTTTTCATTAAAAAAATATACAGTACGTCTTCAAAATGGAAAAAATTTTATTCTCGATTTTACGAAAAAAGTGTCTGATTATAAAAAGTTCTGCATCGTAAAAAACAGCATTGCCATTCAAAAATTTGATCTAGTACGTACAAGGTGGCTCAAAAATGAAATATTCATAATCCAAGTGAAGCTAAAAAGACACAATCGTGATTTAAAGGAAAACTGCCACTGCAAATGTACAATTCAATAATATTTTTTTCATTAAAAAATATACAGCATGTCTTCAAAATGGAAAAAAATATATTATTTATTTTACGAAAGAAGTGTCTGTTTATAAAAAGTTCTGCATCGTAAAAAAACAGCATTGCGATTCAAAAATTTGATCTAGTATGTACAGGGTGGCTCAAAAATGACAGTCATAACCCACGGGGAGCTAAAAAGACAAAATCATTATTTAAAGGAAAACTGCCACTGCTATGTACAATTCAATAATATGTTTTTTTCTCCTTAAAAAAATATACAGCATGTCTTCGAAATGGAAAAAAAATATTATCGATTTTACGAAAAAAGTGTCTCTTTATAAAAAATTCTGCATCGTTTGAAAATAGCATTGCTATTCAAAAATTTGATCTCGTATAAACAGGGTGACCCAAAAATAAAAAGTCCTAATCCATGTGAAGTTAAGAAGACAAAATCGTTATTTAAAGGTAAACTGCCACTGCAAATGTACAATTCAATAATATGAATTTTTCATTCAAAAAATATACAGCATGTCTACGAAAAGGAAAAATTTTTATTATTGATTTTACGAAAAAAGTGTCTGATTATAAAAAGTTCTGCATCGTAAAAAAATAGCATTGCCATTCAAAAATTTGATCTAGTACGTACAGGGTGGCTCAACAATGAAATATTCATAATCCAAGTGAAGCTAAAAAGACAAAATCGTGATTTAAAGGAAAACTGCCACTGCAAATGTACAATTCAATAATATTTTTTTTCATTAAAAAATATACAGCATGTCTTCGAAATGGAAAAAATGTCTTATTGATTTTAAGAATAAAGTACCTATCTATTTATAAAAAGTTCTGCATCGTAAAAAACTAGCATTGCCATTCAAAAAGTTGATCTAGTATGTACAGGGTGGCTCAAAAATGAAATAGTCATAATCCAAGTAAAGCTAAAAAGACAAAGTCGTTATTTAAAGGAAAACTGCCACTGCGAATGTACAATTCAATATGTTTTTTTTTTCATTAAAAAATATACAGCATGTCTTCTGGATCGTGAGGAAATAGCATTGCTATTCAAAAATTTGATCTTGTATAAACAGGGTGGCTCAAAAATAAAAAAAGTCCTAATCCACGTGAAGCTAAGACAAAATCGTTATTTAAAGGTAAACTGCCACTGTAAATGTACAATTCAATAATATGTTTTCTTCATTAAAAAATATACAACATATCTTCGAAATGGAAAATTTTTTATTATTGATTTAACGAAAAAAGTGTATCTTTATAAAAAGTTCTGCATCGCGAGAAAATAGTATTGCTATTCAAAAATTTGATCTTATACTTACCGGGTGGCTCAAAAATGAAAATGTCATAATCCACGTGAAACGATTTAGCTTTAACAAATAATAAAGGGGAGGAGGTGAGAGGGGATAAAACCGGAGCGACAGAATTTTTTGAAAATGTTGACTAATATGTCATTTTCGGGGTTATTGAGGTCAGAATTTTTTTTTTCTAGCAGGTGTTAAAAATTACCGTTGGCAGGGGGGGGGGCGAATAAAAAGGGGCGGCTGGGAATTTGTCCAAAAATGTTAACTAATGGGCCATTTTCGGGATTACTGAGGTCAGAAAATCTGACTTTGTGTAACAGATGCTAAATAAAATTTACGGAGAAGGGAGGGGAGAGGGGATAAAAGGGCGGCTGAGAATTTCTCCAAAAATGCTAGCTTAGTATTTTCAGAGTTATTGAGGTCAGAAAATCTAATTTTGTTGGAACTGATTTTTTAAAAATTAACGGGAGGGGGAGATATAAAGGAGCGAATGGGAATTTACCTAAAAATGTTAAGTAATATGTAAGGCTCCCCACTTGAATGCCACACCAGGGGCGCCCTTGGAAAAAATATTCGTCCGGTGAGCGGGCGTCCTTAAGAAAAATACGCGCCTAGGGAGCGGAAGACCTAAGGAATAACACGCGTCGGGGGAGGGAACGACCTTGAGGGAAATAAGCTTCTTTAAATCGGACGACCTTAGAAAAATACGCGTCTGGGGAGCGGACGACCTTGGGGAAATACGCATCTAGGGAAGCGGACGACCTTGTAAAAATACGCGTCTGGGGAGCGGGCGATCTTGGGAAAAATACGCACCTGGGAAGTGGGCGACCTTGATGAAAAGTCGCGTTTGAGGAAAGGAGGACCCTGGGGAATAGACGCGTCTGGGGAACAAACGATCTTGGAAAAAAGTACGCGCTTAAGGAAAATACGCATCTAGGGAGCGGATGGTCATGGAAAGAATTACGCGTTTGGGAACCGGAGGACCTTAGAGAAATGCGCGCCTGGGAAACTGACGACCTTGGGAAAATACGCGTCTGGGGAGCGGACGCACTTTAAGAAAATACGCATCTAGGCTCCGGACGACCTTGGAAAAAGTACGCGGGGAACGGACGACTTTGGTGAAAAGGAGCTGGTGGGAATTTCTTCAAAAATGTTAACTAATATGTAATTTTCGAGGTTATTGAGGTCAGAAAATCTAATTTTGTGTAATGAATGTTAAGAATAACGTGGGGGGTGGGGTGATATTAGGGCGCAACTGGGAACTTCTCCAAAAATGTTAACTAATCTGTCATTTACGGGGATATTTAGGTCAGAAATGTAATTTTGTTGAAACCTATATTTAAAAAATTAACGGCGGGGAGATAAAAAGGAGCGACTGGAAAAAATGTTAACTAATTTGTCATTTTCGGGGTTATTACGGTCAAAAAATGTACTTTGGTCTAACATATTTAAAAAAATATAACGAGGGAGAATAAAAACAGGCAACTGATCATTTTTCAAAAAAAGTTATCTGATATATCATCTTCAAGGTTATTGAGGTCAGCAAATCTAATTTTGTTTAACGAATGTAAACAAAATTAACGGTGGGGCAGAGGGACTAAAAAGGCGAGGGGTTTGGAATTTCTACAACTAATAACTAACTAATTTTGGGGGTTACTGAGAACAGAAAATCTAATTTTGTTGAAACTCATTTTTAAAAAATTAACGTCGGGGGGGGGGGGGATAAAAAGGAGCAACTGGGAAATTATCTAAAAATGTTGATGTTGTTTTCGGGGTTATTGGGGTCAAAATATTTAATTTTGTCTAACATTTAAAAAAAACTAACGGGGGGGGGGGATAAAAACGAGCGAATGGCAATAAGTATGTCAATTGAGGTCAGAAAATCTAATTTTGTCTAACGAATGTGAAGAAAATGAACGGCACGGAACGGAATATTTCATAAGTTTTTAACGAAGAGTTATTAACTATGACAGGAAAAAACCTGTCAAAACATACCTGATCAACTAGAAGATCCTAATTTAAACCATACAGTACTAAATCTTAAACCTTCTTAGTGTATCTGAGCGTTAATGTTTAAACACGTGTTTTTTTTTCAGTTTTTAATAAATCAACCCCTAAGGGGGTATTACAATGGTATTTAAATTTTGTAATGGAGTAAAATTGTTATACCGTGGAAGAAGTTGCGGGCGAAAGCTAGTTATTAAATAAAACAGCGATGCATGCCGGCATATCTTATTTGAATAGGTATACTGCAATAATTGCTGCAATACAAAATTACCGTTAAAGTGTCAAAAATCAATGGTGTTGTAAGTGGAGTGTAAAGTAGAAATAGAACAGTTGTACTGTACAGGGTGTAAGTTAGGAACAATGAAATTTTATTTTCTATTAGATACAACAGCCGCGTAAAATTTTCTTTTCTTGTTGGAGCTTTAAAAGTTTTAGTACTTTTAATTTTAAGGCTTTTTTATTACAAAAAAAACTATACCATTTTATATTTGTTTCTAAAATATAACAAGTAATCGATTTGGGATATAGTTTGTACTAGCCCATTTTAAAGGTATAATATCAAGAAATAATCGCACTTTCTTATGGAAATTACCACTTCATTATAACTGGAGGTTATTAATTTTAATTTGACATTTCTACACATCCTAAATTTATCTTTTCACGGAATAATTTTGCATTTTTAAAAATCATTTCTAATTTTAGTAATTTCAACTTTTTACTTCTCTCGCTAGAAAAAAATCACTTCCCGGGATTTTTTCAGATCTTTACGTGTTGAGGTCCCTATATCAGATGGTCTCCCATTTCCATCGGTTTGTCTGTCCGTCTGTCTGTCGGATTGTCTGTTGGAGCGAACGCTTAAAACTGCTTGACCAAAAAGAAAAGGAAAAATTTTGCATTTGGACTACTTTTCAACCTGGCTTGGAACAGGCTGTATTTCCGGTGAAATATATACAGAGCACCTTCAAAATTAGTTTCTATTTTTTGCTGTTCAAACTCGAAAACGATTTATGTTACAGAAACTGTATTTTGTACATATAGTTGACATATAAATTGCAAAACTTTTTGAAGCTTAAGTTTAACAAAATGATTAAGTTTTATCACAGGCAATATATATAGTTATATTGCCTGTGGTTTTATAGACGTTTTAGATACGTTTCCTGTGTAACATTTTCACCTATTTCGATTGATGCGGTTTTTCGAAAAAATAAAACTTAAAAAGTTATTTAACAAAAACTACATTTTGGAATTTATTTGTTAAATAAAAAAACTAGCTCGCCAGTTACTGTGGTCGACATTTTCCATTATCTTTGTAGTGTATTAAAAAGGTTTATTTCGGTTGGTAAATTTAACTGTACTTAACTGTTATTTAAATCGCTCTTTTCTTTATAAGTTGGCGAGAAAAATTAAAAAGAAACTAACAGTATAAAATTTGGTTGTCTTATCTTAACACTTGCCAATTTAAACCCTTAATTATATAAACCTGAGCACTGAGCAATGAGCAAGACCTTAGTTGCCAAATTACACCTGTCTTATCAATAGTGATTCCAGCCAAAAAGCATTAAGAAGAAACTTGCTTGTGTCTATCGACATTAAATATATCTGTTTTAGTTTTATTAGGTGGATAATTTTTGTTGGACGCCTTGTCATATTTTGAGCTAATCTGGTGACTTAACCCAAATAAAATAAACGAAAGTTATAATAAAAATAGGTTTTTATTATAATTCGCAATCTTATTTCCAGGTTCCAGCAAAACAACTCTAAATAAACTTAAATCATGGAATGAGGTAAGGAGAGTCCATGGCTCAAAACTCCTTTTTATAGCGATCTCATATGTAAAGAATGCGGAGAACTCTTGGTAAAAAAGCGCCATTCTGTGATAGCAATGTGTACATGTCAGTGCCATGTCAGTAAATTAAAATAAAAATTGTCAGCCTTGATCTATCACCTATATATTAATTATCACTTTTACCAAAAGGAGGGCAAATGTCTGACACCGTTACTGTTATGAATAACTGAAATTTGTCGACGGCTAACCATTCCTAATTTCACATAAAAATAAACTAAAAATAATATTATATTATATAAGCATGGAAAATACTTACAATATTGTTATTCATATTACTATTGTTATCAATCTTTTTATTCTTCAATAAATTTTACAAATTAAGAAATAAGCAGTAAGAATGTTTATAATATTAATATTATTTTAACTTATATTTTCAACTTGCATTTTAGGTTAAAAAAATAAATTATAATTTAAAAATCTAAAAAAACCGCTTTTATGAGTAGCGCACTAAAAAGTTCAAAATAATTATTTTCCTTTTATAGTTACCTAACAGTAAACCGGGGTGCGTAGTGAGCATTTCGTGAGAAAAGTAAAGTAACTTACTCAATGCGCCTTCCTTTACTTCGCACACATGTATATCTCGGTTTTCTGTTAACTTGTAGAGCTATGAAACATTTGGTATTAAAATAGGAAATTAAATTTTAAAGCGTGGGGCGCACTTACATAATATAGCGGTAGCCACACATAGGTACCTAAAAGCGTGTTTTTTAGTTTATAAACTATATTTTTAACTTTTTAGTGCGCTACTAATAAAAAAGTGTTTTTAGTTTTTTAAACTATACCTAATTTATTTTTAACTTTTTAGTGCGCAACTCATAAAAACGTGTTTTTAGTATTTTAAACTATAATTTATCTTTAACTTTTTAGTGCGCTACTCATAAAAGCGTGTTCTTTTAGTTTTTTAGTGAATTAGTTTTGGAACATACACGAGGTCTCAAAAATAAAATTAATTTTTTTATTACCGATTTTACAAAAAAAAGTACCTATATCTTTATAAAAAGTTCTACATTGTAAAAGAAGCATGGTTATTCAAAAACTTGATGAAGGACAATACAGGGTGGCTCATAAAGCTGAAAGTCCCAATTTTAATTTAAATTTTTAGCCACCCTCTATGCCCTATAAAAATATTTAAACCATGCTCTTTTTTCACAATGTAGAGTTTTTTATGAAGATATACTTTTTTTGTAACGGCGATTTTAAAAAATTAATTTTACTTTTGGGACCTCCTGTGTGTTCCAAACATATCATAAAAATAACTCTTGCATGTACATTTGCAGTGGCAGTTTACTTTAAATAACGATTTTGCCTTTTTAGCTTCACGTGGATTATGACTTTTTCATTTTTGAACCACCCTGTACGTACTGGATCAAATTTCTGAATGGCAATGCTATTTGTTCACGATGCAGAACTTTTTATAAAAATACACTTTTGTCGTAAAATCAATAATACATTTTTTTCCATTTCGGAGACATGCTGTATATTTTTTTAATGAAAAAAACATATTATTAAATTGTACATTTGCAGTGGCAGTGTACCTTTAAATAAAGATTTTGTCTTTTTAGCTTCACGTGGATTATGACTTTTTCATTTTTGAGCCACCCTGTACGTACTGGATCAAATTTCTGAATGGCAATGCTATTTTCTCACGATGCAGAACTTTTTATAAAAATACACAATTTCGTAAAATCAATAATACATTTTTTCCATTTCGAAGACATGCTGTATATTTTTTAATGAAAAAAACATATTATTAAATTGTACATTTGCAGTGGCAGTGTAATTTCAAATAAAGATTGTGTCTTTTTAGCTTCACGTGGATTATGACTTTTTCATTTTTGAGCCACCCTGTACGTACCTACTGGATCAAATTTCTGAATGGCAATGCTATTTTTTCACGATGCAGAACTTTTTATAAAATACACTTTTTTCGTAAAATCAATAACAAAAATTTTTCCATTTCGAATACATACTGTATATATCTTTTAATGAAATGTCCCATTACAATGTTATAAGTCAAGCTAATAAAAGAATGTTAATAAAAGATCGATGGTTTTGTAATAGACTCATAGCACCTTGGTTATCTCATCCTGCTCTTGGCGTAAAGATTTACATGTCTTCATCATATTATGAGGAAACAATTAATTATACCTTTAAGTTATAAACAGCCCAGTCCCTCAAGCTGTTTCTGGTGACAGATTAGTCATACCTATCATTGGTTCAAAAGCGCTGAGTAATCTTTCCCACCTTTCGGACTTTTCAAAATTCTGGCAACAGGGCAGTAGTAAAAATGATAGAGAAGTGTCCAAATATTATACGGCTCGGAAGCAAAATGCGTCGACAAATGTACAAAATTATACGCCGGACGCAAATTTGATTATAATATGAAAGGAGTTGAAAATGCTGCATTATAAAATAAAATGTATATTTTAGTTTTAAGAGATATTTAAAAGAAAAATTAGGAGCAATACAAAAAAAGGAAAAAAATCGATATACACTTGAAATACAAAGCCTAAAGCCTCTATTTCTAGGGGACGCAAAAATGATGGATTATGAAAGGACGCAGAAATGATGAAAGATGTATATATATATATATATATATATATATATATATATATATATATATATATATATATATATATATATATATATATATATATATATATATATATATATATATATATATATATTCTGAACTCAACTGTATTTTGAATAATGCAGGTTTCAAATTGCACAAATGGTGCCAAATTCTCAAAAATTCTTAGAAACAATTTCTAAAGAAAAAACTCTTGAGTACGACCTGAACTTCGACGACGGACTCAATAAGGTGTTAGGCCTCAGATGGCAGCTTTTAGACGATGTTCTAATAATTTCCACTCCTAAAATTTCTTTTAACAAAACTCAATTATAATAACAAAAAGAATTATTGTTTCAGTCTTAGCTCAGTGTTTCATTCATTCCCCTCGGATTGGTAAATCCAGTCATTGTTAAAGGAAAAATTATAATGCAAGCTCTTTCTTGGTGTAATGATCATCCTAGCAGATGGTCAACTTTCGTTTCATATAGCGTGGCTCAAGTTCAAAATTTGACTTTTCAACTCAAATGGAGACCAATGCCACTGAAGATTAATTTTCATTTTCTTCTCTCAACTTAATAATTCATTCTGAATCTTTTCATTTCTTTTATGTGAGTGAGCAAGCTCAGCAACTTTTCATAACTAGCTTCTTTGTTTTTGAAGGCAAAACCTTCAACGCGGGGGAGTATGTTGGAGAGACCAAACAGTTCCTTTAATTTATATTTTTCTGTCTTTATTTCCTAATAAATAATAACAACCAAGCAGGTATAAAACCCCTTGCAAATAATAAAGTTTAAACTTGCACTTCTTGTTTATTTAACTTTCATTTAAATATGCAGTAGTCGGCTACAAACAAATGACATTTCTCGGAATAAACATCTAAAGAAAATCTTTCCTTCAATTTATTTCTGTTCCAAACCGGCACCTTTGTCGGCGAAACTTCAAAAGACTAGTTCCGTTAGAAAACCTCTTATCTCTCACTTTTATTGCTTTAGCGTTCTACAAATATAATTCTCCAAATGCATAAAAAAGTCAAACATGGCTACCGATATCAATCCCCTTTCGTCTCCTCGTCGTCGTACCAAAGTATCAACGATCGGCCCATCTAATCTTTTTAAAAAATAAAATAAGATCTGCTTAAATATTATTCGTATGCAAATTTTACGTCAACGCACAGTTAACTCTTAATAGGTCAACCCTGTCAGGCGGGTTCCGCCAGGGGTGGCAACTTTTCATTCCATCTTCGAGCTGCCGTTGGGAGCAGCAATCAGTTATTCAAGTAACTCAGCGTTGAGGAGTCGTCGCGTCGCGTCTAGCGACTCGACGAAAGTCGGGCAAGTGTCTGACCAGGTACGGTCACACACAAAATCGGTGTGAAAAGTAGTGAGTGCGGGAAAAAGTCCTCTCTCTCTCTCGAGTCGTCAGCCCCCATTTCTCCAGGCAAAGTCCTGTTTGTCTTTCGAGCCTTTAGAGCTCAAGGAACTCTCGGCCCAGTGCCATTCGGGTCAGAGCACCCCTCATCTTAATACTTCTTCTGGCCGTCAGTGCCAGAAGTAAGTAATTACAAGGCAAAGTCCTGTTAAACTCTTTCAGTTTATCAATATCCCGGACCCCTTATTTCTAACCAGGCATGGACCTGTTCTCTTTCGGGTCGTAGTACCCCCATCTTAATACTTCTGAAGGCCATCAGAGCCTGATTAACTATTTTTGGTCCTTTAACCATTATACGTAACACTTCAAACCTCTTCCGAGCCTCCAGTGCTCAAAGAATTCTCGGCCAAGAGCCATTCAACTGTCACAGATTGAATAATTTTTATTATTTACGTCAAATAAAGCCGAATGAACCTATGACATATTCTTTTTGAGTTCTTTATAAATCATCTAGCTAAGAATTAAGCATTCGACAAAAATGCCTTCGTGTGGTGACACACAGAATGAAAGGAAGCTAAAGTTAGTGAATATTAGTACATGACTCTACGTTACTCCAAACCTAGTTCTTGCAGTGGATCTGGTAGATAATTTGTCGCCCATTCGAAGATCGAAGCTCTAGAAGTGGTCCTCTATCTTCTTGACGCCGACAGTAACGAGGTTTGAACTTAATGATTAATGTCAGCTTGCCATTAAATAAAACCCTGGACTTTGTAACACAAATATATATATATATATATATATATATATATATATATATATATATATATATATATATATATATATATATATATATATATATATATATATATTTTTTTTTTTTTTACTGGAAGTTTTCTTGGGGATAGGCTATTTTGTAAAACACATATAAAATTTAAAATTTATTTAAAAACACACAACGTTTCGCACATTGTACAATATTGTGCTTCTTCAGGCTTCTTAACCACTTGGAAAGTGTGCATTTATACGATGTTCGTCAAGGAATCATTCCTTGACGAACATCGTATAAATGCACACTTTCCAAGTGGTTAAGAGGCCTGAAGAAGCACAATATTGTACAATGTGCGAAACGTTGTGTGTTTTTAAATAAATTTTAAATTTTATATGTGTTTTACAAAATAGCCTATACCCAAGAAAACTTCCTGTAAAAAATATATTATATATGGCTAAAGAATAAAAAAGAATATATATATATATATATATATATATATATATATATATATATATATATATATACAGGGTGATATGGAAATCATTTAATATATTGGAATGGGTGACTCCTGGGGTAGTCTACAGACATATCCAATACTTTTTTTTTCTTAAATCGAACATTTTTAAAATTTTCAAAAATACCCTAAAATCCGTCAATATTCGACGCACCTGGCTGAACGTACACAAGGCGCTTGACGGAAATTTGCGCGCGAAAAACTTTAAACAATTGAATTTTTTGAAACGTTGCCAGACATTTCTGTTTTTAAGCGTAATTTAAGACAAGTTAAAAAAAATTTGAACCTTTCCTAAGAAAAAACAAAAAAAAATAGTAAAAAGGCACTGTGAAATCAGTCCTTTTTGTCAGCAGCCTTAGTTTTAAGTAATATTTAAGACACCCTATATTACATTATTAATGATATAAGTTATTCCTACTAGCTTAAACTTTCTGCCAAGGAAAAGTTAAAAATCAAAACGAAAATACTAATTGGGCACAACTACATAGTACTTACTTCAAAAGTATAACCAGATCCGCTAAATTAGTTTTGCTCCGGCAAACGTTACCATAATACGTAAATATTATTAGTGTTTTAAATTAAATTTAGTTTTCAACCCTATTACGCTACTCACTCAAAGTAACTAGATAAAACTGATCAAAATATTGGTTAACAACGGATCGACGAAGACCATTTTCTAGGTAGTGAAAAGAAATTACAATATTTAAAACTTTAAACGAAAAAAAATTTAAAACATTCATTGTGTGGCTTGTATGCTGTTGAAAAACTTAAAATAAATATGGCGCACGGGCACGGCTCTTTGATGACATTAAGAAATCCTTCTGTTTCGATCTCCCTTCCCTTCATCATGAAACATGATCATGTCTCTTTGTCACTTCCAGTACTTGATAAAGTAGGTGGCCCTGATTTGGCGCGAAAATTTAAAATAGAACGCGTGTTTGTATTATTGCCTTTGAAACACTAGAGTTAAATGCTAAGCCCATATATCGAAAAAGAGGAAAAAGGCGTCATCGATTTTAAGAAAGGAAGAAGAATTAACCATTAACCATACTTTTTCGTTTGATTCCGATTGTCGTGTTTATTTTCTAAACAGTTATAGATTATTACCATGATATACGAAGATTATTAGTATTACTACTAAAAATTATGCAGTGAATATCCAAAACAGAAGGTGTGTTAATTTCGTGGAAGGGGAAGTTGAGGCACTCGTGGAGTTTGTCGAAAAATACAAAGAAACTTTAGAGAACAAGAGAGCTGATGCTGTTACGGCCAAAGAAAAAGATAAGATGTGGGAGCAGATAGCTGCCGAATGGGTAGCTGAGGGCTATGTGGAACGCACAAGTAAGCAGCTACGGGAAAAATGGAAAAACTACAAGAAGGAAGTTAAAAAAAAATTCTTAAGAAAAGCAAGAGACATATAGGACTTGCGGTGGATATTGACTTTCAGTTATTTTTTTCCTACTCATTAGTGCCATTATAAGTCATATTTATAGTGCGTTTATTATAAGAGTGGTCTTCATAAAAGTACACATCTAGTATAAAATAGTTACAATTTTACATTTAATTTTAGAAACACCTACACCTATCATTTCATGCTTCTTATTAAACTAGATCACCATACACTGGCAACAGTATGCTACATATGACGTCACTTCGAGGGAAAATCCTAAATTGACTAGACGCTTGCACCCCTTGTACCTACATATGTAAGTACAGGTCAGTTTCTGGTCGGGTAGTGTATTGGGTTGACGTTTATTAAAATATTACAGGTCATTTTATTGTCGGGTAGTATGTTGAGTTGACGTTTATTAAAATATTATTGTCATATTTCATTTGCCCAGGTAAGCCGTAGTCAATTTAAAATTTTCCCTCGAAGTGACGTCATAACGTAGCATACCGTTGTAAGTGTATTGTGAACTAGATATAATGGCTAGTAAAACCTAGGTCACGACCAGTGGCGTATGGTGAAATTTCAAAGTTGTATATCTCTGTTCCTAATTCCTAGAGGTTTTAATAGTGTGCCCACTGGGAAGGTTCTGGTAAACTCAAGCAAAAATTCAACTTTTTTTTCGCAAATTCAAAACGTTTTTTTTTTCTTTACAAAAACATTCCCAGTGGGCTCACTATTAAAACCAATAAAAATTGGGACCGGTCCTGAACGTAGGAAGAGAGATATTGAAATTTCACCATATGCCACTGGTCACTACCATCACTATAGTTGTGCCCTTAAACAAATTTATATACGGGGTGCCCATTTTAAGTTTTAACCACTAGTGTATAGTTGGAAGCTCTCCACTTTTCATTTTGCCCCCCCCCCTCTTTGATGGCGCCCCTTGTTTGCATTATTTTATATATTTTTAGCATTTTTGCAACAATTCTTCCAAAATTTTCGTCTGCGGCGCATATTTCTGTAATCTTATTTTTCTGCTTTCAATTTATAATTTTTTTTATCAATACGATCACTTTTTGCTGCCCCCATTATAGCCTGCCCCCCCCCTCCTAGAAGCTGGCCACGCTACTGAAAAATATACCTACTCCATAATGATATCAGTTCAAATAAACACCCTGGCCCGGTATATATGTATCTTATTTTATATAGGTACCTACTATTATTTTTTAATTTGTTTACTGTCCTTAATAATAATCTACTTATACATATAATAAAAACTGTCTTATGTAAATAAATACTGTATATTTTTTTCTGTGTACCTGCCTGTAGCTTCAGTCTTAGGAAAGTAAATTCAAATTGGATATACTGTGTACGTGGTAATATGTACAGGGATATCCAAATAAAAGTGAACAGGCCTTATAACTTTTTTATTTTTAAAAATGACAAAAAATGTTAAATATGAAAGCTTTGGGGATTTTTATGGATCAATCATTCATATATCTTATGAGCAAAACAATTGAGTATCGAATAAAAGAAATATAGTATAAAACATCGATTTTCTCGCTTATTTTAAATTGGATGGTATGATTTTTATCATATTTTTGGATTTTTTTATTCGATGCTCGATTATTTTGCTGATAAGATATATGTATAAAGCTAAAAATCCCCAAAGCTTTCATATTTGACATTTTTTTCCATCTTTAAAAATAAAAAAGTTATAAGGCCTGTTCACTTTTATTTGGATATCTCTATACAATCGTGGTTTAAAACAGTTTAATTTTCTATTCAAATTCAAATTCATTTATTCATGCTATTACAAATAAATTGTTTACACACGTCAATTACAGATAAAATAATTTTCATATTTAGACAATAATAAAAACATTCCTGACAATACAATGCATTCAAATTTATAATTCGAAATGAACACAATAATACAAACACATTAAAAAATATAAATAAAAATATTAAAACATATTAAAACTATAATCTAAGTACTGTTTTGTGATGTAAAAAGCATGTTTTATTAGGAACTGTTTCACCTTCATTTTAAACTGCTGAGTAGAGAGCTCTTTAACATTTTGGGGTAACTTATTAAACAGTTTTATTGCATAATATTCTGGTCGAGCCTGACATTTACCCAACCTGCAGTGTTGTGGAACGTAGTTGGTCTTATTCCTAGTGTCATGGTCATGTATGTCTTGGTAAGACAGTAGGTCGTCCTTGTCTTTGATGTAGAGCAAACTTTGCAGGATGTAAGCCGAAGGAAGGGTAAGAACTCCCAACTGAACAAAGGCATTCCCACAATCCTCTCTGTACCCTAGGCCAGCCATGATTCTGACTGCCTTTCGCTGGAGACCAAAGACTCTTGTGCATGAGGTGACCGTCCCCATGCGATAATGTCATATGTCATAACACTATGGAAAATTCCATGATATGCTGTTCTCAGGGTATTTATTGAAACACATTCACTCAAATTTTGTAAAACAAATACACTACTTCCAAGTCTTTTACAAACATTAGCTACATGAACATCCCATTTCAGCTTCCTATCTAGGTATAGCCCTAGAAACTTGACAGATGCAGCTATTCCACCACCACGTGACTGACTTCGGGATGTAGATGCGCTGACAACATAATCCAGCAGGCTCAGCCTATCTATTTCTTCCTGTTCCAGCCAATGTTCTGTTAAACATAAGACTCCCAGGTCACAATCAGCAGTGGCAGCCTCGAGCTCGTGAAGCTTGTTTCTCACAGAGCGGACATTGTAATGTAGCAGTTTTATACATGACGATTTGCTACCACCAGGCTTCGCCCCTGTTGAGGTCCTAACTTTATTAGGTTTAAACAACTGTTTACTTGAATACCAACTGGTTAAACATTTTCGTCAAGAATGACAGACTTTTTATCCTTGGGCACACCAATTTTAAAAGAACTATATTTCTGCTTCCACTTTGTTTTTATCCGTTCGCATTCACAGTCGATGTTATAATTTAATTTTAGGTATTTTCCAATGTCCTAAGGTTTTTTGTCATTAGACAGTCGTGATACAAATAACCAAGAATAGCTACCTGATGAAGCGGCTTTCAAAGTGGTTGCATCCTTTTTTTTGCCTTCGATTGAGTTTGGTCTCAGTTTTGGATCCACTTGTTTCTTTTATTTTTTACTGTAAGCTTCTGTTTGTTTTGAAAGCATAGAAAAATATTGAAGGAGTTGAAAGTAGGGTTAGTCACTGTCATTTTCTTCTTTTTTCTTGGGATGGCTTGCAGTCACGCTAGACTGTTGTTGTGGTCCTACTGTGCCAAGTCGTTTTGTTCGATGCCAATTTCTGCTTCTTTTGTTTCTTTCGCAGCTAATTTCACGGAATTTTTGGTTTTACGGCTTTTTTATTAGGTTAGAAATTTACGAAATTTTCTATATTCTTTTCCAAGTAAGCATTTTTTTCTTTAAGAAGTTTATTGTTTTCTTGAAGAATTTAATTTTTACTCTTTAGTTCGTCCACTAAAGCCTTTAAATACATAATTTCGATATACTTCTCTGGTTTGGGAATGTCATCACTTTGTTTACATTCCTTACACATTAATCGAGTTTTGTAACTTATTATTATAAGTATATTAAGTATATTAACTTTATTATCTAGTGAAAAAGAATGTTTCCAGTGCTATAAGGATAACACTGGACATTTGTGGCTGTTATTTAGTGAAGAAGAAAGTTTCCACTTCCAGTGCTAATAAGTACGTTTAGTTGAAGATTATTATTTTACACTTCATTTGAAGAGCAGTTCTCTGTATTGTTTTGTGTTGTAATATTTTAGCTTTTTGAAATTAGTGTTACTAGGAGTTCTTTCTTTAAAGGTAACAAAAATATTAGGTTTTCAAACTTGATTCATAGAAATATGGTAAAAAAATTTGGCAACGCCTGACTTCGAAACAAAAAAATTTGTTTCTGTAACTGACATTTCTTGCTGTTTTTTATATGGCCATGTATTTATGACAGTGGCGCGCAGGTCCTAAAAATTTTTTTTTCGAGGGCCGATATTTACCTTTTTTTATAGTGAAACACCATTTATGAATATTTTTATTCAATCTGAATTCATATCAGGAGTTACCCATTCCAATATATTAAATGATTTCCATAACACCCTGTATATATAATAAATGTAAATGCGAAGATTTACTTCTTCGATAGTGCAGCGAAAAGGCCGTAAATGAAAAATAAAAAAAAAATATATATATATATATATATATATATATATATATATATATATATATATATATATATATATATATATATATATATATATATATATATATATATATACAGGGTGGTGCAACCAAGATGGGGTGGACGATTGTGAGTAAACGGTGAGGAATTTCGAAATTTTTTTTATTGGATATTATCGATAGTCAAACACGCTATGTTCTAAAATTATAACCATAATACAGGGTGGTCCGAAAAACTCGTGGCGAACCAAACTTGTATTTTTTTAAATGGGACACCCGGTATATTATTGTTCCAATTGATTCTCCTGTTCGTTACGATCATTTTGATATAGGGTTTATTGGGTCTAAAACTTATAGTAAGGGAATGGGAGGCGGTTAAAGTTGAAAAAATGCTCACAGTTCGGCCATTTTTTAAAGAAATTTGAAACAGGTATGGAAAAACCAAATATTCCATAAAACGTTACATATCCTTGAATACATTAATCACTTGCAATTTGTTTAAAATTATTCACTGTTATACAGGGTGGTCAAGTTTTGCAAATACGTCCTGGATTCATTTTTTTTAAATGGAACACCCTGTATATTTTATTTTCATGTTAAAGATAACATTACTAGCTTTCAAAAAATACCATACATGATGCCTTTCTGACCAACAGTTTTTTAGTAATCTAGCCGTGAAAGCAAAGTTTCTTCATTCTAATACGATTATACTGAATTTACGTTTTTTATTATTGAAATGAAACAAAAGACTGACGAACTTGTCAAAGCTACTGCCGCATAATCCATTATTTACAAGTTAAGTGTACGTGGCCCAATAATTATGAGGTAAGAAAACTGAGACCCGAAACTTTTACATGTTTATTAGAGATATTTCAAAAAACAGAAAATATTGTTTTTAGGAAATGTAAAGTAATTAATAAACAAAGATAATCAGTTATCAGGATTATTAATAGTGTAAGGAAATTAATTAAGCAAAAACAGAACATCTTTTAAAATTATTTAGGTATGTACTTACTTGTAAACCTAATTTAATATAAACAAGTAAGTACATACCTAAATAATTTTAAAAGATGTTCTGTTTTTGCTTAATTAATTTCCTTACACTATTAATAATACTGATAACTGATTATCTTTGTTTATTAATTACTTTGCATTTCCTAAAAAGAATATTTTCTGTTTTTTGAAATATCTCTAATAAACATGTAAAAGTTTCGGGTCTCAGTTTTCTTACCTCATAATTATTGGGCCACGTACACTTAACTTGTAAATAATGGATTATGCGGCAGTAGCTTTGACAAGTTCGTCAGTCTTTTGTTTCATTTCAATAATAAACAACGTAAATTCAGTATAATCGTATTAGAATGAAGAAACTTTGCTTTCACGGCTAGATTACTAAAAAACTGTTGGCCAGAAAGGCATCATGTATGGTATTTTTTGAAAGCTAGTAATGTTATCTTTAACATGAAAATAAAATATACAGGGTGTTCCATTTAAAAAAAATGAGTCCAGGACGTATTTGCAAAACTTGACCACCCTGTATAACAGTGAATAATTTTAAACAAATTGCAAGTGATTAATGTATTCAAGGATATGTAACGTTTTATGGAATATTTGGTTTTTCCATACCTGTTTCAAATTTCTTTAAAAAATGGCCGAACTGTGAGCATTTTTTCAACTTTAACCGCCTCTCATTCCCTTACTGTAAGTTTTAGGCCCAATAAACCCTATAACAAAATGATCGTAACGAACAGGAGAATCAATTGGAACAATAATATACCGGGTGTCCCATTTAAAAAAATACAAGTTTGGTTCGCCACGAGTTTTTCGGACCACCCTGTATTATGGCTATAATTTTAAAACATAGCGTGTCTGACTATCGATAATATCCAAAACAAATTTTTTCGAAATTCCTCACCGTTTACTCACAATCGTCCACCCCATCTTGGTTGCACCACCCTGTATATATATATACAGGGTGTTATGGAAATCATTTAATATATTGGAATGGGTGACTCCTGGGGTAGTCTACAGACATATCCAATACTTTTTTTTTCTTAAATCGAACATTTTTAAAATTTTCAAAAATACCCTAAAATCCGTCAATATTCGACGCACCTGGCTGAACGTACACAAGGCGCTTGACGGAAATTTGCGCGCGAAAAACTTTAAACAATTGAATTTTTTGAAACGTTGCCAGACATTTCTGTTTTTAAGCGTAATTTAAGACAAGTTAAAAAAAATTTGAACCTTTCCTAAGAAAAAACAAAAAAAAAAATAGTAAAAAGGCACTGTGAAATCAGTCCTTTTTGTCAGTAGCCTTAGTTTTAAGTAATATTTAAGACACCCTATATTACATTATTAATGATATAAGTTATTCCTACTAGCTTAAACTTTCTGCCAAGGAAAAGTTAAAAATCAAAACGAAAATACTAATTGGGCACAACTACATAGTACTTACTTCAAAAGTATAACCAGATCCGCTAAATTAGTTTTGCTCCGGCAAACGTTACCATAATACGTAAATATTATAAGTGTTTTAAATTAAATTTAGTTTTCAACCCTATTACGCTACTCACTCAAAGAAACTAGATAAAACTGATCAAAATATTGGTTAACAACGGATCGACGAAGACCATTTTCTAGGTAGTGAAAAGAAATTACATTATTTAAAACTTTAAACGAAAAAAAAATTAAAACATTCATTGTGTGGCTTGTGTGCTGTTGAAAAACTTAAATAAATATGGCGCACGGGCACGGCTCTTTGATGACATTAAGAAATCCTTCTGTTTCGATCTCCCTTCCCTTCATCATGAAACATGATCATGTCTCTTTGTCACTTCCAGTACTTCATAAAGTAGGTGGCCCTGATTTGGCGCGAAAATTTAAAATAGAAGGCGTGTTTGTATTATTGCCTTTGAAACACTAGAGTTAAATGCTAAGCCCATATATCGAAAAAGAGGAAAAAGGCGTCATCGATTTTAAGAAAGGAAGAAGAATTAACCATTAACCATACTTTTTCGTTTGATTCCGATTGTCGTGTTTATTTTCTAAACCGTTATAGCTGAGTTATAGATTATTACCATGATATACGAGGATTATTAGTATTATTACTAAAAATTATGCAGTGAATATCCAAAACAGAAGGTGTGTTAATTTCGTGGAAGGGGAAGTTGAGGCACTCGTGGAGTTTGTCGAAAAATACAAAGAAATTTTAGAGAACAAGAGAGCTGATGCTGTTACGGCCAAAGAAAAAGATAAGATGTGGGAGCAGATAGCTGCCGAATGGGTAGCTGAGGGCTATGTGGAACGCACAAGTAAGCAGCTACGGGAAAAATGGAAAAACTACAAGAAGGAAGTTAAAAAAAAATTCTGAAGAAAAGCAAGAGACATATAGGACTTGCGGTGGATATTGACTTTCAGTTATTTTTTTTCTACTCATTAGTGCCATTATAAGTCATTTTTATAGTGCGTTTATTATAAGAGTGGTCTTCATAAAAGTACACATCTAGTATAAAATAGTTACAATTTTACATTTAATTTTAGAAAGACCTACACCTATCATTTCATGCTTCTTATTAAACTAGATCACCATACACTGGCAACAGTATGCTACATATGACGTCACTTCGAGGGAAAATCCTAAATTGACTAGACGCTTGCACCCCTTGTACCTACATAAGTACAGGTCAGTTTCTGGTCGGGTAGTGTATTGGGTTGACGTTTATTAAAATATTACAGGTCATTTTATTGTCGGGTAGTATGTTGAGTTGACGTTTATTAAAATATTATTGTCATATTTCATTTGCCCAGGTAAGCCCTAGTCAATTTAAAATTTTCCCTCGAAGTGACGTCATAACGTAGCATACCGTTGTAAGTGTATTGTGAACTAGATATAATGGCTAGTAAAACCTAAGTCACGACCAGTGGCATATGGTGAAATTTCAAAGTTGTATATCTCTGTTCCTAATTCCTAGAGGTTTTAATAGTGTGCCCACTGGGAAGGTTCTGGTAAACTCAAGCAAAAATTCAACTTTTTTTTCGCAAATTCAAAACGTTTTTTTTTTCTTTACAAAAACATTCCCAGTGGGCTCACTATTAAAACCAATAAAAATTGGGACCGGCCCTGAACGTAGGAAGAGAGATATACAACTTTGAAATTTCACCATATGCCACTGGTCACTACCATCACTATAGTTGTGCCCTTAAACAAATTTATATACGGGGTGCCCATTTTAAGTTTTAACCACTAGTGTATAGTTGGAAGCTCTCCACTTTTCATTTTGCCCCCCCCCCTCTGATGGCGCCCCTTGTTTGCATTATTTTATATATTTTTAGCATTTTTGCAACAATTCTTCCAAAATTTTCGTCTGCGGCGCATATTTCTGTAATCTTATTTTTCTGCTTTCAATTTATAATTTTTTTTATCAATACGATCACTTTTTGCTGCCCCCATTATAGCCTGCCCCCCCCCCCTCCTAGAAGCTGGCCACGCTACTGAAAAATATACCTACTCCATAATGATATCAGTTCAAATAAACACCCTGGCCCGGTATATATGTATCTTATTTTATATAGGTACCTACTATTATTTTTTAATTTGTTTACTGTCCTTAATAATAATCTACTTATACATATAATAAAAACTGTCTTATGTAAATAAATACTGTATATTTTTTTCTGTGTACCTGCCTGTAGCTTCAGTCTTAGGAAAGTAAATTCAAATTGGATATACTGTGTACGTGGTAATATGTACAGGGATATCCAAATAAAAGTGAACAGGCCTTATAACTTTTTTATTTTTAAAAATGAGAAAAAATGTTAAATATGAAAGCTTTGGGGATTTTTATGGATCAATCATTCATATATCTTATGAGCAAAACAATTGAGTATCGAATAAAAGAAATATAGTATAAAACATCGATTTTCTCGCTTATTTTAAATTGGATGGTATGATTTTTATCATATTTTTGGATTTTTTTATTCGATGCTCGATTATTTTGCTGATAAGATATATGTATAAAGCTAAAAATCCCCAAAGCTTTCATATTTGACATTTTTTTCCATCTTTAAAAATAAAAAAGTTATAAGGCCTGTTCACTTTTATTTGGATATCTCTATACAATCGTGGTTTAAAACAGTTTAATTTTCTATTCAAATTCAAATTCATTTATTCATGCTATTACAAATAAATTGTTTACACACGTCAATTACAGATAAAATAATTTTCATATTTAGACAATAATAAAAACATTCCTGACAATACAATGCATTCAAATTTATAATTCGAAATGAACACAATAATACAAACACATTAAAAAATATAAATAAAAATATTAAAACATATTAAAACTATAATCTAAGTACTGTTTTGTGATGTAAAAAGCATGTTTTATTAGGAACTGTTTCACCTTCATTTTAAACTGCTGAGTAGAGAGCTCTTTAACATTTTGGGGTAACTTATTAAACAGTTTTATTGCATAATATTCTGGTCGAGCCTGACATTTACCCAACCTGCAGTGTTGTGGAACGTAGTTGGTCTTATTCCTATTGTCATGGTCATGTATGTCTTGGTAAGACAGTAGGTCGTCCTTGTCTTTGATGTAGAGCAAACTTTGCAGGATGTAAGCCGAAGGAAGTGTAAGAACTCCCAACTGAACAAAGGCATTCCCACAATCCTCTCTGTACCCTAGGCCAGCCATGATTCTGACTGCCTTTCGCTGGAGACCAAAGACTCTTGTGCATGAGGTGACCGTCCCCATGCGATAATGTCATATGTCATAACACTATGGAAAATTCCATGATATGCTGTTCTCAGGGTATTTATTGAAACACATTCACTCAAATTTTGTAAAACAAATACAATACTTCCAAGTCTTTTACAAACATTAGCTACATGAACATCCCATTTCAGCTTCCTATCTAGGTATAGCCCTAGAAACTTGACAGATGCAGCTATTCCACCACCACGTGACTGACTTCGTGATGTAGATGCGCTGACAACATAATCCAGCAGGCTCAGCCTATCTATTTCTTCCTGTTCCAGCCAATGTTCTGTTAAACATAAGACTCCCAGGTCACAATCAGCAGTGGCAGCCTCGAGCTCGTGAAGCTTGTTTCTCACAGAGCGGACATTGTAATGTAGCAGTTTTATACATGACGATTTGCTACCACCAGGCTTCGCCCCTGTTGAGGTTCTAACTTTATTAGGTTTAAACAACTGTTTACTTGAATACCAACTGGTTAAACATTTTCGTCAAGAATGACAGACTTTTTATCCTTGGGCACACCAATTTTAAAAGAACTATATTTCTGCTTCCACTTTGTTTTTATCCGTTCGCATTCACAGTCGATATTATAATTTAATTTTAGGTATTTTTCAATGTCCTCAGGTTTTGTGTCATTAGACAGTCGTGATACAAATAACCAAGAATAGCTACCTGATGAAGCGGCTTTCAAAGTGGTTGCATCCTTTTTTTTGCCTTCGATTGAGTTTGGTCTCAGTTTTGGTCCACTTGTTTCTTTTATTTTTTACTGTAAGCTTCTGTTTGTTTTGAAAGCATAGAAAAATATTGAAGGAGTTGAAAGTAGGGTTAGTCACTGTCATTTTCTTCTTTTTTCTTGGGATGGCTTGCAGTCACGCTAGACTGTTGTTGTTAAGGTTGTTGTGGTCCTACTGTGCCAAGTGCCAAGTCGTTTTGTTCGATTCCAATTTCTGCTTCTTTTGTTTCTTTCGCAGCTAATTTCACGGAATTTATGGTTTTTTTATTAGGTTAGAAATTTACGAAAATTTCTATATTCTTTTCCAAGTAAGCATTTTTTTCTTTAAGAAGTTTATTGTTTTCTTGAAGAATTTCATTTTTACTCTTTAGTTCGTCCACTAAAGTCTTTAAATACATAATTTCGATATACTTCTCTGGTTTGGGAATGTCATCACTTTGTTTACATTCCTTACACATTAATCGAGTTTTGTAACTTATTATTATAAGTATATTAAGTATATTAACTTTATTATCTAGTGAAAAACAATGTTTCCAGTGCTATAAGGATAACACTGGACATTTGTGGCTATTATTTACTGAAGAAGAAAGTTTCCACTTCCAGTGCTAATAAGTACGTTTAGTTGAAGATTATTATTTTACACTTCATTTGAAGAGCAGTTCTCTGTATTGTTTTGTGTTGTAATATTTTAGCTTTTTGAAATTAGTGTTACTAGGAGTTCTTTCTTTAAAGGTAACAAAAATATTAGGTTTTCAAACTTGATTCATAGAAATATGGTAAAAAAATTTGGCAACGCCTGACTTCGAAACAAAAAAATTTTTTTCTGTAACTGACATTTCTTGCTGTTTTTTATATGGCCATGTATTTATGACAGTGGCGCGCAGGTACTAAAAAATTTTTTTTCGAGGGCCGATATTTACCTTTTTTTATAGTGAAACACCATTTATGAATATTTTTATTCAATCTGAATTCATATCAGGAGTTACACATTCCAATATATTAAATGATTTCCATAACACCCTGTATATATAATAAATGTAAATGCGAAGATTTACTTCTTCGATAGTGCAGCGAAAAGGCCGTAAATGAAAAATATATCTAATATATTAAATGATTTCCATAACACCCTGTATATACAGGGTGTCCGGATAAGGATACGGAGCGGCTGTATCTCGACAATGGTAAGGCCTAGAGGTTTAGGAAAAAAATCCTTATGAGGAAAGTTAGCAAGAGAAATGGCTGGAAATTATTTTGAAGTTCGTAACTCGACCGCTAGGGGGCGTAACTGCTACGAAGAAACATGAAATTCATGTTATCTCGGAAAATTGGGCGATGAGTTATAACTTTGAAAACATCATTCAAGAGCTTGGGTAATGCCGCATAATTTTGCTTTGCGACATTTTTTCGTACCTGTTATAATAAGGGAGGGGGGGGGGGGCCAATGCATTTTCCAATATTTATATTCTAATATCTCCCGAACCATTTAACCGATTTGACTATTTTTTGTCTCGTTTGAAAGAACATATTATGGTCTTTTAAAAGATATTTTTTGTTGGACCGTTTAGTTTCTAACAAATAAACTAGAGGGCGTTCTCTGCAGCAATTACACATTTTTGTTATTTTTGGAAAAAACTTAAATGGAACGGTACTATTTATTTGACTGGTCGTTAGGCGGCTTAAAATTACCTTAATTTTAGTGAAAACAGCATTGCGATATCTCCATCCGTTCTCGATTTAAACGAGAAAATGTTAAAAATTTGAATATCGCAATCGGATCAAGTTACCTTAGCGGGAAAAACAAATCGTATAACTGTAGTAAACGACGTAATTTTAATCACAAAAAATCAGTAATGACAATAAAATAAGAGAAGCACAAAAATCTTTGAATTGCCCAAACAAAGTCTAGCCAGAAATAGCTCACTAATTTTCAAAATGCCTTCCATCGTTTTCGATGAATTTATTTAATCTATTTTCAGTAGAAAAAACCGCTGCCTCAATTTCAGCCATGGACAAGCGTCTAATGGCATTTCGTATTCTTTCCATCATATTTTCCCTAGTTGTTGGTTTTTCGTGGAAAACCAGATCTTTCAGTCTACCCCATAGATAGAAATCTAAACAAGTAAGATCCGGCGAACGCGCCGGCCAGGGAAATAGACTTCCTCTTCCAATAACACGATTTGAATATTGCTCATCTAAATGCTGACGTACGATTGCGTCATAATGAGCCGGACAACCATCAAGCTGGAACCACATGTTCCTACTTGTTTCCAAGGAGACGTCTTCTAAAAGTGGTTGAAGAGAAACGTTTAAAAATTCCAAGAACCTTGCTCCGTTAAGGGTTTGGTCAAAGAAATGTGGTCCTATAATTTTTCCTTCCACAATTCCGCACCATACGTTCAAACTCCAGCGATTTTGATGTTCTACTTGCCGCATCCAATGTGGGTTTTGCTCGGACTAATAATGCATATTGTGCAAATTCAAACCCCCTGTGCTACTGAAAGTGGCTTCGTCCGTCCATAATACGCGCGACAGGAATTTTCGATTTTCCCGAATCATATTTAGGAGCCAGTGACAATGGTTTAGTCTCTGATCATAATCAGTATCATTTAACGCCTGATGTAAAACAATGTGGTAGGGATGCATTTTATTTTTTTGAAGAATCTCGTGGACAATTGTTTTTGGAACTCCCAAGTCGTCGGAAATTTTTCTGGTGCTTAAGGTGGGATCGTATTGCACGTAGGCCAAAACGTTAATAACATTTTCCTCGGTGCGTGTTCTACGAACTTTTACTGGTGCTTGAATGGGCTGCACGTTGCCAGTTTCCCGTAATCGCCTAGCCAGTCTTGAAAACACTTCCCGAGAAAAATGTATCCTTTCTGGAAATTGCATTGCATATTGTCTCGACGCCATTACAGCATTTTCGAAACACTGGAAGTAAATTCGCAACATATCATACGCTTCCGCGTTAGTAAAAGGCATATTTTTTTCAAAAAATCGATTAAACAGTAACTCCAACTCACAGAAACTCTGAAAACTAACTTTCGACTATTGTCAAATCCGTGATCTTTTCAATTTAGCAGTTGCCATGACAATACGATTTGTTTTTCCCGCTAAGGTAACTTGATCCGATTGCGATATTCAAATTTTTAACATTTTCTCGCATAAATCGAGAACGGATGGAGATATCGCAATGCTGTTTTCACTAAAATTTAGGTAATTTTAAGCCGCCTAACGACCAGTCAAATAAATAGTACCGTTCCATTTAATTTTTTTCCAAAAATAACAAAAATGTGTAATTGCTGCAGAGAACGCCCTCTAGTTTATTTGTTTGAAACTAAACGGTCCAGCAAAAAATATCTTTTAAACATAGGCAAAGCATAAAATGTTCTTTCAAACGAGACAAAAAATACTCAAATCGGTTAAATGGTTCGGGAGATATTAGAATATAAATATTGGAAAATGCATTGGCCTCCCCCTCCCTTATCATAACAGGTACGAAAAAATGTCGCAAAGCAAACTTATGCGGTATTACCCAAGCTCTTAAATGATTTTTTCAAAGTTATAACTCATCACCCAATTTTCCGAGATAACATGAATTTCATGTTTCTTCGTAGCAGTTACGCCCCCTAGCGGTCGAGTTACGAACTACAAAATAATTTCCAGCTATTTCTCTTGCTAACATTCCTTATAAGGATTTTTTCCTAAACCTTTAGGCCTTACCATTGTCGAGATACAGCCGCTCTGTATCCTTATCCGGACACCCTATATATATATATATATATATATATATATATATATATATATATATATATATATATATATATATATATATATATATATATTAGGGCCCAGAAATCGATAGCAGGAGGTCACCCAGACCAGAATCAAAAATAGTCCTTATTATTTTTATTTTTCATTCACGGCCTTTTCGCTGCACTAGCGAAGAAGTAAATCTTCGCACTTACATTTATTCTATTACCTATAGGCCAAGAAATCTTCCATTTTGCTACTATATATATTATATATATATATATATATATATATATATATATATATATATATATATATATATATATATATATATATATATATAGGGTGTTTCAAAAAACATGTGCCATCGCTTAAAGGGAGATTCTTTGATTGAAAGAAATTAAGGCAAAAAGTTCTTATGAACATGGGTCCGCAGATGCTTTGTTTCAAAGATACAGGACGTTAAATTTTTAAATGGTATTTACATGTTAAAACCGATGGTTGGGAAAACTAAACTAGTAAGACGGTTAATAAAATTACATTTATCTCTTAAACGAAATGAAAATTGAAAAAATATGAAGAGATAAGTTTTGTTAAGAATTTATCATACTATTGGACCGTTATACGAAAATGTGAAAAAATCAGTGGCGTACATGTTTTTATTGGAAAAATATTGTACCGTCTTCTCATATGTACCCCCTGGAGGACCTGTCAAAGTCTTTTCATGGTCATAATTATGCTTAATTTAAGTACTTTAAACAACGTAAATTTCATCAAAATTGATGAAGCTATTTTGAAAATATTTTGGAAAAACTGAAAAAAATTAAGAAATTTAACACCCTGTATCTTTGAAACGAAGCATCTGCGGACCCATGTTTATATGAACTTTTTGCCTTAGTTTCTTACAAGGAATCTCCTCTTAAGCGGTTGCACATGTTTTTGAAACACCCTATAAATATATATATATATATATATATATATATATATATATATATATATATATATATATATATATATATATATATATATATATATAGTAATAGTATTGTTTTTCCTGACCGTTTAATTATAATATATGGTTTTATTTTTCCATGGGGTTGCGGTCAAAATGTTTACATTAAAACAATAGTCATCTTTGACGTTTCGGTTTATTGACTGACTAAACCATCATCAGAAAGTTAACTACAAATTTTTAAAAAGAACTTATTTTATCAGGTTTACTAATAATAACACAAATAGACATACCTTTTAACTATGATGAACAATCTTAGCACTAATACTACTACATTTTAACAACCATGTCGTAGAGAGTACATGGTTGTTAAAATGTAGTAGTATTAGTGCTAAGATTGTTCATCATAGTTAAAAGGTATGTCTATTTGTGTTATTATTAGTAAACCTGATAAAATAAGTTCTTTTTAAAAAATTGTAGTTAACTTTCTGATGATGGTTTAGTCAGTCAATAAACCGAAACGTCAAAGATGACTATTGTTTTAATGTAAACATTTTGACCGCAACCCCATGGAAAAATAAAACCATATATATATATATATCTATAGGGTGTCTGGAAAAGGTCTGTACAAAATGCTACCACGTATTCGTGGGACTAAAATAAGACAATTTAACCCAACTTACCTATATCCAAAAGTGTTTCGTTAGGGAGATACAGAGCCCCAAAGGGGTACTCAACGATTTACTTTTTTGGCTCTAACTTTTGAACCGACTTGTATAATTTAATGAAATTTTAATATTTTATGTTGGCCATAAAGACTCATAAAACCATACTACAGTAGATGTTTGACATCATCAGGGAAGTCAGGAACGGACTTGCCACCTCACTCGTTGGGCCAAATTTTTGACAGGTATCATTTTACAGAGCTCAAAACTGATTTTTTAAATACTTTGATCATTCCTCTTTAAAAAAGGTACTCTACATTTGTTTCGATAAAATTAGCCGTTTTCGAAAAAATTAAGGTTTTGTATAACACGTTATTGAAATAATACTACAATACTACAATAAAACACCAGTCGTTTTTATTTCGTTAACAATGTGTTATTGACAGGTAAAAGTTAAATCATAAAAAGTACTTAAAACTGAATCTTTTTGATATTTCAGAAATCGGTTAAACAGAAAAATGTTAAAAATGTGAAAGCTCTCCTTCTTCTTGTTTATTTGAGCAGATTTTCGAAGTGGGCGCCCTGTACCTCTATACATTTTCTTATCCGACGGATGTTTTGTTGTTGTACTTGAAACAACATTGTCTCGAATTTCGTTGCAATGGTGTGTTATTCTTTCTATCAGGTTTTCCCTGGTGTGAACTGGCGTTGAATATACAAGCCTTTTTAAATTTCCCCACAAGAAGAAATCTAAAGGAGTCATGTCGGGCGACCTCGGTGGCCATACAATAGGCCCACCACGACCTATCCATCTATCACCAAAAGTATTTGATAAGTGCTGACGAACTAAATTGCTAAAATGGGGCGGTGCACCGTCGTGCATAAACCACATCTGATTTCTAATTTCTCAGGGCACATTTTCTAATCAACCGTTTAGGTTTTGTTGCAAGAATTGCAAATAGATGGCACCATTTAATCTGTCTTCAATAAAGAACGGTCCAATGAGATGATTCGCAATAATCCCCGCCCACACGTTAACCATAAATCTTTGTTGATGCTTTGTCTGTTCTATTGCATGGGTATTTTCTTCATGCCAGATATGCAAATTATGGCAATTTATTACACCGTCTCGGGTGAAACCGGCTTCGTCCGTGAACAAAACAATACTAGTATAATTTGGATTTTGCCTAAACCGTTGAGAAAACCAATTTGCGTAATTGACTCTTGCAGGATAATCAGCGGGAGACATGGCATGTACCTTTTGGACGTGATACGGATGTAGCAGTTGTTCTC
The DNA here is from genome assembly GCA_963971165.1 of Philopedon plagiatum. Classification (NCBI taxonomy): domain Eukaryota; kingdom Metazoa; phylum Arthropoda; class Insecta; order Coleoptera; family Curculionidae; genus Philopedon; species Philopedon plagiatum. Next base: position 46,753,323 of record OZ020192.1, on the reverse strand, counting down.
GAAGGGTCCCATCAACAACCCACTTTGTCGCATGAACTTGAACCGACAGCTTTCTTACACTATTAGAGGGATTTTCAGCAATCTCATCTAGAATTTCCTCCTCTAACTGAAGGTGTCTTGCTCTTCTTGGAGGCCCTCCTCCACCACGGCGCGGCGCGGCAAAAAACTTCCTAAAATGGATTAGCAAAAGATTCGCTATTTTTAGCATTTTTTTTATTTCCCTTGACTTTTTACCTGTTTCTCTTAAACTACGATTCACAATTTCAAAAGTTCTTCGGTGCGGTAAACGTCGATTTGGAAGTGTACCAGAATAAATTCTTCTTGCCTCCACACAATTCCCATGTGCTTGTCCATAAATTAGATGCATGTCAGCATATTCGCTATAGGAATAATGCTCCATTACTTAATTCTTGTATAATCAGTCAGACAATTTTGAAAAGTGTTGTCAATAACACATTGTTAACGAAATAAAAACGAGTCGTGTTTTATTGTAGTATTCTGATAAAATTATTTCAATAACGTGTTATACAAAACCTTAATTTTTTCGAAAACGGCTAATTTTATCGAAACAAATGTAGAGTACCTTTTTTAAAGAGGAATGACCAAAGTATTTAAAAAATCAGTTTTGAGCTCTGTAAAATGATACCTGTCAAAAATTTGGCCCAACGAGTGTGGTGGCAAGTCCGTTCCTGACTTCCCTGACGATGTCAAACATCTATTGTAGTATGGTTTTATGAGTCATTATGGTCAACATAAAATATTAAAATTTCATTAAATTATACAAGCCGGTTCAAAAGTTAGAACCAAAAAAGTAAATCGTTAAGTACCCCTTTGGCGCTCTGTATCTCCCTAACGAAACACTTTTGGATATACGTAAGTTGGGTTAAATCGTCTTATTTTAGTCTCACGAATACGTGGTAGCATTTTGTACAGACCTTTTCCAGACACCCTGTATATATATATATATATATATATATATATATATATATATATATATATATATATATATATATATATATATATATATATATATATATATATATCACCACGGACGTGGTGAGCTTAGTTAAAGCCATGTTCGGGATAAGCCATTGAGGCCAACCGAGGGAAATCGTTTAGCTGCAGCTTAGCTCAACTGTCGTAATTACAGAAAACGGTGAGCCAGGCAAAGCACCGAAGTTGTTAAGTTGTCCCGTGGCATCGCAGAGAGAGGAGTGATTTCCCTCTGACGATAGCGGCGCGGCTCGGTGGCTTCTTGGCAATAGACGACTCGGGAATATATATATATATATATATATATATATATATATATATATATATATATATATATATATATATATATATATATATATATATTCCCGAGTCGTCTATTGCCAAGAGGCCACCGAGCCGAGCCGCTATCGTCAGAAGGAAATCATTCCTCTCTCTGCGATGCCACGGAACAACTTCGGTGATTTGCCTGGCTCACCGTTTTCTGTCCTTACGACAGTTGAGCTAAGCTGCCGCTAAACGATTTCCCTGGGTTGGCCTCAATGGCTTATCCCGAACATGGCTTTAACTAAGCTCACCACGTCCGACCCTCCATCGGGGACCTTCGTGCGTTGATGCGGGGGAGAGGACTCGAATATTTTAAGACTTTCGTACAGATGTCGGGCGATCAGCGTCCCCCTTTCAGGGGCGCTCACGCGCTCCTGGTGAGTCCCAGATAGGACGAAACATCGGGTATACCTTTGGTGGAACATCACACTACGAGAACGGATTTAACTCCATTTAACCCTCCGACCCGGTTGTAAGGCCGAGGTGTGTGGTGTATGGACGATTGGGCTTCATAAGTTGTTGTTAGCCCATGACGCCGGAGTATTCAGGGGAATCCCATTTGCGGTCCCCCACTCCTCGCTTCCATCTCCTCAGATGTTCCGTTTCCTGTCCTGGTCTCTCTGTACAAGACGTTTGTGGTGTCTCTCAGCCACTTACGTGACCTGGCAAGTCTTTCGTTCGTGAGAAGTAACACAGTCTATGTTGACATATATATATACAGTGACCGGCAAAAAGTTCGCAACATATAAACCTAAAAATCAATTTTGACATACGTCACGTGACCACTGGTATAGCGTCAAATTAAAAAAAAATTGTTAATTTACAAAAAGTGAGGTTAGTTGACGAGATATCAAAAAAAGTTATTTGAAAAAATTGCTTAGAATTAAATTCTAGGTCCTTGTGCAAAATTTTAAGATTTTATTTAAAAAAATTGGAAAACTCAATTTTTTTTAAATATTTTTTTATCGATTTACAAATTTCCGGTTTTTTTCGTTTAGATAGCTTGGCTAATGTAAAGCCCATGTATCTGGATGAAAATAAACGAATGTAGTAGTTTTTTCTACAATTGACAGGACAAAATTAAAAAAAACAGGGTTTCGCCGGACGCTAGCTGTTGCAATGATTTGTATCTAGCAGCAGTGTCAAAATTTTAGAGACATTTCAATGAGATTACATTGAGAAAACCTTAATCGTCTTAAATATATCTGAAGTTCGACTTTTTGTAAAGTTAAGGGGATTAAAATAGATAATAAACAAAAAATTACCTGTTTATTTAATCGAAATTTTATAAACGAAAACCAATGTAAGAAAAACTTAAAAGTAGTCAAATTCTGTACTAACAACACAAAAAATCATTGTTTTTCCTTGGGTGCACAAAATTTAAAACTCAGTATGACCACCATTTCTCTCCATACATACTGTTGTTCTCGAGCGCAACTCTCGATTAACATTTCGGAGCATTTTACGATTTATTTGCAATACACAATTTATAATGACATTCTCTAAATTTTGTATATTCCTAAAGGGTCGATGTTTGTACACAGGGTTCTTTAGGTATCCCCACATAAAAAAATCTAACGGAGTCAGATCTACAATTCTACAATTGACAGGACAAAATCGAAAAAATAGGTGTTCGCCGGACGCTCGCTGTTGCAATGGTTTGATTCTAATGAAATGACTGTATCAAGATTTTATTAAGATTTTTCGCACATAAATTTAACAACCAGGTCTATTTAGTTGTACTTAAAACTACCAAAGCAGGCTCTGAAATTAAAACAACCAAATAATCTAGTAGGTTAAAAACAACAGAAAAATGTCAAACAAATTATAATTTGTTTGATTTCAACCTATGTCATTGGTTTATGTCTCGCATCTTACTAAGTTTGATATTTTACATAAGTTTATTAATATTTTATTCCTTAAAATGGCATCCACACTACTTCTTCAGGAAAAGATAGAAATTATTTTAATTTCTGGAGATAATTACAAAAGCCATAGAGAAACAGCAGCAATTTTTAATGAGAGGCACCCCGATAAATCCCTCCATTATTCCACAGTATCTCGTCTAGTCAATAAATTTAAAGAAACGGGATCGGTAGAAAATCAGTATAAAGTTTCCCATGAAAAACCGGTAACAGGTGACGAAGGTTCTCTGGATGTGTATTTGTCGATCACAGAAACACCCCAATTAGCAGTTAGTCAAATATCGGAGATCACTAACATTCACGAAAGATCTGTGCGGAGGATATTAAAAAGAAACAAATTTCATCCGTACAAACCTAAATTTGTACAAGTATTAAAAGACAGGGATTATGACGCCCGCTTCGATTTTTGTGCCTGGTTCCAGGGTATGATTGAGGAAGATTTTAATTTCCCAAAGAACGTTCTTTTCTCGGATGAAGCTACATTTACCTCTAACGGAACCGTCAGTTCACAAAACTGTAGATGGTGGGCCACCGAAAACCCAGACTTTGTAATTCAGAGTAAAGACCAATATAGTTTTAAGGTTAATGTGTGGTGCGGAATTTTCAACCTCAGAATAGTGGGACCTTTTTTCTTTAGAGACAATTTAAATTCAGAACGATATTTAGAATTTCTACAAACTGAGATATCTGACTTTTTAGACAATTTGTCATTAGCCGAAAGAAGAAATTTATACTTTCAACAAGACGGAGCTAGCATTCATTCCACAAATGAGGTGAAGAGATGGCTGGATCAAGAATTTGGAAACCAGTGGATAGGACGGTTTTCTGAAAATCCGTAGCCTGCGAGATCACCAGATCTGACTCCGTTAGATTTCTTTATGTGGGGATACCTAAAGAACTCTGTGTACAAACATCGACCCTTTAGGAATATACAAAATTTAGAGAATGTCATTAGAAATTGTGTATTGCAAATAAATCGTAAAATGCTCCGAAATGTTAATCGAGAGTTGCGCTCGAGAACAATAGTATGTATGGAGAGAAATGGTGGTCATACTGAGTTTTAAATTTTGTGCACCCAAGGAAAAACAATGATTTTTTATGTTGTTAGTACAGAATTTGACTACTTTTAAGTTTTTCTTACATTGGTTTTCGTTTATGAAATTTCGATTAAATAAACAGGTAATTTTTTGTTTATTATCTATTTTACTCCCCTTAACTTTACAAAAAGTCGAACTTCAGATATATTTAAGACGATTAAGGTTTTCTCAATGTAATCTCATTGAAATGTCTCTAAAATTTTGACACTGCTGCTAGATACAAATCATTGCAACAGCTAGCGTCCGGCGAAACCCTGTTTTTTTTAATTTTGTCCTGTCAATTGTAGAAAAAACTACTACATTCGTTTATTTTCATCCAGATACATGGGCTTTACATTAGCCAAGCTATCTAAACGAAAAAAACTGGAAATTTGTAAATCGATAAAAAAATATTTAAAAAAAATTGAGTTTTCCAATTTTTTTAAATAAAATCTTAAAATTTTGCACAAGGACCTAGAATTTAATTCTAAGCAATTTTTTCAAATAACTTTTTTTGATATCTCGTCAACTAACCTCACTTTTTGTAAATTAACAATTTTTTTTTTAATTTGACGCTATACCAGTGGTCACGTGACGTATGTCAAAATCGATTTTTAGGTTATCGGACATGCAGAACCGATCCCCCGGAAAAGTTTTTCCAATACTCACCTAATAAAAATTTTTCCCATATGTTGCGAACTTTTTGCCGGTCACTGTATATATATATATATATATATATATATATATATATATATATATATATATATATATATATATATATATATCTGATTAAATGAAAATTTACTGTACAAGGAAAGATATAACAACTGATAAAAAGATTATAATAATAATAAAGATATAAAACAACAAAGAACCATTTAACGAATGGTGAATAATGAACTGAACAATGCTGGACAAGCGTTTACCATAAGATTCGAATTAAAATAATATAAAATATAAATCATTGTTCTGTGATCTATTAATTCCCCAATTACTCATTAAAATAACGTTAAAAATTTACCCTTACAACCGTTACCCCGTGAAGTTACACAAAACCCCTTACTACATGTTCAATAAGTTCTCACTCCCGCGCGAACGCGTCTTTAAAGAAAGTTACCGAACTTTCAGTTATTAGAAAGCATTTCGACTGTCCCATTCAAAAGCTGACGGGGAACTGCCCTTCGATATTTTCCCTCGTACCTACAGTTTTAGGGTGGGTACCCTAGCCCATCGGTTACAGATTCGGAGTATGCCGGATATTATACAGATAAAGTTGAATTAAATGCTTCTTTGTTTAATGGATGGTTTATCCATTGTATACAGGTTAAAACACTATACTAATCTATGCTAAGGCTCTTGAATACGTGATCGAAAAAACCTCCTTTATTATCAATTCTTAAAGGTAAAAAAAATCATATCCAAAAAGCCTGTACAGAAGGAGCCCGAATTTTATAAATCTAGCAGTTACTTATATCCGTATTATCATTCCATCTTTCTCTATAAAAAGAATATTCGTTATGTCGCGATAATAAATCGACAAAACGTTTCTAGATACGTCCCTGTACTCCCTGGTATATTCCTTTACCTAACGAGAAACGCGGGTTTGTTCTCACCACGTTTCTATGAGCCGTAAACTGACCCCTTTTACAATGGGGAATTATAAATATTGGTTCTCAGTTTAAATACTCTAAACCTCTTTTTCATTTTATGGCATCTGTGCTAACACCCAAATGTGCAAGTTCTCAAGAAATCGCTTTTAAATAATCTCCCTAAAATGATTTCAAAGTAAACCTTTTTCCCTTAATTTTATGGCTTTTCTTGAAATATGTTGGTCTCGAAAGTTATCTGATATTTTATATATATATATATATATATGTATCCGTTTTGTCACACAACGAAATAACATCTCGTAACAAAGTGTCATATAAAAATTAATGTTCTTATTACAACTGTCAAAATCAAGAGTTGTGTAATTATGCAAGAAAATGACTATGCATAGTGTCTAACGAAAATTAATGTCTTTTAATGTCTACAACAAGCAACTAAAAGAGATTGCGCAAAAAGATTTAATGAACCAACGTCCCATGGAAATAGTTTACAGTAAGATAGTGGTAAGGTCTTGGTAGAACGCCCCTCATCCATTCACCAATGAATAAATAATAAGAAAGGTATGTAATTCATTAAAAATATTAAAATTTTATTTGGTACTTTTCCTGTAAAACCGCGCGCCGCAGAAGTTCAATAGATGTCGGACTCTGTTTAAAGACAAAATACAAAATAAAATTTTGGTTTCTTTATATTATATCTTTTATGGGTCAGTCATTGGTTTTTGATGGCAAAAAAGTGAGCAACAACAGGAGAGCTCATTACTCCTCTTAAGGGTATTTCTAAGTATTTATTTTTTGTTTATTAATAAATAATTGTCAATATTTGCAATAATTACTGTAGTGTTCCTACACCAATCTGTTTTAGGTGATTTCAGTCTTGGGTATTAAAATACTCTTTTTTTTTAATTTCTTTTTTTAGCAAAAAGGGTTTGTGAATCCCTTTTAACCATTTCTGTTATTTTGCGCAGAACCTCCAGAAGTACACAACATAAATTAATTACACCCTGTATTTATTTTACAGAGGCTTTAAGATAAAATTATAAGTCCCAATATGCTGCGTTTGATTTCGTATTCGTTTACAACATAATATTTGTTGAATTATACTCGTAATAATTGTTAATAGTATAACCATATAACAAATTGAAATATCGGTCAAGTGTCTTACTTAGACTTACCATTCATGCTATAGACATATAAAGTTTCAATTTCTACTGAGAGTCCATCACTAACGCTGTCTGCGTCAATTGATCTAAAAAATGTTCATTGATTAAACTCAAAATTTTAGTAACATATCAAACGAATTTAATAATATTTTGATCTATAGCTTCTCCAACTTTAACCAGGATGATTTATTTCTGGTCCAATTTCAAAAATCAATTGACAACCAAAATTTTATTTGATTTCCAACATTCTTTTCTCTTAGCTTGAACATGCTGTTTGGCTTTTACGCAAAAAATTACTGAATATGTAAAAATCAGAAAAAAAGAGAAGAAATTCTAAAAAAATCTCATCGCACAATAGAAATTGATTTACATTAATTATTAAAGCAACAAGACATATTATTTGGCCCAAAAAGGCCAAAACAATATATTGTTGGAATTGAATACGTAAATTTGTAAACGATTTTATAACAAACTGCATTTGTTGAATTTGGTCGAAATTTAAGCCTTAATATTTTTGTTATTATCCGTCCAACCGACGTAATTTTTTGTGTGCATGTTTCGATTGACTGAATGCAATAATATTAACACATTTATTGAAAACGCTGACTGAACAAGCCAATTGTACACTTAGACGAGAGCTATTCATTGCCACAATTTTAAAGCCCAATATCAATCAGATAATTAAATATTCTACTTAAAGGTTCTTTGTTTTATAATTCTATTTACTTGTCCTTCTGGATAGTGATTTTCTTTTAGTATTTTTCTAACCTTTTCTAAGGCTTTTGGACGATATTCTGGCGAGGTTAAAGTTAATGCTCTGTCTGTTAAGCCTATAATTACGCTATTCCTTTGAGATTTGGAATGGCTAGAATAATTGTAGTTTAAATATCGTCCCGACCATGTTTTTTTTTGTATACCATATAGTTTTGAGGTCTTCATTGTTTATATTTCTAATTATTGTCATGTCAAGGAAGTTTATTTGGTTTTGATTTTCTATTTCTGACGTAAATTGAAGTTTTTGGTGGAAATTGTTGAAAGCCTGTATTACATCGTTTATTCGGTTTTCGGGGAGAGCTGTAAGGCAGTCGTCTACGTATCGTTTGAAGAAGATCATAGGTATATTCAGGCTTTCAATGACACTTTCCTCCAACTACTCCATAACAAGCTGCGCCACTGTTGATATAGGGCCATTGCACAACCATCAAGTTGTTTGTAGAAATAGTCTTTATATTGAAAATACTTATTGGGAATTGTTAGATTTATTGCTTCTATGAACATGTATAGAGTGAGATTAGTATGTTCTTTTAAGGAGTCCCATTTTTCTTTAATTATGTTAGTTAAGAGGTCATTTGGAATATTAGTGTATAGTGATGTAACATCGAGAGAGATTAACTTATAATTTTTAGGTATTTTCAATGTACTGATGAATTCTTTAAAAGTATATGAATCTTTTATGTAGTATTCGTTTTTTCCCGTTATTTTTGAAAGGCAGTTACTAAGATATTTTGATAATTTGTAAAATGGTGATTGGATTGAAGATACTAATGGTCTTAGTGGGACACCCGGTTTATGAAGCTTTGGAAGTCCGTAAATTTTTGGTGGTACTACGTTAAGAATTGTGAGTTTTTTGGCTTCTGTGTCTGTTATTTGGTTTTTATTGAGAAGTTTTTTTATGAATGTATTATTTTTAGTTTGATTAATATTGGTCGGGTCGCTACGTATTTTTTTATATGTTGCGTTATCATTTAGTAGGTCGTCCATTTTTGCATTGTAGTCAGCTGTGTTCATGACTACTGTTTTGTTGCTTTTATCAGGTTATAGAATTGTAATATCAGGGGTATCTTTAATGAAATATTTTGCTTTTTTAAACTGTTTATTTATTTTCTTCTGAAAATTGCTGTTTTTTGTTTTTGTGTCTTATTTTAATGTTGTGGTTTGTGATTACATTTACAATTTCTGAGCGAATAGTGTCTTTAGTTTCGTTTGGTTTATCATGAATAGCTGACTCTATGCTTGCTATATATTCTGTTACGGGCAAGTTATTTTCATGAAAGATGGGCAAAGAGAATTTATTTCCTAGTGCTAGTACTTCTGCGATATCATTTGGAATTGTTTTATTAGATAGATTTTGTAACCAGTTTGACACTTTAATATTGTTTTCAGGTTCTGGTCTATTTGATATTAGATTGGAAATCTTTTTTTGGTTTCTGTCTTTAATATAATTAAAAATTTATTCATATTTCGTTTCTTCGTAATTTTTAAATTTACTCAAGACATTGTGAGGTAATAATAGTTTGATTTCGTTGGTAATTTCGAAAATTTGTTTATTTAAATTACTGATAGTTTTTGTAGTTTCAGTTATGGTGAGATTTAAGATTTTGTTTTTTGTATTATTTATTATATTATTGAATTTGTTCTCGAGGTACGTACCTGTAAACTTAATATGTGATGTTTCTAAGTTCAAAAAAAGCTGGGTGTACATTTAAATGTTTGCAACTAAGTAGAAAAATCCGGTGGTTCTTTTGTTTTGCTAATTTGTTGTATGCTGTGGATAAGGATTTCAGCTCCTCGGCGCATTCCATTCCATATGTTCTTCGAATTGTTTCTAAGAACGTCATGTTCGGTGGATTTTGCATTGTAGTCCCTTGCAAAACTTACATTTATTTTTTTCCTTTTCTTAAACCATCTATTATATCTGTATTTTTTTTGCTTTCTTGGGTAGAGGTTTGTTATGAATAATTAAGACAACTTTTTGACGTTTCGCCCATTGGTTTTGGGCTTTTTCAAAACTGTTGTTGTTTTCTTTTATTTAGTTTTTTTCGAAAAACATATACAATGGAGTTACATTACTTTTTTCTTTTATAATACAGTGTTTATACAATGAAGACACAATTAAAAATAATGAATGACAATACACATTAATTAAAAATTGTTTGGCTAAAATTAATTATAAATTACAATTTAATTGTGTCTTCATTGCATAAACATTGTATAAAAAGCCTGTACAGAAGGAGCTCGAACTTTATAAATCTAGCAGTTACTTATATCCGTATTATCATTCCATCTTTCTCTATAAAAAGAATATTGGTTATGTCGCGATAATTAATAAATCGACAAAACGTTTCTAGATACGTCCCTGTACTCCCTGGTATATTCCTTTACCTAACGAGAAACGCGGGTTTGTTCTCACCACGTTTCTATGAGCCGTAAACTGACCCATTTTTACAATGGGGAATTATAAATATTGGTTCTCAGTTTAAATACTCTAAACCCCTTTTTCATTTTATGGCATCTGTGCTAACACCCAAATGTGCAAGTTTCAAGAAATCGCTTTTAAATAATCTCCCTAAAATGATTTCAAAGTAAACTTTTTTCCCTTAATTTTATGGCTTTTCTTGAAATATGTTGGTCTCGAAAGTTATCTGATATTTTATATACAGGGTGTTTCATTAAGGGTGATGAGGTACCATATCTCAGGAATTGATACTCCAGGAGCTTTGGAAAAAAAATCCTTAGAAGGAAAGCGGCCAAGAGAAATTGTTGGAAATAATTTTTAAGTTCCTGACTCTACCGCTAGGGGGTGTAATTGCTGTGGTCATGTAAGAAAAGACATTTTTCTGGAAATTATCCCTATAAAAGCTATCAAAAAAATATTACACTGATAATTCTACTAGAATTCTACATCTTTTTGGTTTAACACTTTTTGCTGTAAGATGTAAAATTAGGGCGGAAGAGGAGGGGGAAAGTCTACTGAAAAAAGTGTCCATAACTTTGGTTTGACTCAACCGAACTTGATGAACTTGGTCTCGTTTAAGAAAGGAAGGCTTGCTAATTTAAACAAAATAATGGCTGTGTTACATTGATTTTCGCGGCACTCGCTAGAGGGCGTTATTTGAGAAACTCTTTGTTTTTCCAATTTTTCTCCAAAATTTTAAATGGAATGACATAGTTATTATATCATAATCGAAAAGTAGAATAAATTTGCAAGAGAAAATGTAAAAAATTCGATTCGATATCTTCATTAGTTTCGGAGTTATAGCCAAAAGAATAATTAATATCATGTTAATTGAAAAAAGCAATTGTTTTTATAGGTCCGTGGTCATGCGTGCCATGGAAAATAAAACAAAATTTTAAGCTTTTTATTAAGTGTTTTTTTTCACTTTTTACTCCATTACTATTGCCTTTAATTTACTAACCTGACGTATTATTAAACAATTACCTAGTAAGCCATGAAACAAAATCGGCAGGTTGTCAGGGAAACAAACAAATTGAAATGTCACTTTAATCAATCTTTAAGTATCTCTCAAGATTTTATCTTGGATTTTCTGTGAATTTTGAGTTCATCGTTATTCAACTTTTGAGCTGCATCTTTCAAAAATGGCATATACCAACGCCGAGGCTTACGATATGCTTGCCGTATATTTTCAGTGTTTTGAAAATGCTTTTCTTGCGGAACGTGAATATGCTGTCAGGTATCCTGAGCGAACCCCATAGTAGAAATGTGTTTCGGCGGTTGGCAATACGTCTTAGAACAACGGGTAGTGTACGTCCCATTCCAGTGCCCATCAGGAGACGTTCAGTAAGGAATGAAGACAACATTATAAACGTTCTCGCGTACGTGCAACTGGATCCGCACTTGAGTATCAGAAACATTTATTTAGACTTAGGTATAAGTTGCACTACAGTGTTCCGAATTTTAAAGGATTTTAAGCTGCATCCCTATCATGTATTTTTACACCAGGCCCTTTCAGATACTGATTTTGACAGGCGGCGGGATTATTGTTATTGGTTAAGAGGTATGTGCAACGGAAATTGCCAGTTCCTCTCCTTGATTTTATGGACAGATGAAGCAACTTTTACTAGTTGTGGTAGAGTCAATTTGCACAATATGCACTACTGGTCAGAAACAAATCCTCATTGGATGCGGGAAGTTGATCACCAAAACAGGTGGAGTGTCAACGTGTGGTGCGGAATTTTAGGAAACAGAATTATCGGACCGTTTTTCTTTCATGGCCACCTAAATGGCGAGTCATACTTAAACTTTTTACGAAATATCCTGCCTATCCTTTTAGAAGATGTGCCTCTTGATATAAGAAGATCCCTATGGTATCAACATGATGGATGCCCGGCCCACTTTTCTGGAAGAGTCCGTGACTTTTTAGATGCTAGTTACCCAAATCGTTGGATTGGAAGGGGTAGTTTATTTCCGTGGCCACCTAGATCCCCCGATTTAACCGTGCTAGATTTCTACTTGTGGGGAAGACTAAAAGAGATTGTTTATCAAACACGACCAACCACACGGGAGAATATGATTGAGAGAATTCAAAATGCCATAACTACGATTTCACGAGCTGAAATTGAAACTGCCGTTTCCAGCACTAGAGAAAAATGTAACACTTGCATTTTGCAAAACGGTGGCATTTTGAACATTTATAAAGTATTTGTTTGTTGTTTGTTTTTAACAAGATTTCTATGGCTTGATAAAGAACGTGAAGGTGGTTGTGGTTTTTATTGTTGTTTTGGCCCGTTGGCCTTTAAACACGCTTCAAATCTTGCGTTTCGCATGGTTTGGACCAGTCCTAAGCCTGAAGGAAGGTAAACAAAAACAAAACAATAAATAAAAATCATGAGTGTGAAATAATAAAATCAGTTTAAAAATTAAATAAAAAGAGAAAAACACACTTAATGAAAAGTTTAAAATTTTTTATTTTTATTTTCCATGGCACGCTTGACCACGGACCTATAAAAACAATTGCTTTTTTCAATTAAGATGATATTAATTATTCTTTTGGCAATAACTCCGAAACTAATGAAGATATCGAATCGAATTTTTTACATTTTCTCTTGCAAATTTATTCTACTTTTCGATTATGATATAATAACTATGTCATTCCATTTAAAATTTTGGAGAAAAATTGGAAAAACAAAGAGTTTCTCAAATAACGCCCTCTAGCGAGTGCCGCGAAATTCAATGTAACACAGCCATTATTTTGTTTAAATTAGCAAGCATTCCTTTCTTAAATGAGACCAAGTTCATCAAATTCGGTTGAGTCAAACCAAAGTTATGGACCCTTTTATCAGTAGACTTTCCCCTCCCCTTCCGCCCTAATTTTACATCTTACAGCAAAAAGTGTTAAACCAAAAAGATGTAGAATTCTAGTAGAATTATCAGTGTAATATTTTTTTGATAGCTTTTATAGGGATAATTTCCAGAAAAATGTCTTTTCTTACATGACCACAGCAATTACGCCCCCTAGCGGCAGAGTTAGGAACTTAACAATTATTTCCTGCAATTTCTCTTGGCCGCTTTCCTTCTTAGGATTTTTTTTCCAAAGCTCCTGGAGTAACAATTCCTGAGATATGGTACCTCATCACCCTTAATGAAACACCCTGTATATATATATATATATATATATATATATATATATATATATATATATATATATATATATATATATATATATATATATATATATATATGTATCCGTTTTGTCACACAACGAAATAACATCTCGTAACAAAGTGTCATATAAAAATGAATGTTCTTATTACAACTGTCAAAATCAAGATTTGTGTAATTATGCAAGAAAATGAATATGCATAGTGTGTAACGAAAATTAATGTCTTTTAATGTCTACAACAAGCAACTAAAAGAGATTGCGCAAAAAGATTTAATGAACCAGCGTCCCATGGAAATAGTTTACAGTAAGATAGAGGTCAGGTCTTGGTAGAACGCCCCGTATCCATCAACCAATGAATAAATAATAAGAAAGGTACCTATGTAATTCATTAAAGATATTAAAATTTTATTTGGTACTTTTCCTGTAAAACCGCGCGCCGCAGAAGTTCAATAGATGTGGGACTCTGTTTAAAGACAAAATACAAAATAAAATTTTGGTTTCTTTATGTTATATCTTTTATGGGTCAGTCATTGGTTTTTGATGGCAAAAAAGTGAGCAACAACATGAGAGCTCATTACTCCTCTTAAGGGTATTTCTAAGTATTTATTTTTTGTTTATTAATAAATAATTGTCACTATTTGCAATAATTACTGTAGTGTTCTTACATCAATCTGTTTTAGGTGATTTCAGTCTTGGGTATTAAAATACTCTTTTTTTTAATTTCTTTTTTTAGCAAAAAGGGTTTGTAAATCCCTATTAACCATTTCTTTTATTTTGCGCAGAACCTCCAGAAGTACACAACATAAATTAATTACACCCTGTATTTATTTTACAGAGGCTTTAAGATAAAATTATAAGTCCCAATATGCTGTGTTTGATTTCGTATTCGTTTACAACATAATATTTGTTGAATTATACTCGTAATAATTGTTAATAGTATAACAATATAACAAATTGAAATATCGGTCAAGTGTTTTATTTAGACTTACCATTCATGCTATAAAGTTTCAATTTCTACTGAGAAAAATCTGTAAATGTAAATTTTGCAAGGGAATACAATGCAAAATCCACCGAACATGACGTTCTTAGAAACAATTCGAAGAACATATGGAATGGAATGCGCCGAGAAGCTGAAATCCTTATCCACAGTATACAACAAATTAGCAAAACACAAGAACCACCGGATTTTTCTACTTAGATGCAAACATTTAAATGTACACCCAGTTTTTTTGAACTTAAAAACATCACATATTAAGTTTAAAGGTACGTACCTCGAGAACAAATTCAATAACATAATAAATAATACAAAAAACAAAATCTTAAATCTCACCATAACTGAAACTACAAAAACTATCAGTAATTTAAATAAACAAATTTTCGAAATTACCAACGAAATCAAACTATTATTACCTAACAATGTCTTGAGTAAATTTAAAAATTACGAAGAAACGAAATATGACAAAAATTGTAATTATATTATAGACAGAAACCAAAAAAAGATTTCCAATCTAATATCAAATAGACCAGAACCTGAAAACAATATTAAAGTGTCAAACTGGTTAGAAAATGTATCTAATAAAACAATTCCAAATGATATCGCAGAAGTACTAGCACTAGGAAATAAATAATCTTTGCCCGTCTTTCATGGAAATAACTTGCCCGTAACAGAATATATAGCAAGCATAGAGTCAGCTATTCATGATAAACCAAATGAAACTAAAGACACTATCCGCTCAGAAATTGTAAACGTAATCACAAACCACAACATTCAAATAAGAGACAAAAACAAAAAACAGCAATTTTCAGAAGAGAATAAACAGTTTAAAAAACAATATATTTATTAAAGAATAGCTGTTTTACCATGATTTGTTCAAATCCTTATTGTATAAGGAATTTTCAGGTGGTTTAGAGAGCTTGTTCTCAACTTTACGTATTTATTAAAGATAACCCTGATATTACAATTCTAAAACCTGATAAAAGCAACAAAACAGTAACCATGAGCACAGCTGACTACAATGCAAAAATGGACGACCTACTAAATGATAACGCAACATATAAAAAAATACGTAGCGACCCGACCAATATTAATCAAACTAAAAATAATACATTCATAAAAAAACTTCTCAATAAAACCAAATAACAGACACAGAAGCCAAAAAACTCACAATTCATAACGCAGTACCACCAAAAATTTACGGACTTCCAAAGCTTCAATAGTATCTTCAATCCAATCACCCTTTTACAAATTATCAAAATATCTTAGCAACTGCCTTTCAAAAATAACGGGAAAAAACGAATACTACATAAAAGATTCAGTTACTTTTAAGGAATTCATCAGTACATTAAAAATACCAAAAAATTATAAGTTAATCTCTCTCGATGTTACATCACTATACACTAATATTCCAAATGACCTCTTAACTAACATAATTAAAGAAAAATGGGACTCCTTAAAAGAACATAGGTACTAATCTCACTCTAGGCATATTCATAGAAGCAATAAATCTAACAATTTCCAATAATTATTTTCAATATAAAGACTATTTCTACAAACAACTTGATGGTTGTGCAATGGGCTCCCCTCTATCATCAACAGTGGCGCAGCTTGTTATGGAGTATTTGGAGGAAAGTGTCATTGAAAGCCTGAATGTACCTATGATCTTCTTCAAACGAAACGTACACGACTGCCTTACAGCTATCCCCGAAAACCCAATAAACGATGTAATACAGGCTTTCAACAATTTCCACCAAAAACTTCAATTTACGGCAGAAATAGAAAATCAAAACCAAATAAACTTCCTTGACATGACAATAATTAGAAATATTAACAATGAAGACCTCAAAACTATATGGTATAGAAAAAAACATAGTCGGGACGATATTTAAACTACAATTCTAGCCATTCCAAATCTCAAAGGAATAGCGTAATTATAGGCTTAACAGACATAGCATTAACTTTAACCTCGCCAGAATATCGTCCAAAAGTCTTAGAAAAGGTTAGAAAAATAGTAAAAGAAAATCACTATCCAGAAGGACAAGTAAATAGAATTATAAAACTAAGAACCTTTAAATTATATAACAATATAACCAAAAAGAAACTAACCAATGACAACGAACCAAAAAGATATGTATCTCTACCCTATACGAACGAATTATCAGAAAAAATTAAATACATTTTAAATAAACACAAGATTATTGTTTGCCATAAAGCCCAAAATCTTTTATCATCTTTATTCTCTTCCCGTAAAAGTAAAGATCCAATAAAAATTAAATCTAATGTAATTTACGCTATATCCTGTTTAAACTGTCCTAAACAATATATTGGTATGACTACTGAACATCTTAACAGCAGATTAAACGGGCACAAATATACAAAAAATGCGTCAACTGCTTTACACAAACACGAAAAAAATGAAAAACATAACTTCGATTTCAACAACACAAAAATTTTAACCCAAGACAACAATTACCAAAAACTCCTTGTTAAAGAAATGATCCACATAAAAAAGAACCTAACGCAGTAAACGACAAACAAGACATTAACAATCTCAGTAAAATTTACTACAACCTAATACATTAAACACATAAATTAGAACACTCGGTATATAACATACATTTCACCAAAAAATCTGCAATTTTATCACAAAATAAAGAAACAAGAAATACATCATGAAAAAAGAGAAAAAAATTACTGGTAGAAATAAAATACCTCAATACTAATCCTGGTTAGTACATTTTTAAACATCTTTTACGTCGTGGTGACTGCAATAGGTCGAATGTCAAAAAAAACGTTTTTCATTTTATCGCCTCTTGGAAACCAAAACAGTCCAGGCTAGGACCTGCAAATAGTCGTATGTACGTAATCGAATCATAAAACCCCTGCGCAAGCCGTTGCAATTTAGCGAATGTAAATTATGTACGTTTTGGTGACAGTAATACGTCGTATGTCATAATAGATAATTTGTGGTTAATATTTTGTGGCGTAGAGTTTTTAAGATTTTGTGTGTTTAAAACAAGAAATAAAATTGGAGAGTAATATTCATGTACTTACTTTCTATAAAGTTTAAAAATTTTATCAAACATCAACTTAATTTTTTGTTTAAAAACTGGTTTTGCATTTCTAACCTAACATTTTTTGAAAGTTTGTAGTTTGTTGTTCTTTTTAAATATTATTTTGCTGTTCCATTACATTAGGAAACGGTATATTGTTAGATATATTAATACATTATTAAAATAGTCAATAATTATTTTTGTTGTTAAATAAAATAACGTTTTTAGTACGTCAAATTATAATTATAACTTGACATACGTCCTATTGCCATGTACAAATATTTTCGACATACAACTTTTTTCATTGGACGTACAATGTTTTTTAAATTCCGTCAAAACGGAAATCTTATGAGTGAATCTCTTTTGCCCGTCTGTCTGTCTGTCCGGAGCATAACTCAAAATCGAATAAACCAATTGAGATTCAATTTGTAAGGTATTTTTAAAATTTCCTCACTGTTTTGGGGAAAATGTCGAAAACCGATAATTTTTTCTTCTATACATCAGCTAATGGAAGATCAACAGTTGTTACAAATGTGAAAGAGTTTTAAACTCTTTACGAAAAGTTGAATCTCACTACTGTAGATATTCTACTAGGAAACTGTATCTTGATCCTACATGGTACAGCTTCAGAGATATGCACAGAGATTATAATGAGAAGTGCAGAAACGAAAACAAGTAAACAGCTTCTTGGAAGACGTTTTTAATGACAATCAAAGCAATGAACCTTGATATCTATACGCCGAAAAAAGATCAATGCAATGAGTGCAGTATGTTTAAATCTTTTAACCTAGATGAAGAAACTTCCCAAAAACATATTGAAAAGAAAAATGAGGCAAACTCTGAAAAACAAAAAGATAAAGATTTATCTAATGAGTCTCCAGAAATACAATGCTTTACAGTTGATCTACAAGCGGTTCTTCTATCGCCTCTCCTGAATGCAGCTGCCAATTACTATAAAACCAAACTTAAGGTACATAATTTGACTTATTTCAATCTGTGTACTAAAGATATCGTTTGTTATGTATGGCATGAAGCAACTGGAGGTCTCGAAAGTGACGTTTTTGCCTCAATTGCAGTTAAATATTTTCAAAAAGAAATCGACACTAAAAAGCAAAAAGAAAATTATAATTTGGAGTGATGGTTGTGGGTATCAAAACCGGAACGCCAAACTTTCGAACGCACTTCTTGAGCTTAGTATTAGAAATAATATCACAATTGAGCACAAGTACTTAGAGGTTGGTCACACCCATATGGAGGTAGACTCCATTCACTCTTCCATAGAAAAAAATTTGGGAAAAAGGAGAGAAGTTTATGTTCCTGCTGGTTAATTACCAATCATTCAAGCAGCGAGACAAAATCCTAAACCGTATGAAACAGTGTACCTACAATATTCCGATTTTTTGAAATACGAAACTTTTTTATAAATCTACTCGACCAGGAAACAAAGTTGGAGACCCATGTGTCAACGATGTCGTTGGCTATCAGTATACCCCCGAAGGAGTAATACATTACAAAACTGATTTTCAAGAGGACTGGAAACCATTACCTGTTGGACCAAAACGAGCGAATTCCTTACCTGATCATGAGAATCTTTACAACGGACCCTGTCTCATTGAAGCGTCTAAGTTTGGCCATTTACAAGATTTAAAAAAATTAATTCCCAAGGATTACCAATCTTTTCATGATTCCCTAATTTATAAAGCGTTTTGAAAAATAATACTTTGACTTTTAGTTATGACTTTTAGTTCTATGAGTAAAGTTCAATTAGACGTATGTCGTGAATTTAGTCGACATGCGAGGCTCAAATAGGTCGTATGTCATTTTTTTTCTGTAACTAACTTAAATGCTATTCTTTACATCATATTACTCATATTCAGATCAGATGTTTAATTAAACTACACTTAATATAAAACTGCAGTATGGTTGCTTAAAAATTACAAACGTTTTTTGTCTCTCCTGTAAAGTAACCTTCTAATGACATAGGACCTACTGCAGTCACCACGACATAATGTCTCGAGGTGCGTATATTTTATATATATATATATATATATATATATATATATATATATATATATATATATATATATATATATATATATATATATATATATATATATGTATATATATAAAAGCCGGGTAATTTATACAGATCTACTCGGTGAAACTTTGGCAGCCCGGGTGGCAGGGGGATGCCCTCAGGGGGGGGGGGGTTCTTTCTCCCCTCCTCCAATCAAACCCAACCTGGTAATGGACGGGCTTCTAAAAGAACTAAGCCAAAGGGGTTATTCGATCCTGGGCTACGCAGACGACCTGGTCATAACGACTCAAGGAAAATTCAACACAACCGTGAGGGACTGCATGAGGAGCGCCCTCGCCGTAGTGGAAAAATGGGTAGGACAGGAAGGGCTTAATGTAAGCCCAAACAAGACTGTCATCGTCCCGTTCACTAACCGCAGGAAAAAGGAGGGGCTCGGTCCTCTAACCCTGCGAGGAGTCACAATTCCACTGCAGGAAGAGGTAAAGTATTTGGGGGTAACACTGGACTCAAAACTTACCTGGAACAAGCATGTGGATAAAACCATACGAAAAGCGGAAATCACCCTTGCGGTGGTCAGACGAACGTATGGGAAAACATGGGGTCTCTCAGCAAAGATGGTGCACTGGCTGTACACCAGAGTGGTGAAACCCGCAATAACTTATGCAGCCTTGGTCTGGGGGACCAAGGCAACGCAGAAAACAATAATGCTCAGGCTCAGCAGTCTGCAAAGACTAGCCTGTCTGGGCATTACAGGGGCAATGAGATCGACCCCTACCTCAGCGATGGAGAATCTCCTAGACCTTCCTCCCTTGCACCTGGTCATCCAGGGAGAGGCGAGGATGGGTCTCTATCGACTGCAAAACACTCTGCCCTCTTCATTACGGAAAAGGGCGGGACATGAACTCATAAGAGAGAAGATTGGAGGGCCCGATTTAGAAATGAGATCGGACTACATGACTCCAAAATTCCAATACAACATCCCCTACGAGGTAGTAATAGCGGATCGCAGGGAATGGACTTCGACAAACCCAGAGTTTCCTCCGGGGGCAATCATATGGTACACCGACGGATCAAAAACCGAAGCGGGAACCGGAGCAGGAGTACATGGGGTCGGACCAAGGAGGGACATGTCCTTTTCCTTGGGGAAGTACCCCACGGTATTCCAAGCAGAAACCTACGCCATCTTACAATGTGCGCTCGAAAACAATAGGAGGTCTTATTCAAATAAGCGGATCTATATCTGTTCAGACAGTCAGGCCGCTTTGAGGGCACTCTCATGCCACAGAGTCACTTCGGGACTGGTATGGGAGTGCATAAACGATCTTGGCGCGCTAGCTGCCAGAAACTCAGTGAAGCTCATGTGGGTACCGGGACACAAGGGCATCACTGGTAACGAAAAAGCCGACGAACTTGCTAGACAGGGATCGGCTACACCATACATTGGCCCAGAACCATCTCTCGGGGTGCCAAAGTGCACGGCACGAGAGGCGGTAAACAGATGGATCAAGCAACAACACAAAGTCCACTGGAACGGAGTACAGGGACTGAACCACAGCAAGGCCGCTATAGGAAATCCCAATCCTAGACTCACCAGGCAACTGCTAAATCTGAGCAGGATCCAGTTGAGGACAATCGTAGGGGTACTAACAGGACACATGGCTGTAAAGGACCTTCTCAACAAAATGAAACTGTACCAGGGAGACCTTAGCTGCAGACTATGCGGTAGGGACAGGGAAACAGTTCAGCACATTATATATAATTGCGAGTCACTAGATCGCAAGCGCCACCAACTGTTCGGGCAACCAAAGTTAGAACCGGAGGAATTGATCACCCGCTCCCTTGTGGACCTGTACAGGCTTGTGCAGGAAACTGGGATAACAGAGTGGGTGTAACAAAAGTTATTGGGTAGGCACAATAGGCCTCTAGTGGCCGCAGTGCTTCCGGTCTCGGACGGAGCCCAAGGGAAAAGAAAAAAAAAAATATATATATATATATATATATATATATATATATATATATATATATATATATATATATATATATATATATATATATATATATATATATATATATATATATATATATATATATATAAATATATATATATATATATATATATATATATATATATATATATATATATATATATATGTATTTTTGGCAGGTTCTTGGACTGTTGATATATATATTGTTTTTAATTTTGTTTTCTTGGGGATTTAGTCCGTTGTGAGGCAAATAAAATGTGGTGTTTTTGGTTACATTTTATATTACTAACGTTTCGGTAATAGATATACCTTCATCAGAGTGCAGTAGCTGAAAACATTTTTTTATTTTAACAGTTTTTAGGTAATATTTTAGGAAATAGTTACTAAGTTTATATATAAGTATAAAGGTGTTACCTTTTATTAAAAATCCAAGGAGGCGAGGCACTTTATAAAAAATTGCACTTTCTGTTACTTTGAAGCTTTTAAACAGATAAGTCGGTATATACATATTTAGTCGAGCTTTATTAAATAGTAACTGAAAAACGAAACATCTACTTGTGGCGAAGGGTCGTCTGACAAATGGGAGTGTTTGCCAGATGTATCTATTTGGCTTAAGGGGTCCAATTATTGTTTTGAGGTCTATGTGTTTTTATTTATTATTTTTTAATTAATTAGTTATTAGTATTATGTAGCTTGTGAGAAGGGTGAGTTTATTTTATAATATTATGGTAAATTTTGTGAAGGTTTTTTGTGTCGGATTTAGCGTTTATAGCGTTTTTGTTTCTTTGGATTTCGATCATTTCAAGTATTTCTCGTTTTTTAGAATGATTTTCTGTATTTAGGATTTTTGTGTTTTTATAGTTGAAAGTATGTTGATTTTCGTCGCTGTGATGTGATAAGGCAGTCTTGTTTTTTTTGTCGAATTTGTGTCCATTTATTCTGTTTTTTAAGTGTTGGCTGGTCTGTCCAATATAAACGGTGTGGCAGTTATTGCATGGAATTTCATACACGACGTGAGTTTTTTTATCTTTGGGGATTGTTGATTTTAGCTTGCTGAAATTTTTTCTTAAAAGATTGTGGCCTTTGTGGCTGACAGTTATGTCGTGGTTTTAAAAACGTTTTTGAATTTTTTCTGATAGGTTAGGAAACATATGGTAATGATAAGTAATTTTTATTATTTTTTGTTGTATGTTTGTTGCTTGGGTGTGTGTTGTAAAATTTGTGTATTCTTTCTTTAAAAATTTTGTTTATAAGATGCTGCGGATAGTTATTTATTTTTAAAGTTTCTTTTGCTTTGTTGATTGCCCTTTCTCTAAATTCGGGATCAGATAGTTTTATGCTGCGGTCTGCGAGCCCAATAATAACGGTTTTTTTTGGGATAGGGGGTGCTGTGAGTCAAAATGTAGGTATCTTGTAGACCAAGTTTTTTTAGTGTACCATTCTGTTCTTATTTTGTTGTTTTTATTGTATAGAGTTAGGTCAAGAAAGTTGATTTTGTTTTTGTTTTGTTTTTCTATTGTAAATTGTAGTTTGTGGTGGTAACTGTTAAATTTTTCTAGAATCAAGTTGCATTTATTTTTGGGTACAGCTGTTATACAGTCGTCGACATATCTGTAGAAAAAAGGTAAAGGGAAATCTAAGGGCGGGATTGTGTTTTCTTCGAGGTCTTCCAGGACGAGTTGGGCAATTACACTGGAAATTGAGGCACCCATAGCACATTCATCTATTTGTTTATAGAATTTTTTTTCATATTGGAAATATGTGGAGTTTAAGGTGATTTCAACCGCATTTAGAAATTCATTTAGTGGTATGTCGGTGAAGGATTTTATTTTATCCCATTTTTTTGTTATTATTTCTTTTGTAAGATTGATAGGTATGTTTGTGTATAGTGATATAACGTCTAGAGATATCAGTAAGTGATCTTCGGGGATAATTATATTTTTAATTGTATTTTTGAAATCCATCGAATCTTTAATATAATAATTGTTTTTGTTTACAACGTTCTCTAAAATATTTTTTAAAAATTTGGAAAGGTTTTCAAATGGAGATTGGATGCACGACACTATGGGTCTAAGTGGAATATCCTCTTTGTGCAATTTCGGAAGTCCGTATATTCGTGGGGGTAGGGCGTTGTGAATTTTTAGTTTTTTCACCAAACACCGCAAAAAAACTAAAAATTCACAACGCCCTACCCCCACGAATATACGGACTTCGAAATTGCACAAAGAGGATATTCCACTTAGACCCATAATGTCGTGCATCCAATCTCCATTTGAAAACCTTTCCAAATTTTTAAAAAATATTTTAGGGAACGTTGTAAACAAAAACAATTATTATATTAAAGATTCGATGGATTTCAAAAATAAAATTAAAAATATAATTATCCCCGAAGATCACTTACTGATATCTCTAGACGTTATATCACTATACACAAACATACCTATCAATCTTACAAAAGAAATAATAACAAAAAAATGGGATGAAATAAAATCCTTCACCGACATACCACTAAATGAATTTCTAAATGCGGTTGAAATCACCTTAAACTCCACATATTTCCAATATGAAAAAAAATTCTATAAACAAATAGATGGATGTGCTATGGGTGCCTCAATTTCCAGTGTAATTGCCCAACTCGTCCTGGAAGACCTCGAAGAAAACACAATCCCGCCCTTAGATTTCCCTTTACCTTTTTTCTACAGATATGTCGACGACTGTATAACAGCTGTACCCAAAAATAAATGCAACTTGATTCTAGAAAAATTTAACAGTTACCACCACAAACTACAATTTACAATAGAAAAACAAAACGAAAACAAAATCAACTTTCTTGACCTAACTCTATACAATAAAAACAACAAAATAAGAACAGAATGGTACACTAAAAAAACTTGGTCTACAAGATACCTACATTTTGACTCACAGCACCCCCTATCCCAAAAAAAAACCGTTATTATTGGGCTCGCAGACCGCAGCATAAAACTATCTGATCCCGAATTTAGAGAAAGGGCAATCAACAAAGCAAAAGAAACTTTAAAAATAAATAACTATCCGCAGCATCTTATAAACAAAATTTTTAAAGAAAGAATACACAAATTTTACAACACACACCCAAGCAACAAACATACAACAAAAAATAATAAAAATTACTTATCATTACCATATGTTCCTAACCTATCAGAAAAAATTCAAAACGTTTTTAAAAACCACGACATAACTGTCAGCCGCAAAGGCCACAATCTTTTAAGAAAAAATTTCAGCAAGCTAAAATCAACAATCCCCAAAGATAAAAAAACTCACGTTGTGTATGAAATTCCACGCAATAACTGCCACGCCGTTTATATTGGACAGACCAGCCAACACTTAAAAAACAGAATAAATGGACACAAATTCGACAAAAAAAACAAGACTGCCTTATCACATCACAGCGACGAAAATCAACATACTTTCAACTATAAAAACACAAAAATCCTAAATACAGAAAATCATTCTAAAAAACGAGAAATACTTGAAATGATCGAAATCCAAAGAAACAAAAACGCTATAAACGCTAAATCCGACACAAAAAACCTTCACAAAATTTACCGTAATATTATAAAATAAACTCACCCTTCTCACAAGCTACATAATACTAATAACTAATTAATTAAAAAATAATAAATAAAAACACATAGACCTCAAAACAATAATTGGACCCCTTAAGCCAAATAGATACATATGGCAAACACTCCCATTTGTCAGACGACCCTTCGCCACAAGTAGATGTTTCGTTTTTCAGTTACTATTTAATAAAGCTCGACTAAATATGTATATACCGACTTATCTGTTTAAAAGCTTCAAAGTAACAGAAAGTGCAATTTTTTATAAAGTGCCTCGCAGTTCAATGTGCCAATCCTTGGATTTTTAATAAAAGGTAACACCTTTATACTTATATATAAACTTAGTAACTATTTCCTAAAATATTACCTAAAAACTGTTAAAATAAAAAAATGTTTTCAGCTACTGCACTCTGATGAAGGTATATCTATTACCGAAACGTTAGTAATATAAAATGTAACCAAAAACACCACATTTTATTTGCCTCACAACGGACTAAATCCCCAAGAAAACAAAATTAAAAACTATATATATATATATATATATATATATATATATATATATATATATATATATATATATATATATATATAAAAGTGAGGAGAATTATTGTGGGCATGTCCGCTAGCAATGAACAGTAAAATGAAAAGTTAGAATGGTAACCCGTACGACACGTGTTTCTGCTCATTGGCTTCATCAGGCCCACGTATGTGACTGTGCCTCTCAACATAAGTCGAGATGCACAACGTCACATACGCAGTTACGGGTGTAACCTTAAGAAAAGGGAAAAAAAATATAACTTTTCATTTTACTGTTCATTGCTAGCGGACATGCCCACAATAATTCTCCTCACTTTTTTTATGTATCGATCCGCGCTAGTTTCTAGCATTTATATATATATATATATATATATATATACATAATACATATATATATATATATATATATATATATATATATATATATATATATATATATATATATATATATATATATATATATATATATATATATATATATGGGCAGATCCATTACTTTTCGACGAAAGTGTGCGCGCTTAGGTCAGCGATTTTGATGCTGATTTTTTGCTCGAAAGTACATAAGAAAAGGAGATGATCCTGAAAATTTGAGCCCGATACGATCAAATCCGGCCGCTGGAGAATTTTTTGAAATGTGAAAAAAGTCAATTTTTTAGTAATTTTCAAAAATTTGTAGCTCAGCTTCTATATAACGTAGAGATTCTGTTCAAACGGCATTCTTCTCTGTGAACCCTCTACTTTGAAGAAAAAAATATGTATTTGCTATAAACTCATATCCGGCTTAGCTTGGAGCTTCCAACTGAACCACTGTATTAGCAAAATTTTACATGTTTTTAAAATGCTCTCAAATCTACAGTTTTCAAATTAGAGGGGTATATGACAGCTGATATTTTTCGTGTAGGTGTATTCTGTTGATACTTGCCCTACTTTTCCCTAATTGCTTCGATTTATTATACGGCCATCCAAAGCCGATCGAGTTTTCAAAAATCGCTATTTTCAGATAGCTGTTACATTTTTCTCGGAACTTCGATTTGCTTCAAATTTTCAGGAAAATTGCTTTCTTATGTCCCTCAAAAGCCCTGAAAATTCCAACTTTGGAATCGAGCTTGGATCCGAGTTATAAATTTTCAAACATCCCGAAAATTGCATTGAAATCAACAAGCAATTTATTTACGTTCATCATTTCAGCGCATATAATAATAATTATCGAGTTAAATGGTAATGATTATAGCAACTTAATCTTAAATTCTTTGTATTTCATATTTCAACATTACGATGAAGTATAAAAAGATATTATGTTAGTGATTATTTTGGAATATTTGGAAAATTTTTGTTTATAAATTTAGTTGAACTACTTTATAATCTTTTTCGAAAGAAGTCACTCTCACTGTTTAGACGACCTTAACATCACGTTTGAACAACCTTAGCTACAATTTAAATATACGCAAATCTATAGCAACGACGGATGTCAACGTTGTCAACTAACAAAAAAGACACTTTTATTACTTGATATAAAGAAAAATGTAATAGAAATAGTTAATTGTTAAAGTTTAAATAAAAATCATACAAATCATAAATCTTCAGAGTTTGTATTACGTATAGACCATAACATATGGTCCAGTCGAGCTGGATAACACAAGAAAAAGCCAATTAAAAAACGTCCATTTTGTCCAGTTTTCTACGAAGGCAATTTGAAAATTCCCGTAGAGACAAGCCGCGATAGTGGATCATACAAGTGGAACGAGAAGCAATTGAAAATTGGAATCAAGGTCAGTGCGTTCCAATCACTTCCCTAAACCTTTGTTTCTTCCTAATTTTTACCTAATTTAAACTTGCTTCGTATTGTGTTGTTTAAATAGGATTAATCTAAACTAAAACTAAAACATTTATTTTTATATAAAAAATAAACCAAAACAATGCCTGATAATCAGGAAATTGCAAATCTAAATACTCTTAAAAATGAAAAAAAGAATATTAAAGCTAGATTAACGCGCTTTAAAAAAGTCATAGAGGGTAACTCAGATGGAAAGGATCTGTTGAATATTCAAAACGGTGTAAATACAATCATTACAACAGTGCATTATTCCTCCTGCTCCATTAAGGATGCAAGCCTGTCAGTCTTTATCGGTATCGGTCATTGTCGGTAACAGGCTGAAGTGCGATCGCGGCTTTGCATTTTCTGTCATACTACATCTAGAGAGTAAGTGACAGTATGCGGAAAACAGATAAAAGTTTTTCGGTAACATTGCCAACAAGAGCAACAAAATTTTTGTCTGATCAGTTTCTTCTAATTAGAAATACAGTTAGTTTGTAAAAATAGTTTAAAATGATTGGAGTTTGTTAACATTCGTCGTCATCATTAACCTGTCTGAATAAAAACAATTAAGTAGTAGCCTATGGCGTTTAAATGAAAATTACAGTCCACAACAGAAGAAGCAGAAGAAGAGGAACCAGCAAAACTAGAGAGCGGAGCCAGCGAAGCCGTCGAGATATAAACCTTTGCTTTGCGGACCCCAACAGTGGCTGGTCAACTTCGAGCCGGATTCTTAGAATAGGAAAAAAGAAGAGTCTTTCAGGTCAGACTAGTTAAGTTGACGTCAAATTATAGAACAAACTGTTTATTGTGTAAAATAAAATGTTAGTAGGGCTTACACAAAAAGAAGCTGAAAAATTGTGGTTTTTATAACCAATTTAAGGTGTCTTGTATGACAAAAATTTGTGGTTATTATAACCAATTTAAGGTGTCTGGTATGACAAAAATTTGTGGTTTTTATAACCAATTTAAGGTGTCTTGTATGACAAAAATTTGTGGTTATTATAACCAATTTAAGGTGTCTTGTATGACAAAATTTGGGGTTTTTATAACCAAGTTAAGGTGTCTTGTATGACAAAAATTGTGGTTTTATAACCAAGTTAAACTGACGTTTGTAGCAAAAGTGTCAAATAACTTCTGATAAAAATTAGGGTGTTCTTTACAGAATAGAAAGGTGTATTTTTGTCAGATATTGAGGTGTTTTTAAAACAGGATTGTTTTATAAAATAAATACTAAAGCAGTTGTACGAAAAACTTTCAAGGTTCAGCAATTCAAAAAGATTGCTGTAATAAAGACTTTTCCTGTGTCAAGAAAGAAAAAAAAATATTTTAAAGTGAAATTTGAAGGTTAAAACTATTGATGTCTATGTTGGGGTTTTAATATAGGAATAAAGTATTGGTTTATTGTTTGCTAACTGAGCAGATAAAACATGGACGCGTTAAAAAGGAAAAGGGCGCGTGTTAAGGGTAATCTGACGAGGGTTCAAAATTTTTTGAATAAAATAAATTCAGATTCACAAATATGTGTGAATGAGTTACTTACTAGAGAATCATTACTAATAAAAACTTTTAATGAATTTTGCGAGGTTCAAGAAGAAATTGAAGACTTGGAGACCGACGCAGATGTAGATGCGCAGGCTATGGAGCGGGAGGAGGCAGAAAACAAGTATATCTCGTGTCATGGCAAGATAAGAAATCTTGTTGAGGCGCAGTTAAACAGTCAGGCGACCAGTGGTAGCGCCAGTCAAGGTAACAGTAGAAATAGTCAGCATCCTCACCCCCGAGCTGTGGCAACTTGTGTCAAGGTCAATTTACCGAGTATAAAAATACCAATGTTTACAGGAAATTATGGTGATTGGCGCACATTTATTGATCTGTTTAATGCATCGATTCATAACGATACCGGTTTAGCTGATTCACAAAAGTTTCTTTATTTAAAATCTTTTTTAAAAAATGAACCGCTGTCGTTGATCAATGAATTAAATATTTCAGATAGTAATTATAATCGGGCGCTAGACATTTTAAAGGCTAGGTATGATCAAAAGATGCCAGTAGTCAATCATCATATTAATGGGCTAATGCAAGCCACTGTTATAAAAGGTAATAACGGATTAAGGGATTTTCTGAGTCAAATCAAGCAGCATATAAATGCACTTGAAGCGCTTAATGTTAAGGTTATGGGTTATTGGAATTTACTTTTAATAAGTATTTTTTCAAGTAAAATGGACAGAAACTTACGAAACGAGTTTGAACTATCTAGAGATCAGGCAGAGTTGCCAACGTTAGCTGAATTTTTTGCATTTTTGGACAAAAGAATAATTGCTTGGGAATCCTCTTCGCAAAATATAAATGTAAAAAGTGATCAAAAGCCAAGAATATTTAACACTTTAAGTCATTCAGCAACAAGCAATTCTTCTGAGTGTCTGTTTTGTAAAAACAATGATCGTAATATTTATAAATGCACAGAATTTAGAGCTTTGGATATTTCAAAAAGGAGGGATTTTATATCAAAAAGTAAGTTGTGTTTTAATTGTTTTGGCAAAGGTCATAGCGTGTATCAATGTTATAGAGAAAAATGTAGGATATGTTCAGGTAAACATCATTACTTGCTGCATGTCAATATGTCAAAAACAAAAAATCTAAATGCTGGCAAATCAGAAAATACTCGAACGAATCTTACCGTACAAGTTGAAAATAATGAAATTGCTCAAACATCGACATGTACGTTATCACAATCAATGATAGGAAGTTTGGATGTAGTAACTAATCAAATATCAACTTCATGCGCTAAGAGACAGGTATTACTAGCAACTGCTAAGTTTAATTTAATTTCTGAAAACGGTGATAGGTTAGAAGTTAGAGGATTATTAGATTCTGCTTCACAGACTACTTTTGTGACTAGTTCGGTAGTCGATAAATTAAAAGCAAAACCGTTTAAAGCAAACTTGAATATTTCAGGAATTGGTCAATCTAACAATAAGGTTTCAAAAATGATAAATTTACAGATAGAGTCAAGGCGTGTTAGTAAAGAAAGATTTAAAGTTACTTGTGGAATATTGGAAAAAATTACGTGTAATCTTCCACAACAAACAATTGATACAACTCAATTAGTTATTCCCCCGGGGATTGATTTAGCTGACTGTGAGTATCATATTCCCGGTAAAATAGACGTACTTATTGGAGCAGATTTATATTTTGATTTGATAGATCCAGGATTAATAAGGTTAGGTGCAAACTTACCTAGTTTGCAGAATAGTAAATTAGGATGGGTTTTGGGTGGTTTAGTAAATTGTGAGCAGCAAAGTGCAGTCTCAAATTATAATGTAGTTCTTTTCTCGCGAGTTGAGTCAGATATCAATCAGTTAATACCCAAGTTTTGGCAACTGGAAGAAATTTCCAGTAAACGAATACTTTCATCGGACGATAAAATAGCCGAAAAAATATTTTCGGAAACTACAAAACGTACCACGGAAGGAAAATTTGTAGTTGATCTTCCTTTTAAAAAAGATATTCAGAACCTCAATCTAGGCGAATCGTTTGATCAGGCTAAGCGCAGATTTATTAGCTTAGAAAAAAGACTGCATAAAGATGAAAAGTTGTTAAGTGAATACAAGGCTTTTCTTGAGGAATATGTCCATTTAAAACATGCATCATATGCAGATTTATCATTAGAAACTAAAAATTCGTTGAAAAAATATTTTTTACCCCACCACTGCGTTATTCGTAAAGAAGCCGTGAGTACTAAATTGCGTGTAGTGTTTGACGCTAGCATGAAAACTTCTACAGGTGTTTCACTTAATGATGAAATGTACGAAGGACCCACTGTCCAAGCAGATTTATTTGATATTGTGTGCAGGTTTAGAACATTTAAATTTGTGTTTACAACGGGTATAGTTAAAATGTATCGTCAGGTTTCTATAAATCCCGATCATAGACATCTCCAGAATATTTTATGGAGAGACAATCCAAACCAAAATCTCAGATGTATTCAGTTGAACACGGTTACTTATGGTACGAACTGTGCTCCATTTCTAGCAACTAGGTGCCTAGTCCAATTGGCAAATGAAAACACTTTATCCCATCCCCTAGCTTCTCAGTGTTTGATTGAACAAACTTATGTTGACGATATTTTAGGAGGTTCAAATGATTTACTTGAATTTCACGTTCTTCAACAGCAGTTAATTGATTTATTAGCTTCCGCAGGTTTATCTCTTCACAAATGGGTTTTTAACACAAAAGATAGTAAAAATGGTAAAGTTTTGTGTAAGGACAATCAAATCTGGTACATTCATGTGGACGAAAGGTTAAACAAAGTGTTAGGCATTTCATGGAAAGCACTAGCTGATAAATTTTGTATATGTAGTCTTCTTCAGGGAGAAAATGTCGTTCCTACAAAAAGAAACGTACTTTCTCATATAGCCAAACTGTTTGACCCACTGGGTTTTATAGGTCCTATAGTTATTTTAGGGAAAATATTGATGCAGAAAATATGGGCTGCAAGACTGGATTGGGATACCCGTTTGACCGAGGATCTTATAAAAGAATGGAATAATTTCGCTAGTAATATTTCAAACTTAAAAGACTTGCAAATTCCTAGGCTGTTGTATGATTCATCAGATGAAGTCAAATCTTTTGAAAATCACGGGTTTTCAGACGCTTCAATAAAAGCATATGGAGCTTGCGTCTATTTGCGTACCCAATCAAACCCAATCAAACCCAATCAAACCCAATCAAAACTGTGTGGATTTTTATTACTTGCCCGTTTGTATCATAAACTAGTTTCAATATTTAACATTGATTTTTCAAGAAGTGTTCTTTGGATTGATTCAAAAATCGTTCTGTGTTGGCTAAATAGTAATCCAAATAGGTGGACAACATTTGTTTCCAACCGCGTGTCTGAGATCCAAGAACTAACTACTAATTGTCAATGGAATCATGTATCATCCGCTGATAATCCAGCAGATCACATTTCAAGAGGTTTAGATCCAGTTTCTTTGTCAGAAAGTGAGCAATGGTGGAATGGTCCCCCATTTTTGTATGACTTAGAATTGAAATTAAATGAAAACGTTTCTCAAATAGAAGATACAGTTCTTCCAGAAAAAAGACTTGTCACCCATGTTTCATTAGAGACATTTTCAGGTGCAATGAAAATAATTGCTCGAAAAACAAAGAAAAACTTAAAGGTCCTCTGTCAGTTAATGAATTGTTGTCGTCCTTGAATGTTATCATTAAATGCACTCAAGGCCATTCTTTTGCAAAAGAGATGCTAGATATTAAATCTGGTGTTTCCGTTTCGTCAGGGCCTTTGGTTCAGCTCGCTCCATTCATCGACGAAAACGATATTCTTCGAGTAAACGGTCGTTTATCACAGTCCGACTTACCTTTTTCTCAAAGATTTCCTGTGATTTTGCCTCCGAAAGAGCATGTTGTTAAACTGCTTTATATGCAAGAGCACGCTGATTTGCAGCATGCAGGTCCCCAAATAGTCTTAGCTCATCTTCGACTAAGATTTTGGCCGGTACATGGGTTACGTGCCATAAAGAAGGAAATAAAAAACTGTTTAGTTTGTTATAGGTTTCGTGCTGTGAATGCCAAACAAATTATGGCTCCACTACCTGCAGATCGAACGTCAATAGTTCGTCCATTCCTTAAAGTAGGAGTAGACTTTGGAGGTCCCATTCTTATTAAAGAATCCAAGCTTCGCAAAGCTAGAGCTTTTAAGGCATATATTGCCTTATTTGTGTGTATGGTGACAAAGGCTATACATCTTGAATTAGTTACCAGTTTGTCATCAGATGCATTTTTGTCGACGCTAAAACGATTTATAGCTAGACGAGGACATCCCCAAACTATTTTTAGCGACAATGGTACCAATTTTCAAGGTGCTAATAATACTTTGAGAGATATTTATACATTTTTTGAGACAAATAAAAATCAGGTTGAAGATTTTTTCTGCTAAAGAGATACGGTGGCAGTTCATCCCACCTAACAGCCCGCATTGGGGCGGCCTATGGGAGGCCGGTATAAAGTCAACAAAATTCCACTTAAAACGGGTCATTGGCAATCATCTTTTGACTTATGAACAACTTTCTACATTACTTTGTCAAATCGAAGCCATATTAAATTCAAGGCCTATGTCCGCTTTGTCATCGGATCCGTCAGATTATACATGTCTTTCTCCAAGTCATTTTTTGATAGGGGAAATGTTAACCTCGTTTCCTGAAAGGGATTACAGTACCATACCAGAAAATAGACTTGATATTTGGAAACACTGTGAAAAAATACGACAGGTGTTCTGGATAAGATGGTCTACTGAATATCTTAACAGGTTGCAGCACCGTCCTAAGTGGACAACACTGCGTGAAAACATAAAAGAGAACGATTTAGTTTTGCTACGTGAAGATAATACCCCTCCGTTAGAGTGGCGATTAGCTCGAGTAATCGAGACTTTTCCAGGTAAAGACGGCAATGTACGTATAGTAAAAGTTCGAACTCAACAGAGTAATTTTACTAGACCAATTTCCAAGTTGTGTCCGTTGCCATTTGCGTAGCTTATCAGCTGGGGGGAGGATGTTGAATATTCAAAACGGTGTAAATACAATCATTACAACAGTGCATTATTCCTCCTGCTCCATTAAGGATGCAAGCCTGTCAGTCTTTATCGGTATCGGTCATTGTCGGTAACAGACTGAAGTGCGATCGCGGCTTTGCATTTTCTGTCATACTACATCTAGAGAGTAAGTGACAGTATGCGGAAAACAGATAAAAGTTTTTCGGTAACATTGCCAACAAGAGCAACAAAATTTTTGTCTGATCAGTTTCTTGTAATTAGAAATACAGTTAGTTTGTAAAAATAGTTTAAAATGATTGGAGTTTGTTAACATTCGTCGACATCATTAACCTGTCTGAATAAAAACAATTAATTAGTAGCCTATGGCGTTTAAATGAAAATTACAGTCCACAACAGAAGAAGCAGAAGAAGAGGAACCAGCAAAACTAGAGAGCGGAGCCAGCGAAGCCGTCGAGATATAAACCTTTGCTTTGCGGACCCCATCAGGATCTACAACTTAAAGATCTTGAATTGCGTATTAGAGCTATAGAGCCTTGCTTAGATACATTTTATGATGTTCAAACTAATATTCAAAATCTTAGCACCGACATAACTGATGACGTGTTTGACATTGAAACTAAAGATTTCGAAGATACATATTTTAAATATATTTCTAAGGCAAAAACTGCTCTGGAAGACAATGCTCCAACGTCCCCAGGTGGGGGGCAAAGTCAGGGGGATGATTTTGATAATCGAACCGTGGCATCAAGCTCTAATAGAAGCCAAAATATACAATCGGGACCTAATGTGAAGCTTCCTCCCATACCTTTACCTAATTTTGATGGTGCCTATGACCAATGGTTATTTTTTAAAGACACTTTTCATTCTCTTATACATGATAATGACTCAATACCTGAGGTTCAAAAATTTCATTACCTACGGTTATCTTTAAAAGGTGCTGCTGCTGACTTATTAAAATCTTTGGAAAGCTCTGCTGCTAATTACTCTATGGCCTGGAATTTACTGGTTAAAAGATATGAAAACACACAAATTTTAATCAGAAATCATATTAAAGCACTTTTTGATCTCGATTATGTAAAAGTCGAGTGTCATACAAGTTTACGTAACCTCTTGGATGGCCTTAATCGTCATCTTAGGGCTCTGCACGTACTAAAACAACCAGTAGATTCCTGGGATGCACTTATTATACATATGATATCTTTAAAGTTAGATAATTCTACTCGGAGAGAGTGGGAAAATGAATATTCCAAGCATGATGCTGTTACGCTTGATATGTTTACAAACTTTTTACATGATAAATGTAGAGTGTTAGAAAGTTTGCAAATAAATAATAATCAGAAAGGTAATCGAAGGCATAGTTTATCGGTAACATATGCACCTATTTGTTCTCTGTGTAGCAAGGATCACACTGTTTATAAATGTAAGACTTTTCTCAATTTCAATGTTAATAAAAGAATGACTGAAGCTAAAAAACGAAAATGGTGCTTAAACTGTTTAAGAAATAACCACCCTACTGAACAGTGCCGTTCTCAACCTTGCAGAAAGTGCTCAAAAAGGCATAATACTTTATTGCACACTAATTTTACACCTAATACTCAATCTGAGGCTAATAATAGTCAAAATCATCAAGCTCTCAATGGCAACTTGCAAAATCCTGAGCCTACTATGCCGCATGCCGGCCAGCATAAACAAAATACTTTAAATAATAATAAAAAAAAAAATGGTTGAAACAAAAAATATTAAAAGTTCTTTAAAAAATATTACATGCGGTGTCCCACAAGGTTCGATATTGGGACCAATTCTTTTTCTCATTTATATTAACTCTATTTCAAAATTAAATTTAAAGGGTAAAATAAGATTATTTGCAGACGATACCACTATTATTTATTTTGGTGATACATATAATCAAATTATAAATGATATTAATGATGACTTAAATGAAATATTTATTTGGCTGCAATATCATAAATTAACTTTAAATTTTGAAAAGTCTTGTTTTATGATGATTTGTAAAAATCAGAAACAAACTGAAAATTTGACATTATCCTATAGGGGTAGAAATATAAAGTATTCAAAAAAAATTAAATTTTTAGGATTAACATTAGACGAAAATCTTTCCTGGAAACAACATATTCAAAATTTAAGGAATAAAATATCACCCATTGTTGGTATATTATATAAGATTAGATATTTTATACCCCTTAGATATTTAAAATCTTTGTATTTTTCATTAATTTATTCCCATTTACAGTATCTTATTTCGCTATGGGGATCTGCTTGTGCATATATTTTAAATCCACTAAAAAAATTACAAAATAAATGTATTAAATGCATTCATAAATTACCTTTTCTTACGCCAACTGAAAATTTATATAAACCAAATGGTTATTTGAATATTTAAAATATTTATAAATTAAAAATTTCTATTTTAATTCATTCAATAATAAATGGAAAAAAGATTTTAAATTTAAAATTATTCAAAGCAATAAATATTCATACTTATGAAACAAGAAATAATAATGATTTGATTATTTCTCAAGTTAAAAGTAACTTTGCCCAGAAATCATTATTACACAATGGAATAATTATTTACAATAATATTCCAAAAGAAATAAGAAATATTTTCGATATTAAAAAATATAAAAGATATTTAAAAAAATACTATCTGGAAAAATAGCCTTTAATTAAAATCTTCTTTGTTATTACTGTTATACTGCTTTAACTTGTTTTACTTTGTTGTAAATTTTACTTTTAGATTTTTATTTGTAGTTTGTAATTATTTCCCTGTAATAAGCAATTGTAAATGCTGGTTGGGAATAAATGTATTTAAACTAAAAATGCTCAGGATAATGTCAATGCTTACCATTCTGTAAATAGTGTGCCAAAGGTATTATTATCAACCGCCATAGTCAATGTTCTTGATAAAAACGGTGAGAGTCATACGTGTCGAGTTATGTTAGACAGTGGCAGTGAATCTAGCTTTATCACAGAACGAATGTGTGCCAAGCTGGGTTTAAATATTATTAGCACTAATATTTCTGTGACAGGTATAGGGCAAACTAACTCCAATGTCTTAAAGCAAACTGATATCACAATACAAGCACGTCAAAGCTCTTATGAAATGAACTTAAAATGTTTAATTTTACCAAAAATAACTAACAAAATACCATTTATGGTCATAGATATTTCTCATCTTAAAATTCCCACTAACATTATATTAGCTGATCCCAGTTTTAATGAACCTGGTCCTATCGACATTTTGATCGGTTGTGACAAATTTTGGCATTTGCTTAACACGGGTCAAATTAAACTAGGTCATAACTTACCAGTTATGCAAAAAACCCAACTAGGATGGATAATTTCTGGAAGCATAGCTTCTAATCAGCCTAATTCTCAAATTACATGTAATTTAAGCATAACTCAAAATCTTGAAAACAGTTTGACTAAATTTTGGGAACTAGAGGAAAGAAATATTCAAAAATCTTTATCGATTGATGAGCAAGTGTGTGAAAACCTTTTTCAAACTACAACTAAACAAAATTTAGATGGTCACTTTGTGGTGTCGCCACCTTTAAAACAACCTACTTCAGTGTTAGGCGAGTCTAGAGAAATAGCTAAAAAACGGTTTTAAATCTAGAGAAAAAACTTCAAAAAATGAGCAGCTTAAAATTGAGTATAGTAGGTTTCTTGATGAATATGAGGAGCTTGGGCATATGTCTCAAATTAATACAGATGTACTAAAAAATATGGATTCCTTTTATCTTCCACATCATTGTGTGTTAAATAATGCTAGTACAACTACAAAATTACGCGTTGTATTTGACGGGTCAAGTAAATCTTCCAGTGGCTACTCATTAAATGACATTCTTCTGGTAGGGCCTACAGTACAAGAGGACCTATTTGCCATCGTTTTGCGAGCAAGAAAACATAATATTCTTCTCACAGGCGACGTCGCTAAGATGTATCGGCAAGTTTATGTAGACAAAACTCAGTGCAACCTTCAGCTGATATTGTGGCGCTCTGATCCATCCTGTGAAATAAAAACTTATCAACTAAACACACTTACCTATGGCACTGGTCCAGCAGCTTACTTGGCTACAAGGTGTCTTAAAGAACTTTCTGTGCAATGTAAGCAATCTAATCCCTTAATAAGTCAAATAATTGCTAAAGATTTTTATGTTGATGATCTTTGTACTGGAGGCAATACTATCGATGAGGTCAAAAATATTAAAACTCAAATTACTCAAATTCTTTTGTCAGGAGGATTTGATCTTCGTAAATTTCATTCAAATGAGCCTGCAGTCTTGTCAACGGATCTAAAGTCAAAAGATACTTCCGTTCATTTTGGTGAGTCTGGTGAGAATAAAACTTTGGGTCTTTATTGGGACTCAAAAAATGATACTTTCAAATATTCAATTCGTCAAATGACCAGGGAAGGGCCAGTCACTAAAAGAAATATTTTGTCATGCATAGCACAAATTTTTGATTCCTTAGGTCTTATTGCACCAGTGGTGATTACAGCAAAAATTATTATTCAAAGGCTCTGGCAGCTTAAGTTGTCTTGGGACGAATCTGTACCTTTGGATGTATTAACCAAATGGAGAACATTATACAACCAATTGGTTGACTTGAATGATTTAAAGGTTCCTAGGACTATTCTTATTAAAAATCCTATTTCTGTTGAGCTTCATGGTTTCTCGGATGCTAGTGAGGTAGCATACGGGGCTTGTATTTTTATTCGCTCTATTGACAGTGCAGGAGACTGTCATGTCAGTTTTCTTTGTGCTAAAACAAGAGTAGCTCCATTAAAAGTGGTAACTATACCGCGGCTTGAACTGTGTGGGGCGCTCCTTCTTGTTGAGCTTGCTAATAAAGTAAAAAATTCTTTAAATATTCCATTTGAAAAAACATATTACTGGTGTGATTCTACAATTGCAGTAGCATGGATTAAATCTCGTTCTCTAGATTTTAAAATATTTGTTGCAAACAGGATTGCACAAATACAATCTCTCACTAAACCTGATGAGTGGAATTATATAAAGACCAGTGAAAATCCTGCTGATCACTTATCTCGAGGCCTCAGTCCAGGAAGTCTTATTTCTAATTATCTTTGGTGGCATGGCCCCCCTTGGCTTTCTATGTCTGATGACTTGTGGCCAATAACCGCAGTCCATCTTGACAATACAGAATTGCCTGAAGTTCGCACAAAGTCAATTGCGCTGATATCTAACATAAATGATTATGATATTTTTAATAGGTTTTCTTCTCTGAGTAAATTGCAAAGGGTTCTGGCATATTGCCTTAGGTTTATAAATAACTGTAAAGTATCTAAAAGCATGAGACAAAGTGGTTTTCTCACTTGCAATGAATTAAGGAAAGGTTTATTGCAACTGATAAAAATGGCGCAATATCAGGAATTTAAAGAAGAAATACGCAGTTTGTCTAAAACCAATAAACTTTCAAATAAAAGTTCATTAATAATGCTAAATCCATTTATGGATGGACAGGGAATTTTGAGAGTAGGAGGTAGGTTGAGACATTCTGAATTTGTAGAACATAAAAAACATCCTGCCATCTTGCCGGCAAAACATAGGTTAACATTGTTAATTGCGCAATATGAGCATATTAGACTATTGCATGCTGGTTCTCAAAATCTTCTGGCCTCTATAAGGAATCATTATTGGCCTCTTGCTGGCAGAAACTTAGTAGAAAAGGTGGTTAGATCTTGCACAAAGTGCTTTCGTTTTGATACTTCTGGCATTCAACATATTATGGGTAACTTACCGAAACACCGCGTAACACCAAGCAGATCTTTTTTATTTACTGGTATCGATTTTATGGGCCCGGTATTAATAAAGGATAGACTAGCAAGGAATTATAAAACAGTAAAGGCATGAGTCTGTCTGTTTGTATGCTTATCAACAAGAGCGATACATCTTGAGCTTGTTGGAGACTTGTCCACCAATGCTTTTTTTGCTGCGTTAAGGCGATTTTTTTCTAGACGCGGAATAAGTTCTGACATATATTCAGATCACGGAACTAATTTAGTTGGGGCGAAAAATGAAATTGAAAGGCTTTTGCTTAAAAATAAAGATGAAATTCATTCGCGACTCAGTTGTGATGGTGTCAAGTGGCACCTGATTCCACCTAGAGCTCCACACTTTGGGGGCCTCTGGGAAGCTGGAGTAAAATCCACAAAATTTCACCTTAAAAGAGTAATAGGTACAAATTCACTTACCTTTGAAGAATATTATACAGTCCTCTCACAAATCGAAGCTATTTTAAATTCGAGACCTATATCTCCTCTCAGCCATGATCCTTCAGATCCTCAACCTTTAACCCCCGCACACTTCTTGATTGGGCAACGACTAACCACTATCCCGGACGAAGACTACGTTCACATTCCTGAGAATCGACTTTCAAGGTTCAAGAGGCTGCAAAGCATGGTTCAGCATTTTTGGGCACGCTGGTCCAAGGAATACATTTCTGAATTGCAACAGCGAACTAAATGGAAAGAAAGCTTTCCCAATCTGCTAAAACCGGGCTCTGTTGTACTGGTAAAAGAAGATGGGCTACCACCACTTAAATGGCAATTGGGTGTTGTAAACGAAGTTCATCCTGGCCCTGATGGTGTGGTTAGGGCTGCTACCATTAAAACTGCAACCTCCATCTTTAAGCGACCTGTTGTAAAGCTGTGCATCTTACCTAATGATGAATCATAGAACGTTGAAACCGTATGGATTTCAAGGCGGGCAGTATGTTTAGACGACCTTAACATCACGTTTGAACAACCTTAGCTACAATTTAAATATACGCAAATCTATAGCAACGACGGATGTCAACGTTGTCAACTAACAAAAAAGACACTTTAATTACTTGATATAAAGAAAAATGTAATAGAAATAGTTAATTGTTAAAGTTTAAATAAAAATCATACAAATCATAAATCTTCAGAGTTTGTACTACGTATAGACTAAAACACTCACTTCTAAGGTATTGTCATTAACAGGTGGAAAAGAATGGTTAATTCGAGTGTCCTTAATTGTTTTTACAGTTTCGAATCGTTTTTTCAATTTTTTTTGTGTTTCTGAACGTCGGCATGGGCTACCCATATTGCTCTGAAAATATCGTATATTATTCTGATATTGTACTATTATTAATTAGGATTTGATTAAAAATTCGAACCATGTCATCTACCTTATGCTTTTTACTTCACTTGAAATATATTCGTACATCTCGAATGGGGTTGTTACTTACTTGATTTTCAAGCGGTGATCTTATGCAATGTCGCATCACTGTTCTCTTTAACGTACCTCCAATTCCATCACATACACTTTTTCCATGACTAGTTGCAAAAAAATTATATGACTTATGACGTTTTTATTCTTAAATTGAAACAATTTTAGCTATCTATTGAATTTTTAATTTAATACTTATTTTTCTTTTACATTAAGAAACAATTTAGCAAATGTGTTTGCTGCCATGAAAAAAATTTCGGCATAAAAATTACGTCATATAATTTTTTTGCAACTAGTCATGGAAAGAGTGTATGTGATGGAATTGGAGGTACGTTAAAGAGAACAGTGATGCGACATTGCATAAGATCACCGCCTGAAAATCAAGTATCAACTCTATTCGAGATGTACGAATATGTTTCAAGTGAAATAAAAAGCATACGGTAGATGACATGGTTCGAATTTTCAATAAAATCCTAATTAATAATAGTACAATATAAGAATAATATACGATATTTTCAGAGCAATATGGGTAGCACATGCCGACGATCAGAACCAAAAAAAAAATTGAAAAAACGATTCGAAACTGCAAAAACAATTAATGACACTCGAATTAACCATTCTTTTACACCTATTAATGACAATATCTTAGAAGTGAGAGTTACTTCTTTCGAAAAAGATTATAAAGTAGTTCAACTAAATTTATAAACAAAAATTTTCCAAATATTCCAAAATAATCACTAACATAATATCTTTTTATACTTCATTGTAGTGTTGAAATATGAAATACAAAGAATTTAAGATTAAGTTGCTATAATCATGACCATTTAACTCGATAATTATTATTATATGCGCTGAAATGATGAACGTAAATAAATTGCTTGTTGATTTCAATGCAATTTTCGGGTAGTTTGAAAATTTATAACTCGGAAAAGTAGGGCAAGTATCAACAGAATACACCTACACGAAAAATATCAGCTGTCATATAATCCTCTACTTAGAAAACTGTAGATTTGAGAGCATTTTAAAAACAGGTAAAATTTTGCTAATACAGTGGTTCAGTTGGAAGCTCCCAGCTAAGCCGGATATGAGTTTATTACAAATACATATTTTTTTCTTGAAAGTAGAGGGTTCACAGAGAAGAATGCCGTTTGAACGGAATCTCTAAGTTATATAGAAGCGAAGATACAAATTTTTGAAAATTACTAAAAAATTGACTTTTTTCAAATTTCAAAAAATTCTCCAGCGGCCGGATTTGATCGTATCGGGCTCAAATTTTCAGGATCATCTCCTTTTCTTATGTACTTTCGAGGAAAAAATCAGCATCGAAATCGCTGACCTAAGCGCGCACACTTTCGTCGAAAAGTAATGGATCTGCCCATATATATATATATATATATATATATATATATATATATATATATATATATATATATATATATATATATATATATATATATTTTTTTTTTTTTTCGACGAAAGTGTGCGCGCTTAGGTCAGCGATTTTGATGCTGATTTTTTCCTCGAAAGTACATAAGAAAAGGAGATGATCCTGAAAATTTGAGCCCGATACGATCAAATCCGGCCGCTGGAGAATTTATATATATATATATATATATATATATATATATATATATATATATATATATATATATATATATATATATATATATATATATATATATATATACAGGGTGTCCCACGACGAACTGCCGCGATCGATTATGGAAAAAGTATAAATAGCAAAGATCTGAAAATTTGGTAACATACTAATGTCAATGGGGGCAATTCGGCTAAAATATTTTCAAAATGGTGGCACTTCCGGTTGTACCGGAAGTAGATATCAACTTGCTTATTTTAAATGGAACACCCTATATATTATTTCATTTTCGGATTTTACGTAAAATTCTAATCGCATTTCATGTATAATCTCCTATACCTAACTCTAACCGGTTTTGACATATTTCAAATTTTATGCCAAAAATGACGTTTGCAGGCCGAAAAATAATTATCGATTTTTCCTACATGAATGCCTTTATGATTTAATTGGGGTTGGTCTCCTTGTGGAAGGGGATCTACTTTAG
The DNA here is from genome assembly GCA_963971165.1 of Philopedon plagiatum. Taxonomy (NCBI): domain Eukaryota; kingdom Metazoa; phylum Arthropoda; class Insecta; order Coleoptera; family Curculionidae; genus Philopedon; species Philopedon plagiatum. The sequence goes on along the minus strand of OZ020192.1, from coordinate 46,709,922 downwards.
TAGACTGTGTTGATAATTTGGTAATAAATAAATACAGGGTGATCAAAACCTAACATTAAAAATGAAATTGAAAAAATCGTTAAAAGTCATTTTTTTCAAATGGAAGCCCCCTATTTTTATAATTTTACCCTACTCAGCATTAAAAATAAGGGTAACTTTGTATAAGGTTGTCTATTCCGAAAATCGATAGTTTTAGAAAAAATGGCAGTTTAGCATTTTTCTATTGTACAAATCATATACGGTTTTCAAGTTTTGTTATTAGTTGGCCATGACCGCGAGGCGCGGACAAAAAAAAACACTCGAGCACTACAGAAATGTCATTATTTCTTGCCATTTGACAATTATTGATAATAATCATGCCAGGGCGATTAAATTATACAAACGAAGATTATTTAAATTTGTTTATTATCTATGGGGAATGTAACAAAGTTTTATCAAGAACATGCGAGACGTTTGCTGACAGATATCCAGATAAACAGAAACCGTCACGGAACAGTGTTAAACGAATAATGGAAAATTTCAAAAATTTTGGCACTGTTAAGGCAAAAATGCATAAAAGAAAACCCATTCTCAATGATGAAAATATCGAAATTGCAATTTTGGGATATTTTGCGGCATATCCTATGACAGCATTAAGACAAGTGGCTCTACAAACAGGAATCTCAAAGAGCTCAATCCATAGAATTCTGTTGAAAGCTCATGGTGGAAATTTTGAACATTTATTAAAATAAGTTGTTTCCCTGAATTTTTGAAATATTTCATTATTCGTTTAACACTGTTCCGTGACGGTTTCTGTTTATCTGGATATCTATCAGCAAATGTCTCGCATGTTCCTGATAAAACTTTGTTACATTCCCCATAGATAATAAACAAATTTAAATAATCTTCGTTTGTATAATTTAATCGCCCTGGCATGATTATTATCAATAATTGTCAAATGGCACGAAATAATGACATTTCTGTAGTGCTCGAGTGTTGTTTTTGGCCGCGCCTCGCGGTCATGGCCAACTAATAAGAAAACTTGAAAACCGTATATGATTTTTACAATAGAAAAATGTTAAACTGCCATTTTTTCTAAAACTATCGATTTTCGGAATAGACAACCTTATACAAAGTTACCCTTATTTTTAATGCTGAGTAGGGTAAAATTATAAAAATAGGGGGCTTCCATTTGAAAAAAATGACTTTTAACGATTTTTTCAATTTAATTTTTAATGTTAGTTTTTGATCACCCTGTATTTATTTATTACCAAATTATCAACACAGTCTACTAAAGTAGATCCCCTTCCACAAGGAAACCAACCCCAATTAAATCATAAAGGCATTCATGTAGGAAAAATCGATAATTATTTTTCGGCCTGCAAACGTCATTTTTGGCATAAAATTTGAAATATGTCAAAATCGGTTAGAGTTAGGTATAGGAGATTATACATGAAATGCGATTAGAATTTTACGTAAAATCCGAAAATGAAATAATATATAGGGTGTTCCATTTAAAATAAGCAAGTTGATATCTACTTCCGGTACAACCGGAAGTGCCACCATTTTGAAAATATTTTAGCCGAATTGCCCCCATTGACATTAGTATGTTACCAAATTTTCAGATCCTTGCTATTTATACTTTTTCCATAATCGATCGCGGCAGTTCGTCGTGGGACACCCTGTATATATATATATATATATATATATATATATATATATATATATATATATATATATATATATATATATATATATGTATATATATATATATATATATATATATATATATATATATATATATATATATATATATATATATATATATATATGTTTGTAATTTATAATTAATTTTGGCCAAACAATGTTTAATTCATGTGTATTGTCATTCATTGTTTTTAATTGTGTCTTCACTGTATAAACACTGTATTTTAAAAGAAAAAAGGTAATGTAACTCCATTTTATATGTTTTTAGAAAAAAACTAAATAAAAGAAAACAACAACAGTTTTGAAAAAGCCCAAAACCAATGGGCGAAACGTCAAAAAAGTTGTCTTAATTATTCATAACAAACCTCTACCCAAGAAAGCAAAAAAATAATTATATATATCTATATATATATATATATATATATATATATATATATATATATATATATATATATATATATATACAGTGACCGGCAAAAAGTTCGCAACATATGGGAAAAATTTTTATTAGGAGAGTATCGGAAAAACTTTCCCAGGGGATCGGTTCTGCATGTCCGATAACCTAAAAATCGATTTTGACATACGTCACGTGACCACTGGTATAGCGTCAAATTAAAAAAAAAATTGTTAATTTAAAAAAAGTGAGGTTAGTTGACGAGATATCAAAAAAAGTTATTTGAAAAAATTGCTTAGAATTAAATTCTAGGTCCTTGTGCAAAATTTTAAGATTTTATTTAAAAAAATTGGAAAACTCAATTTTTTTTAAATATTTTTTTATCGATTTACAAATTTCCGGTTTTTTTCGTTTAGATAGCTTGGCTAATGTAAAGTCCATGTATCTGGATGAAAATAAACGAATGTAGTAGTTTTTTCTACAATTGACAGGACAAAATTAAAAAAAACAGGGTTTCGCCGGACGCTAGCTGTTGCAATGATTTGTATCTAGCAGCAGTGTCAAAATTTTAGAGACATTTCAATGAGATTACATTGAGAAAACCTTAATCGTCTTAAATATATCTGAAGTTCGACTTTTTGTAAAGTTAAGGGGATTAAAATAGATAATAAACAAAAAATTACCTGTTTATTTAATCGAAATTTTATAAACGAAAACCAATGTAAGAAAAACTTAAAAGTAGTCAAATTCTGTACTAACAAAACAAAAAATCATTGTTTTTCCTTGGGTGCACAAAATTTAAAACTCAGTATGACCACCATTTCTCTCCATACATACTGTTGTTCTCGAGCGCAACTCTCTATTAACATTTCGGAGCATTTTACGATTTATTTGCAATACACAATTTATAATGACATTCTCTAAATTTTGTATATTCCTAAAGGGTCGATGTTTGTACACAGGGTTCTTTAGGTATCCCCACATAAAAAAATCTAACGGAGTCAGATCTACAATTCTACAATTGACAGGACAAAATCGAAAAAATAGGTGTTCGCCGGACGCTCGCTGTTGCAATGGTTTGAATCTAATGAAATGACTGTATCAAGATTTTATTAAGATTTTTCGCACATAAATTTAACAACCAGGTCTATTTAGTTGTACTTAAAACTACCAAAGCAGGCTCTGAAATTAAAACAACCAAATAATCTAGTAGGTTAAAAACAACAGAAAAATGTCAAACAAATTATAATTTGTTTGATTTCAACCTATGTCATTGGTTTATGTCTCGCATCTTACTAAGTTTGATATTTTACATAAGTTTATTAATATTTTATTCCTTAAAATGGCACCCACACTACTTCTTCAGGAAAAGATAGAAATTATTTTAATTTCTGGAGATAATTACAAAAGCCATAGAGAAACAGCAGCAATTTTTAATGAGAGGCACCCCGATAAATCCCTCCATTATTCCACAGTATCTCGTCTAGTCAATAAATTGAAAGAAACGGGATCGGTAGAAAATCAGTATAAAGTTTCCCATGAAAAACCGGTAACAGGTGACGAAGGTTCTCTGGATGTGTGTTTGTCGATCACAGAAACACCCCAATTAGCAGTTAGTCAAATATCGGAGATCACTAACATTCACGAAAGATCTGTGCGGAGGATATTAAAAAGAAACAAATTTCATCCGTACAAACCTAAATTTGTACAAGTATTAAAAGATAGGGATTATGACGCCCGCTTCGATTTTTGTGCCTGGTTCCAGGGTATGATTGAGGAAGATTTTAATTTCCCAAAGAACGTTCTTTTCTCGGATGAAGCTACATTTACCTCTAACGGAACCGTCAGTTCACAAAACTGTAGATGGTCGGCCACCGAAAACCCAGACTTTGTAATTCAGAGTAAAGACCAATATAGTTTTAAGGTTAATGTGTGGTGCGGAATTTTCAACCTCAGAATAGTGGGACCTTTTTTCTTTAGAGACAATTTAAATTCAGAACGATATTTAGAATTTCTACAAACTGAGATATCTGACTTTTTAGACAATTTGTCATTAGCCGAAAGAAGAAATTTATACTTTCAACAAGACGGAGCTAGCATTCATTCCACAAATGAGGTGAAGAGATGGCTGGATCAAGAATTTGGAAACCAGTGGATAGGACGGTTTTCTGAAAATCCGTGGCCTGCGAGATCACCAGATCTGACTCCGTTAGATTTCTTTATGTGGGGATACCTAAAGAACTCTGTGTACAAACATCGACCCTTTAGGAATATACAAAATTTAGAGAATGTCATTAGAAATTGTGTATTGCAAATAAATCGTAAAATGCTCCGAAATGTTAATCGAGAGTTGCGCTCGAGAACAATAGTATGTATGGAGAGAAATGGTGGTCATACTGAGTTTTAAATTTTGTGCACCCAAGGAAAAACAATGATTTTTTATGTTGTTAGTACAGAATTTGACTACTTTTAAGTTTTTCTTACATTGGTTTTCGTTTATGAAATTTCGATTAAATAAACAGGTAATTTTTTGTTTATTATCTATTTTACTCCCCTTAACTTTACAAAAAGTCGAACTTCAGATATATTTAAGACGATTAAGGTTTTCTCAATGTAATCTCATTGAAATGTCTCTAAAATTTTGACACTGCTGCTAGATACAAATCATTGCAACAGCTAGCGTCCGGCGAAACCCCGTTTTTTTTAATTTTGTCCTGTCAATTGTAGAAAAAACTACTACATTCGTTTATTTTCATCCAGATACATGGGCTTTACATTAGCCAAGCTATCTAAACGAAAAAAACTGGAAATTTGTAAATCGATAAAAAAATATTTAAAAAAAATTGAGTTTTCCAATTTTTTTAAATAAAATCTTAATATTTTGCACAAGGACCTAAAATTTAATTCTAAGCAATTTTTTCAAATAACTTTTTTTGATATCTCGTCAACTAACCTCACTTTTTGTAAATTAACAATTTTTTTTTTAATTTGACGCTATACCGGTGGTCACGTGACGTATGTCAAAATCGATTTTTAGGTTATCGGACATGCAGAACCGATCCCCCGGAAAAGTTTTTCCAATACTCACCTAATAAAAATTTTTCCCATATGTTGCGAACTTTTTGCCGGTAACTATATATATATATATATATATATATATATATATATATATATATATATATATATATATATATATATATATACATATATGTACAGGGTGTTATGGAAATCATTTAATATATTGGAATGGGTCACTCCTGGGATAGTCTACAGACGTATCCAATACTTTTTTTCTTAAATCGAACATTTTAAAAATTTTCAAAAATACCCTAAAACCCAACCATATTCGACTCACCTGGATGGGCGAACACATGGCCCGACATAGCTCTTGACAGAAAAATGCGCGCGAATAACTTAAAACAATTGAATTTGTTGTAACGTTGCCAGACATATAAATCTTTAAGAGAATTTATTTTCTGTTTTTAAGCGTAATGTAAGACAAAGAAAAAAACCTTTTCCTCTGCGCACTGCGAAATCAATCCATTTTGTAGTAGCCTCAGTTTTAATTAATATTTATGACACCTTATATTAGGTTATAAATAAGATAAGCGTCATTCCTACTAGCTTAAATAAACTTTCTGCTAAGAAAAAGTTAAAAATCCAAACGAACAATACTAATTGAGCTCAACTACATAGTATTTTAAAAGTATAATCAAAATTCTTTCATTACAGCATTTGTAAAAAAACACATTATTCTGTTTCACGCAGCATGTTCAGAAAGATGTTATTCGTCCTTCAGTTAAGAAGAAATTATTTTAAGCTTACCGATTTTTTTTGAAAAGATCCCCATAAATGAGTTTTGCACCCGCAAATGTTACCATAATATGTAAATATTATTAGTGTTTTATTTAATTTAATTTTCAACCGTATTAGGCTAATTTAAGAAAGGCTATAATCAGAGCACAAACTATTTTATAGTTGTAACGTCGTTGTCTTGAAATAAAGCGCGAACATTAAGTTTTTCACTTTTATTTCAGGATTAGACTAAAGTTATGAGTTCTACATGATTAAGCTTAAACTGTAGCACCTTCTTAAGCTTACACGTGAGCTAAATAATAATAACGTTCCAAATATTTTAAAACACGACAGTTTTACTTAATTCCCCATTCTTGTCTGGAAGAAGTTTTTCTTCTTCTCCCTTTCTCTCGCTTTTACTGACATCTTCTGTCCCTTTTGGCGTAGTTCGTTTGCGGGCCATTTTGGCAGCACCTCATCGGATGGCCGCATGACGACAAAACATCCAAGGGCAAGGGAACAGGTCCGTAGTAGGGGTTTTAGTTTGTTACATAGCAGAGAATAGGTATGTTGAAAATGTCTTCCATTACTTGCTTCCAAACAAGCGTGCATCCGTAGCGTATTGTCCAGAACTAGTCGAAGGATATTTGTTAGGATAATTTTAATAAACACTGGGAACAAAGTACAAACGTATTTTTTATTGTTAATGAGCAAAAGTAAAAATTATCAGCTTAAACAAAAGACTTTGTTGAACACACTAAACTAATTACTGAAAACTTTCTTCTCAAGTTAAGCAAGAAAACAATATTGATATCATTAAAGCTTTGGATACGGGGGTTAGTCCAGGGATGGCTCTAACCTCTTGGATATAAAATTGGGATCCGATTTGAAAATAAAATACAAATATTTATTTACTCACTCTGTGTAATTTGAAAATGCGAAATACTAAAATACTTCGGTAAAAGTAATATAACATACAGGGTGTCTAAAAAGTATTAGTATTATATCTTTGCTATTATTAAAGATAGAGACACCAAATTTTATTTGTTTCTTATTGGTTAATAAATCTACTTTTTTCAGGTAATTTGACTTTTTCAACCCTCTTGGGGGGTGAACCTAGGGAGTTGAGGTCAACATTTTTGAATGCAAACCTATGCCGTGTGGTCAGTAGGTATACTTGGCCGGTGCAGATTGCACCCCCCACCACTTTTTTGATTGGTCGACCCCCCACCCAATCAAACCCAAGCCCCGCCTCCGGTGGGGGGTCGACCAATCAAAAAAGTGGTGGGGGGTGCAATCTGCACCGGCCAATGCCCTCTAGCCCCGCCCCAAGCACCGGATTGGCCGACCCCCACCCAAGCCCCGCCTCCAAGCCCCGCCTCCAAGCACCGGGAGGCGGGGCTTAGGTGGTAGGTCGACCAATCAAAAAAGTGGTGGGGGGTGTCAATCTTCACCGGTCAGCCCCACTCCAAACTATGCATAGGAGGGATAGGAGAGAAGGGGTTGTAGTCTAAGAGCATTCGCGTATTAGTCGCGTCTTTAGTACCACTGCAGCACTGTCACAAGATACTAATAATATTTAGTGTTATGGATCTGTGCGGTATTTGCAATTCGGAAATTAGTATATTCTTTCATAAAGCTGTTAACTTGACTAGACTGCATTTATTAGAAGAATACGCAGAGCTGCAACATCAATACTTTGAAGATCGTACTAGTTTTAAATATTGGGAAGATTATTACGCATACTATTTTAATAATTATCATGTGAATTTTCAAAAGTGTATTAATGGAATTATGATGTGTGACACATTTACCGAACGATCTGTGTGTATTAATGTTGTTGTAGACCAGCTACATCGTTTGGGATATGGAGAACTATTTCCAGTAACACTTGTTCAAGAATTCTTGACCAAAGAAAAGGGGGTTGAAGAAGTAAATGATGACTTAAATTGTTGTATAGTTAACAAGTTTTTTAATAAATTTTAATGACTTTTAAAAACATTGCTAAATATGTGTAATTACTGTGCCACCAAGTTTGGTGATATATACAATTTTAGTTTTCATCGAAAATTAAAAAAGACTATTAATATAGCTAAATATGTATCGTTAAGAACAATTTCTCATAACATAGTTCATGAAGAATTGTATGCAGTATGCAGAACTCAATTTCGAAAGGTATATGAGAATTCAGTAATAGAAGGTAGATTACACACAACCCCTCAGAGTAATGGTCTTGATGTATTATGTGCTGCAACAGGGATTAGAAATTTTAATCATATCACTAAACCAATTTATATTGAAATGTTAGTGATTATTCCATAAATTTGGCTAATGATGGTCAGCGTTATTTTACCCCCTCCCTAAGCTGTGAAAAGGTGGAGGAAAAGCTATATAATATATCGATTGAAAGGAAGCTTCACATTTCAGTTTTGCCGTAAACTTCTAAAGAGTCTTTAGCTTAAATAAAATGGATAATTATATTTACGATGAAATACTTGAAAAGCTAGAAATATCGGATTTGTTGAAGCTTTATGAATGCTCTGCAACTAATTTATTAGTAGTTGACTATCTTAATAGAAGACTTATTGATTGGAAGCGTATATCCAAATTTGAATGGCTGTCTGAAAAATTTATGGAAGAATTTCAAGACAAAGTTAAGTGGGAGAGAATTTCTCATAGTCAAAAACTATCTGAAGAGTTCATAAGAAAATTTCAAGATAAAGTTAACTGGAAATGGATATCTGCATATCAGAAACTAAGTGAAGAGTTTATAGAAGAATTCCAAGACAAAGTTAATTGGAAGCGGATTTCCCGTTCCCAAAATCTGTCTGAAGATTTTATAAGGAAGTTTCAAGATAAAGTAAACTGGAAATGGATCTCTCTTTGTCAAAATAAATATCAAGGTTTGTCTGAAAAGTTTATAGAAGAATTTCAAAACAGAGTTGACTGGGAATGGCTTTCTCCTTGTCAAAATCTATCTGAAGACTTCATAAGAAAATTTCAAAATAGGGTTAATTGGAAATGGATCTCTGCTAATCAAAACATTACTGAAAAGTTTATAGAAGAATTTCAAGATAGAGTTGACTGGAAACGAATATCACGTTGTCAAGATCTATCTGAAGATTTTAGAAGAAAATTTCAAGATAAGATTAACTTGAAACAGATTTCTGGACGTCAAAACATGGTTGAATTTTCTATAAGCTTCTAAGAGGGAAAGAATTATTTGTTATTGTGTTTATTGTTTATATCAATATTGCAAAACTATGTTTTCATTTAAGTGAAAAAATATCTGGTTAATAAAACACCTTAATACAATTTATTATGTTTTATTTATCATCCATTAAAAAATGATTATACAAATTAAAAACATTAGTTAAGGCGCAGATGCAATAGTCCTTTGCATGATAAAAGCAATGTGGTTGATCAGCTTGTATAGTTGGATGATTATCCAATTCAATAACAGGTTTGTGACTATATTTGCGAATGATGTCAGCCTTCTCCTTTCCTTTTACGTACACCAAATCACTTTTGAGTGTTAAATATTTAATAATATCGGAAAATTTGTGTAGCGGTGTAAATCCTTCGTTCCATGGAATGCAGTGATGATTTTTTATCACCCATATAGCCTGTTTATGCAAATCTGGTGGTAGTAGATCCATTTGAAATGGTCGCTTAAAAATATAATGTGTAATATGATGTCCATCATATGCTGCTAGCTCCTTTGTAATAAACTCATTATTTTCTATTTTAAATCCTTGAATATCAATAACAGTATTCATAGTTAAATCTTCAAATACTTAAACTTTCTAAACATCCTTCTGCTTAAACAATAGCTATCAATTAATTGCTTTAGTTTATTTAATTCTTTAATGTGTTTGGCTAAGAGTTTTGAATATTGCGTGTTCATAACTATCTACCGAATACTAAAAATCGCATATGAAATAAACGTATTATATAGAAATAATTGAGCATGCCTATTAAAGCTGTTTAACACTTTTGGTTAGTGGATTATAACTAAATATTTTATCATGTAACACAAGACAGTAAGCAGAAACATCATCTTGAAGGTCACTGTGTAATTCAAATTCTACTCTCATAACAATTGGACCACTTTCAATTGAATCTTTTTGATGTGAACAGTCAATATAGGTGATAGGTGCATAATCTTTAAATTCCTCTGGGGAAAAAATTGGTTCGGGTGATAGACCATAGTATGATTTTTGAAATTGTGAAAACATATCATATAATAATGAATACCTATTTTTATCAAAGTCTAAAAATAGATCGTTATATGGGTACCTTTCTGAATTTAAATATACTTTAATGTTTCGTAATTTAATATCAGTAAATCTGCTCATATCTGTTGTAACTTTATCTCGCAAATTTTTTTGAAAACATAGTGCTACATGGCGAGGCGTATTCACCTTAGTCGAAGTTCTGACAGGCCAGTTGTGACGACTTGTTTTTGTTAATTCCGGATATTCTATTAATTCCCAACTTCTAAATGCAATTAATATGTTTGTATTTCTATCAATAAGTTTCGTAAGAGCTAATTCTTGTGGGATAGCTACTGATATGTGAGGCACATTCCAAGTTAATTTGGTGAGTTCAATTTTGGGATTTTCATTCCCATTAGTATTTATTGTAGCATTTTTGTCCGAATTGTCTCGAATTAAAATAAGTTCTTGTTTTGAATTCAATATTATTTTTTTATAATCTTCAAAAAAACCCATTAAAAATTTAAGTGGGATACAAACGCAAAATAACCCTGTAGCAGAATCGACTACCTTGGAAGCTTCTCCCGGAAACCAGCCGGCATTTTTTAATTTGTTGCACTCGTTTTTGTTATACGATAAATACCCTTTCATTGTTGAAGTTAAACCAACATCTCTATCCGAGTCTACCGTAACGCCATTTAACTGATAACGTATTTCCTTAAAAAGAAAAGCTATCCCGTTATTAACAAGTTTTAATGTTGTTGAAACTTTCCCATCTTCTTTACTTAATTTACCCTCTATGTGAAGAAAGCTTTCGGAAGGAAGCGTATATTTTTCTACTTCATGAATAGGAATGATAATTTCATCATTATTCCCCAATTTTGATGGTAAATATGGTTCGTAAGCATGAAATTCTGAATGTGTGATTGAATTGTCTATGTTAATATTTTGTGATACATTTAGGATATCCATGTTATACTAATATCTTTAAACCCAGGGATTTAAGAAAAATTTTGTTTTCACGTGTTATCCGTTGTGTGTTTGGCTTTCTACTAATCTTAAATTTTAAATGTTTGTTCTTCTTATACCTTTTAACATTATTGTTTTTGAATAATTTATCACATTCTAAGACATTCCTATTATATAGTATAACCATTATAGTTGTTTTATATGTAATCTAATTGTAACAATTTCGTTTCGAAAATTAACAAGTTTTAAGTTTTGAGCTATTATTTTTACAGTAAGTTTATCTATTACGTTAACAGTAACAGGAAAATAAATAATATTTTGAGGACTTTCTATAATTTTAAAGCCCGGACTAACATTAGGAAAGAATTGATGAATAATGTGCACTGGCTTTCCGTTCAGATAGGATCCTTCAGCGATACTGCAATCAATACATAAAGAATTGACTTTTATAATCTCTGCAGGATTTTCTGACATTCTCGGTTTTCCATCACCAGGAATAGTGCCCTCTTGAAACCCTAAAAGTGTACCTATTGTTCCCTCCTTGAAAATAATATCTGTAGTGGATTTAATCAATGATTTTAGTGTGTTGTTATTTGCATAAAGATGAAATGAAATACCTTTCTTTTCAAACTGGTTTTGTAAATATTTATTAATATCATCTATTTCATAACTTCCTGGTGGAATTTGTAAAAACTCATTATTTTTTCCAAAATAAACTTTATTATTTGTGTCATCTATATTTGGTATGGCATTAAAAGTTTCAAAATTTGTTAGTCCGACAACATATGAGGAGTTAGAATCTAAGTAGATTGGAGGATGAAATACTGACTGTAATACAGCGGAGTCACCAGAAAGAGCAATAGTAAACGACATGATGGTTTCGAGTGGAATAAAATATAAACATAATTACACATTATTATAAATAAATTGTAAACATAATTGACCGCATGTAAAAGTGTCAAAAGACTGATATCTATTGTAGTTGTATTTTACGTTATTATGGCTACCATCGCTAAAAAAATAAGTTATTACTTCCTTTGGCGGTCTAAGGTTACCGAAACTATCAAAGTAATTTATATGTTTATTTCTTTTAATATAGGCAGTCCAATGTGTGCCTTCTCCCCTATTGTCATCCAAATTAATAACACCCGTTTCATATTTTTTTATTTTGGTTGGTAAATTTGTTCTCATAAAAACTCCTCTAAAATTCGGCAGTTTTAGCAATTTTGCATATTTGATTAAATCAAAATTTGTTAAAGGTTTGCGAGGTAGCAGTTTTAACAGTTTTTTGGATATGGTTTTAAATATAAACCACACCCTTTCTTATAAGGTGTTAAATAAAACCCTTTCCCTATCGATATTTTCTCCATAATCCTATTGTGTCTCTTTTCTTCTTCTAATTTTTTTTGTGCGTTTTTAGCTGAATTCACTGCTTGTGCAATACCAGCAGCGCCGCCACTCAAAGCTCCTAAAGCAGATAATCCAGCAAAAAGTGGTATTAATGGTAAAATTCCTCCAGTTTTTGGAATTGGAATGATTCTTTGCTTAGGTTCTATAACTTTTAATTTCCCCCTTTTAATGGATGACAAAGCTGCGCTAACAGCATTTTTTATATTATTAAACTTCTTACCGATGATACCTTTACGCGCTTTTTTAACAGCATTATTAAAAGTTATCTGACCGCCTTTCTTACGCTTTTGTTTTCTTTTTCTCCTCAAACCCATACCCAATTTTGTTTTAGCTTTCATTATTCCAGTCACAACCAATGAAGATAACTTTTCACCTATACTAGAATTTTTGTCTTTGAATCGTTTAAAAGCTTTATTGGCTAAAGCCTGATCTGCTTTATGTCTTTGATCTAAATTAGAATATGTTGAATATGCTATATCGTGTTCTTTACAAGCTTCATCTAACTGATTAATACCTTTATCACCTCGAGCAAGCCTATTCTTTAATTTTGTACCAGGACCGCAAAACTTGTATGAAGGTAAATGAAGTTCTATGGGTAATTTATCTATCAAGGTGTTAACCACACCCCTACCTTTCTTCTTAACACTCTTAGCGCGACTGCTACTTAAAGTAATATGTTTAACCATTATATATAAAATGAGTAATATTTTGTAATGTTCTTATTTAAATAGTGATGTTGAAAGGATGAAGATTAAAAAGCAGAATATCTCTTTACCAATAAAAAATTTTGAGTTTACTCAAGATACGTATAGAAAACATGGTGAATTATTTGGTGGAAGTTGTAAACGCTGTTTAATTGTAGGTTCCTCAGGCTGTGGAAAAACTAACGTAATAATTTCGCCTCTGACAGAAGTTAATGGTTTAAGATTTGAAAATGTATATGTTTATTCGAAATCACTGTACCAACCCAAATATGAATATTTAAGAACCCTTTTAACTCCGCTAAAATTCATAGGTTATTTTGAGTCATCAAATGCTGAGGACATTGTACCACCTAATGACATAAAATCAAATTCTGTTATTGTATTTGATGATATTGTTTGTTGTGACCAAACACTTATGAGAGATTATTTTTGTTTTGGACGACATAAAAATACCGACTGTTTTTATTTATGTCAGACATATTCTTCTATTCCTAAACAGTTAATAAGAGATAACGCTAATTCGCTTGTTATCTTTCAACAGGATGCCACCAACTTAAAACATATATATAACGACCATGTGAACAGTGATATGTCATTTCAAGAATTTAAAGATATGTGCGCTTTATGTTGGCAAAAGTATTATGATTTCATCGTAATTGATAAAGATTGTCCGTTAAATGATGGGCGTTATAGAAAAGGATTTGATAATTTTATTTTTCTTTAGAGTATATAACAGTTTACTAAAATTTTTGGTATTCAGTAAACATCATAACTTTCATAAAGATGGATGAAAGAACAATTAAAGAGTTAATAAAAACGAGAAAGGATGTTAAACAAAAATATAATGCTTTAAAATCAGATATTGCTGAGACTGAATTTCGTAAGGAAAAAGAATTCAAACCGATCACTCAACCTTTACGGGAATTAATTAAAACCATTAAAACGGAAGCGCACATAAAACCTGAAATTTCCTCAGTACCATTGTTTTCTACGCCACAAAAAAAGGAAATAACCAAAAGAAAATCTAATATTTACCAAAGATATCTGCCATATGATGTACCATCGTTTTTACAAAATGAAGAAGTTTTTGAGACTAGTGATGATGCATTCTTAGATGATAACGGATCTTTGTTAAGACCGAGATTAAGCTCTACAGTTAGAGAAAATCAAGATGAATCAACCTTGCAACCTACACTAGAAGATACAAGACGCGAAATTTTAGAACTAACTAGATTGCCATCCTACAATGAATATCTTGAAGCATTTCACCCACTAGTAAGAGCTTTTGTTGATGCGTCAGTTAAAGGCGAGCGAGATCTGGATAACACACACGGTTTAAGACATGATGCCGATGCTGAAAAATGGCAAATTGGAGACAGTTTGCTTGATTTTGATAAAGAGAATATTAAAGTTAAAAATGTGGCATATAATGGTAGCCCTGGACTATATGAACTTTTGTTTTTTCAAGATCCCAAAGGTTTCACCTCGAACGATCTTAAAAACTATATGGATATTTTGACACGAACTAATGCTTACAGGAGAAATTATGATGCTAATGATCAAATTCAAGGCACCACTGATCCAAAGTATCTTACAATTATTAAACCGTACTTAATAGAAAACAAAATTATTAAACCGAGAAGTACTTCCAGCACTTCAAGTATCACTAGCGTCTCTAGCCTGGAGAGATTGCAACCCCCCCAAACGCGTCAAAGAACAACAAGACTTGGTTCAAAAAAGGGGGGAGCTATGTTAAATTTATCAAAAAAGAAATTAGATTATGTATATTATGACGATCCAAACGAAATCATAGATAGATTGAAATTGTTGATGTCATCGCAAATGGCTGGACATACTGGTCATCAAAATGAAATAATATCGATTTTAGAAGAATTAAGGGAAGCAAAAATAATTGGATAAATACTTAACATAATTGAAGTATTGTTTATTGTACCGTTGACTGCTAAGATGTCTATTGATAAGTTTGGCTCCCACATATTTGGGAGGGATAATATAAACAGTAACTTGTTGCCCAATTTTAGTAGGGAAAATGTTTTAAAAATTGTTGATATCAGTGATGTGAAATTATATTATAATTTGGTGTTACCTTTTATGGGAAATTACAATCTCTCAGATGGAGTTTACCAACTTTTACAAGACAAAAGAATTAATTATATTTTTCCTATAGAATCTGCTACAATAATTGGGGCAGAGTATCCAAAAAAATATATGTTTCTTAAAATTAATGGAAAAAAAGTTATTAACCCTGTCGGATTAAAACTAAAGAAAGGGGATGTTCTTTCTTTTCATCGTCCTGAAAGTAGCCATTTAGAAGATTTTTATGGGGAATTGTTAATAAAATGCAGTGTAGAAATAGAAAAATAAACATTTAGAAGTCATGAGTAAACAAACTAACATCAAGGAAGAAGTTGTTAATGAATTGCATAAACCGGCTAGAAAAAATTTTAAGCGTCGACGTGTAATAATTAAAGGATTAAATGACTTATGGCAAGCTGATTTGGTGGAGATGCTACCCTATGCAAAATTTAATAAAGGATATCGATATATTTTAGTAGTAATAAACACTTTTTCAAAATATGTCTGGACTCAACCTGTTAAAAGAAAAACTGCGCAAGACGTAACTTCGGCCATGGCTAATATTTTAAAAGTAGTTAATAATATTCCAAAAAACCTTCAAACCGATATGGGAAAAGAATTTTTTAATAAGGATTTTAAAGAGTTGATGAATAGATATAAAATTAATCACTATAGCACATTCTCAAATTTAAAAGCAAGTATTGTGGAAAGAGTAAATAGAACATTAAAAAATCATATGTGGAAAAATTTTAGCTTACAGGGAAATTACAAATGGGTAGAGATTTTAAACGATATTGTGTTAAGGTATAATAATTCAAAGCATAAAACAATTGGGTTAGCACCTGATAAAGTTAATAAAAATAATGAAAAGGAGATTCTAAAACATATTTACACTTTTCCAAAAACCCTTGATCCCAGAAATCCAAAATATAAAAAAGGTGATTTTGTTCGAATAAGTAAATACAGAGAGGCATTTCGAAAAGGGTATACCCCAAATTGGTCTAATGAAGTTTTCCAAGTTAAAGAAATAAAATTAACTAACCCTAGAGTATATTTACTGAAAGATGAAAAAAATATTGATATTCAAGGAGGTTTTTATGAAGAGGAGTTGCAAAAAGTGAAACATCCTGATGTGTATCTAGTTGAAAAAGTATTAAGACGAAAAGGAGACAAAGTTTATGTTAAATGGTTAGGAATGGATAAGTCACACAATTCTTGGATTCCGAAAACTGAAATACTAAAATAATATATACTTGTTATAGCTGTAATTCCTAAATATGAAATAAAACACACTACATTTATATAACTGTTTTTATTTTTATCTATTGGTTACATGTGAAACGTTTATAATAAATTTTATCTCGATGCTCCATAGTTAAAACTTTATTTAAAATTGCGGCAAGGCGTTCAATTCTTCTTTGAAAATGGAATCGATCCCTAGCCAATTGTTCATACATATTCTCTCTAGCTTGTCTATAAGCGAAACTCCAAGCGATTATTGTATGAACCTCGTTTATCTTCTCATTGAACTGCACTTTCTTCATATCTTTAAAATTGTTTGATTTTGCGTTCAAGAATGGTTGGATGTGAAGTACCTAATTCCAGAATTCCGCAAATATTTTCACTAGTGTTTTCCTGCGCAGCTAATACTTCAAATATTTTATTTGCAATGTCACCTTCACAATTTGCATAATTGTTTTTAAAGACTGAAAAGTATTGATTAAATTGTTGATTTTTAAAAAGAGTTAATCTTTTTTCTATCATTGGAATTAACTGCCACAAATTGCAAACTGTTTCTCTCCCTAGATAGATGTAAAATCCATTTTTCGTAATTTTCAGGAGATTTTCGTCTCGAATTTTTTCAATGTGTAATCCAATTTTTCCAATCTCTAAAGATTCACAATATGATTCTGATGAAAATAGGTTACTGGTTATTACACCTTGATAAAAGAGGATTCCCCTCCAATCATTTTCACTTAAAAGAATTGAAATTCCTTTATTTCCCGACAGCTTCATACACGGGTTAAAATCTTCGACACTTAAACCAATGCATATATATTTATTGATAGATTTATTTAAAGGATGAAACCACTGTTGAAAAACACTTGTGTTTTTAAAATCACTATCACTACTAGAATTGAAAATGTTGTTTGAAGTTAAACTTGGAGAAAATGCTTCACTATTATATGAATTTACTTTATTAGGGTGAATAGTGTTCGGAGTATTCATGTTTATACTTCTAACTTTAACGTCGCAACTACTGTCCAGTTCAGATATATTTACTTTTTATACCCTATTTCCCCCTCCATCCGGAGGGATCTCCCACTACATATCATTTACTTTTATTGTAATTGATTATTAGTGTAAAAATTTATATATTTTCCACAAGAAAAATGATGTAAATAAATACATTACAAAAATTAAGATGAAACATGAAAGGGTTACGTATAAAATGGTAAAATATTCACAAGTAAACTCACTTTGTTGTGACAGTACATTCCATTCTGAATTAATTATAGTTTTATTAGGATACAGGTATTTTATCTTAAAATATCTTGTTGAAGATATATACTTATCATCGAGTTGGTGATACCACATGGTACTACCATTTATATTAGTTATTTTCATTACATAACAACATTCAGGTTTAATATCTGATTTATTTGTATTAATACAAATCTCAGCAAAGTGAGTTTTCGGAACATAATTAACATATATTATATTCCCTATTAGAGCAGACAACACTAACACAGTATTAACAATCATTTTCTGCAACGAGTACCTAACAACTGACCTGCAACTATTATAGTTTTTTATTATATATAAAATAATTTTTTATAAATTACATTATTCATCTTTGTTAACAGTATCAATAGCTTTACACAATTCATGTAACGATATGTCATGGTGACCCCAAGCTAAAGTTTTACTACTCCCAGGAATTAAATATCGTTTATCATCATCAGCAGTCAAAGCCAATTTATGAATTAATTCAGTATATATAGTATGCGAATGTGATCTAAAGGCATACATTGTGCAATACACTTTAGAATTTTGTTCAATTACGTTTATATAATCTGTAATTGTTAGTTGCTTTTGAATAGATGAACGACAAACACCTTTAGCTTTTTTAAGAATACTACTTTTTGTTTCAACACAATACGCTTTCGCACCAGTCCCATAAAAACTCTTGATGGGTTCACCAGCATATTCATCTTTAAATTTACCTACTTCAGAAATATTTGGAGGAATGCCATAAATATTATCTAAATCATAGTTAGATGTATCGAATTTATCCAAATTATGCTTCAAATCATTATAAAAATTTTCAGTTGAAACTTCAAATATGAGAGAATCGGTATCAGTATACAAAAGGGAAACATTTTGTTTATATTTTTTCTTTAGGTAGTCATAAAAGAAATTATACATTACAGTTTTAGAAATATCCAATATTGAAAACCCTGCATAAATAGGTTTGTTATATTCAATTTTTGTTTTATTCATTTGTAAAGCTACTAAATTTTCTGAAAATATTTTGCAATCTTTATAATAAGGTTTTGCAATCAATGATTCTGCACAGTTAATTTTATGACCTATTCGTTCCCAATGTGATATCAGTTTCACATCCACCCTTCTATCCACATTTTCCATAGTTTTACCATATATGCTATTATTTTTAGTCTTATATAAGTTTTTGTCAAATTTATTTTTTGAAGAATTTCTCAAATTAGTATTCAAATCAATATATTTTTTAAGCCATGGGGATTGAGTGAATTTTATAGCTCTATGTATTTTTGTAAGTTTTAGACCAAAATTTAAACATTGTTTAAGGTATGTGTAATGGATTACATACTTTTCTTTATTTCTTAAATTTGGAATTAATTTAGAATATTTTGAGTTCGGGGGAATCAGATTTTCAGGACAGAAGGGAAGATCATTGTGTTCGTCGTGTAGTTCTTTAGGATACTCTAAATCAACTTCCAAAACATAACCTGTTTCTGCTGTATCAGATATATCATTTATATTTATTCTAATATTATCGATCTCTTCTTGGGTCAGCCAAACAAAATCTTTTTGAGGTAAATATTGACTCATAGCGAAACCATATAAATTAGTCGCATCCAAATAGATGATATATTTTGTATTTTCCTCAGGATTAAAGTTTTCAAGAAAATGATTATTGGCAATTGACTTTCTTCCTGTACAAGTACTAACACCCCCTCTCACACCTTTTTTAAAGAAATGAAGCATATCGGGATCCGTTAGGAGTTCTAATTCTACTCCTGTATACAATAACATCGCATCCCAATTTAATCCTGGAGCAGTAAAATAATGCGCAGGATCGAGTTGATATGTTTCTAAACAAAGATTTCTATAATTTTCAAAAATGTCTGCTAGTAATAATACATCAGATTTTAAATAAATATCTGAATAATCACCAAGTGAGTGACATTGAAAAATTTTCCAAATTTCTCCAGCGCGTTGATACTCCTCATTTGAAATATTTTCCTCCTTTAATTCATTGTAAAATAATTCTGCAGCAGGTAAATCAGTTTCAGCAAATTTTGAAATATCATCAATGTATGAATAAGGAAAAATACCTTTCTTTCTTATATTTTTAAATTGTAAGTCATTTGGATATTGTTTTCTAATTTCAAAACATTGAGAATCATCCAAGATGCTTGATAAGTTATCCAAAGATGATGGTAAAAATTGATATGAATCAATAAACCTTAGTTTGATATATTTATCTCTTATTTTACCATTTTTGTATTTTATTTTATCCACATACATAAACTTACTGAAAGAAATATATTTTTCTTTATTCATGGGGATAACTTCAATTTGCTCCTTATCTAAACACAATGATTTTATAAATAAATGGCTGTCATAATTTTTTAGATTGTGCATCACAATTGGAATATATGACGGAATTTTAAAATTTAAATTACATACTGAGTGTGCTGCCCCTCTGAATTTTCCAGTAATATGGCAATGATCTTTTACTTTATCCGAAATGTTTAGAAATCTTTTTTTACAAATATGACAATGAGTCGATTTGTCAAAAGTTTCCTTCTCAGGATCTGTTAGTCTAGACATGGGTGTAATATCTTTTAAATAATTTGAATACAGCATTCTAATATCTATTTCTAAATCTTTTACAAATTTTTCAATACAATCCCTCCCTCGATATAAATGAAACTTTGAAAGTTTGTCATCAAATGAACATTTAATGTAGTAAGCAAAGGAATGCGGAATATGTTCAAATTTTTTCAGAGTGTAAGATTGAGAAGAATTTTCCAGATAATCATTTTCGACAGGTTTTAAAGCACACTCGAAGTCAGCATAAACGATAAACGGAACTTTCATTTGTTTTTCGATATTTTCAAATTTTAATATATTTTCAGGCACCATGTTACCAAATTTATCTAATATAAGCTCTTTTGAAGGAAAATCATTTCTAACAAAGTTGCAATCATTTTGCATGTGTTGCTTAAGAATATTCAAAGTAGTAAAAAATTGTAGACAACCATCACAAAAATATTTTCTATGTTCGTGATTAGTAACTTGACTGGAAACTAGCCGAGAAAGATCGCTTATATAGCAGTAATGATTTTTAGTATTACCTATATCATCTAGTTCCGATAATAGTAATAAATTTATATGGGTATTAGATCTAACCTTGCAAAAATGTAGAGGACCAATCACCTCATAAATGTTTTTCCCATTCTTATATGCGACTTCTAAACCGTAAACGTTTATTGATACATTATTTAACTCTTC
Organism: Philopedon plagiatum; assembly: GCA_963971165.1. Classification (NCBI taxonomy): domain Eukaryota; kingdom Metazoa; phylum Arthropoda; class Insecta; order Coleoptera; family Curculionidae; genus Philopedon; species Philopedon plagiatum. The sequence goes on along the minus strand of OZ020192.1, from coordinate 46,688,866 downwards.
AAATTTAGCAATATCTTTAATAGATACTGGAAAGTCTATACCTTCAAAGTTGAATAACTCCCTAAACTGCGGATACGATGTTGGATTTCGAGGATCTCCATGGTAAAAAGCTGATACAACCGCATAACCAAAACAAAACTGATCACTATTTTGTACATTAACAACAGCCTTTTTCCATTGAATCTCTCTTGGAAGAGGTATGTATGATGAGCTCCTCAATGGATTATACTTGTTTACATTAACTTCAAGATGAAGTATTTGTTGCAGAACCCATCCTAAAATAAAACGGTTAAGCGTTAATATTTTTAATTTCATTGTTACTCTTTAGTTTTTGAAAAACTATTGAAAACGAAACATGTATAAACTTATACACACCTGAATCGCGTTCTGCAAATTCATCAAATTTTCCGTGAATTATTGCCATTAATTTTTCATATACCATTATCAGATTTGTAGATTGTGTTACAACTTCGAAAATCGTATTGTGAGATTTAATTTCAGAAGTTCTAGAAGTTGGTAAATAGTACAATCCAAACAGCTCAAAATTAATTTTGACGACATTGTGTTTCTTCAATTCATATTGAATAACTTTAACTACATTATTCTGCACATTTTCTTGGAATTCTTTTAAATCAACAAAGTGCTTTGGGGAAGATATTTTATATGAAATAATTCGGCATTGAAATGCGCTGTTTAGTATCTCTATACCAGATTCACTAAACTTGCAGGCTTTTAATTTGTGAGCATTTGATTTTAAATGAGAAGTCCAACTTGCATTTGAGACGCTGACATCACAGTCCAGGCAGTGTCGAACTTTTTCTTGCGAGAAAAATTTTTTATTAACTAAAAATAATAATTTCCAATAAATAAAAAGAAAATGTTAAACAAAACATAACTCACCATCAATTATGTAATCATCGGGATTTGAGACATACGTATTTGCTAAGCAAATTTCTTTAATATGTCGCACTAGACCTCGCTTTTGCTTAAACTCACGTAAACACAGTGTGCACAAAAAGGACATGTTTAATACTGAGGAAATAAAATCTTGACTTTGGTTTAAACAGTGGAACCGCGGGAAGGTAGTCAATAACTCCACCAGGAGAGGATATAAATGGAGTAAGGGAAATGGGTAATAAAGGAGTGGGGAAAAGGGAAAAAAATATTTTATATATCTATTGGTTCGAAGCATGGCTCGAAAAGCAGGATTCCGCATTTGGTTAGAAGATTTCCCTGTCTATTTAAAACTTCCCCGACAAAATTTAAATTTTTACAAGCCTCACCTAAAGAAAAGTAGTTGTGGAATAATGATTTGATTAGTCCACAACTACGTCGCATATCCTTGCTTGATATATTTTTTTTAGGTTTAGCTCGTAAAAAGGTATCAAGTTCACTCTTGTACGGAACATCGCCAGTTTTGTGGAATTTTGTGCAGGTTAGTTTCGGGTCTGTTGTAATTTCTTTTAATAATTTGGGGGCAGTTGTAGTAAACTTTGACAATTCGGAAGAATCAACTTTTAATGTATTGCTAATATTTTTATCCGCGACTAATTTTTCTAGTAATAGGTTGAAGTGACCATCAGTTTCAGAAGTGGTTTGTTGCGCTTCGACATCGGAAATAGCATGACCTGAGTCATCATTACAATATTTCACTATTATATTATTAGACATGTTTTCTAGATCTCCCCCGCTATTGTTTAGCATATAATCCTCTACTTTAATATCACAAAAGCTGTCACTCGCAATACTGATCGAGTCAAGCGCAACAATTTGTTCATCAGTCATTCCACAAATCAGGCAATCCATATAATCATGAACTTTACAAGCGTATGTTAAATCAAAGACAGTTAAATCAATCAAAGCCATACTTACGAAAAATAGATATAACAAAACACAAGACACAAGGCGAGTGAACAAAAGATGTTAAATTAACCGTAGCGGAATAAACACAAAAATATATTGAGCGGAATGTATGAAGCACAACTGTATTATATCGAGCTCAAGGTACGACAACCGACACTTAAGAAAGCGAAGCGCAAAGAGAATATAAGAGAATTCGTCTGGGCGGGACATAACGGTGTTCGACCTCTAGTACCTTTTTTGTCTGCGTTTTTTTTTCTGTCTGCGAGTTTTTTTTTTTTTTCTGTCTGCGAGTTTTTTTTTTTTTTTTCTGTCTGCGAGTTTTTTTTTTTTTTCTGTCTGCGTTTTTTTTTTTTTTGTTTTTTCTGTCTGCGTTTTTTTTTTTTTTTTTTTTTGTCAGCGAGTTTTTTTTTTACATCTGCGCAGTAGACCAAAATGCGTACCACGCGCACACCGAGCGTGCTACGCATGCGCACGGAGTGTTAGGGGCGGTACTTTGGTGCATACATTCCAACCCACCACCCACTTTTAAGAATATATCTCCAATAATGAAGCTACAAATAAAAAACTTTGTTGTCGAGTGAGTCCTCTCTCCCGCATTATTATACATATGGGAGGAGCTTGCTTCACACTATATTGAGTCGCGTGTTGTGATCTTTCATTAGTACAACGCTCGCATTTTAACCGCACTTGTCTTTTAAATAATACGAACAGTACAATGAAATTAGCTATGAGTGAAGCTTTGCGTAAAAAAGTGTCTAAAATGAGTTTTCCACAGTTTAGTGAGTTTTGCGACACGCTTCATTCGGATACGGAAGCATTATTACTTGATTTGTGGATTTGGGATATCCCTACAAGGCCGAATTCTCCAAGCCGGTTTTCAGAATCCACAACATTGATTAACGACACAGCAGTGGGCGCCACCCTCACAGCCAGCACAGCCAACGGCAGCAGCAACAGCACCCTGACAGTCGACACCACCCTCACAGCCAGTACAGCCAACGGCAGCAGCAGCAGCGCGCCAAACTGTTCGAGTGTGTGTGATATAAAAAAGAACTAAACTGCTGGCCAATTCAAGCGGGACAAACTAAATTTTTGATAAAATTTAGAGTGGAATATTTTCGAAACGAAAAAAAATTTTGATTTAACTTTTTCAGTATGTAATTGAATAGTTCTTCTAGTTTTTATACTTTAAGGCACTATTGCTAGCAGTCGCTGCAACTCTATTTTACAGGGTGTTAAGTGAAACCCTGACTTTTTTGGAAAAGTTTTCCAGTTCCGAGAATCTAGGAAGAATTTTTTTTGAATTTTCTTTTCATACTAAAATGATCCATGGTCAAATACAAAAAAACAATTTCTCCGGATTTTCTCTATTTTCATTTGTTTTCCGTATACAGGGGTTAGTCGAAATTATCGACTTCTTCTTACAAAGGAACCCCTAATTTGGCCGTTTATTCACAAAAAGCGAAAGACCAAGTAAATTTGTAGTTTGAAGTAGTCCAGCTAACAAAATTAATACAAATTTTTGTACAGGGTGTAGCAAGTTTGGATCACGGGCTAGTAAATTATTATTTTTTAATTTCTACTACTTTTTCCTAAGTTAACTATTAATTATCACGTGCTACGTTAAAGGGTTAAAATTTGTTAGGTCCGATAACAGTACTGGATAGAAAGATCCTTTTTGCCCAAACGGGTTTTTCATTTTTTGTCTAGTCCCATTTTTAGTGATTAAACGGCTCGCATTTTGAACCTAACTTTGTGCAATTGCATCCATGAACGATTGAAGTGAGAGTGCTTTTTTGGTGGTACATAATGAATGTTTTATCCAACCAAAAAACATGTAGTGGCCAAACAGCTAATGATGCTTATTCGAAGAATTTTTTAGCATTATACAGGGTTGCAAAAAATATACCACCTATACTTTGCAGGTGGATTTCTGTTAATTTAGCGGCGTTTCTATTTCTTAGTCAAAAGATCTAGTAGGCCAAAAAATAAAACATTTTCTTTGCTATTGACAGTTACCAAGGCAACAAAGTATTCTTCTTTGAATTGGTGCGTTATTATCCTTTATAATGGCTCGATTAAGTGCAAAAGAACAAGCTAATTGTTTGCGTTTACTACAAGATGGGGTAAAAATTAGTATTATTGCGGATATGTACGGGGTTGGGCGAAGTACAATATCTCGACTGCGTCAACGCTTCCACGAAACGGGAAGTGCAAACTATCGTTATGGGGGAGGTCGCCAAAAGAAAGTCGGCATTGCAGATGAAAGATGGTTGGTTAGAGAGGCTCGTCGAAGGCGAAAAATTCCATCAGAGAAAATTAACCTGGAGTTCAGAGCAAGAACACACATTCGTGTGAGCAATAGGACCATTAGAAGAACTTTAAACAATAATAACTTAAGGTGAGTTACTTCAAATGAGATCTTATTTTTTGTACCAATATTTTTAGTGTTTCATTTTAGTAAGTCGGCTATTATAATATCGACGTCAGCTGAGGCGTGAATCTTGGATTTTGCGCACCGATATTATAAATGTAAACTTGAACTAAGTTGTTCATAAATTAAAGTTTTGATAGGCGACCCTAAACACATCATTTGTGCTTGCAGCGTAATGTTCCTTAGTTCTTCCCTAGAACTAACGTTATGAAAATTGACCTAATTTTGCATTTTAGTATAATAAAAGCTACTGTTGGCTTATTTATTGGTTCATTCCCTACACCTATACTACAGATTTTTAAGCCAAAATTTTAATTTTAGAGCTCGGCGACGTGCTAAATGTGTGCAACTTCTACCACAGCATAGGCGAAGACGTCTCCAGTGGGCATATGAACATCGCAATTGGCCATTAGATAACTGGGAAAACTGCATGTTTGTAGACGAGTCAAGATTTAATTTAATTCACTCGGACGGCAGAATATTAATTTGGCGTGAACGTGGCGAACGGTATATGGAGGAGAATATGGCTCCTCAGGAACCTTTTGGTGGTGGAGGCGTTACTGTTTGGGGTGGTGTAATGTTTAATGGCAAAACGGAACTTTTTTTAACATTGGAGCCCATTAACGGTCAGGTATATAGGGACGAAATTTTAAGCAATATCGTTCTACCATTTGCAAACAATTTTGGGAACGATTTTGAGCTAATTGACGATAACGCCAGACCTCATAGAGCACGCATTGTGCAAGAGTTTTTGGAAGCTAATAATATTACCAGGATGGTCTGGCCTGCAAAATCACCAGACATGAATATTATCGAACACGTCTGGTCTAAATTGAAATTATTGGTAAGTTCTAGGGAAGATCCTCCTCAGACTCTAGAACAACTTGCAGACGCCATTGTTCAGGAGTGGGAAAATATTCAGCAAGAATTTGTCAATAATTTGGTAATAAGCATGCCTCGAAGATGCCAAGAGATAATAAATGTAAGGGGAGGTCCTACTAGGTATTAAGATTTGTTTTGTTTTCGTTAGTTGCAAGTTTTTATAATACCTTCAAGTAAAAAAAATGTTCTATAATTTAAAACGTTTTCTGTTTACCTATAAAAGTAACAACCAAAATTTACATTTTGGATCTCCTAAAGTAATGCCGGGAAAAATAACTACTAAATTTGAAAATTACGTATCTTTTCGAGTACTTTCAAAAGTAATTAAATCTTCTGAAATTTCTATACCTTCTAAAAACTACGCTATACAGAATTTTATAACTTGTTCAGTTGAATTCACTATCCATCTCCAATTTTTGACGAGAAAAATGTACTCCGTGACTATTAATTTAAGACACTTCTTATTAATTAAAATTTCTCAATGCCATGTACTGACTTTTTAGAGCAGTGGTAAAATATTTTTCTTTTATAATGAATAATCGAAGTTTACGAAAATCCAAAGATATCGAGAAACACGTGGCTTCTATTATAAGTAGTAACTTCTGCACAATCCTGTATAATGTGAAAAAGTTCCGAATGAATATTATTCTTTTTATCTGTATCGTTACTAGATTTTATTAATAATAAGTAGGACATTTTCTTTAATAATTATTAATATAGCAAAAAGGAACTTTATGAATACCTAAAGGACTCTAAAATCACATGATTTTCATATAAAATGTAGGTGATATGTTTTGGGCAAGCGCGGACAAAAGCAGCGAATAAGCATCTTTAGCTCTATGGCCACGACACTTTTTTATTGGTTGGTTAAACCAATAAACGATGTCCACTTCAATAGTTCATGAATGCAATCGCAAAAAGTTAAGTTTTAAACGCAAGCCATTTGTATCACTAAAAATGGGACCAGACAAAAAAATTCAAAAACAGTTTCGGCAAAAAGTTCCAAGAAAATTGGGACTATATTCAATTAATTTGAAAATCACATGACTTCCATATAAAGTATAGGTGGTATATTTTTTGCAACCCTGTATAATGCTAAAAAATTCTTCGAATAAGCATCATTAGCTGTTTGGCCACTACATGTTTTTTGGTTGGATAAAACATTCATTATGTACCACCAAAAAAGCACTCTCACTTCAATCGTTCATGGATGCAATTGCAAAAAGTTAGGTTCAAAATGCGAGCCGTTTAATCACTAAAAATGGGACTAGACAAAAAATGAAAAACCCGTTTGGGCAAAAAGGATCTTTCTATCCAGTACTGTTATCGGACCTAACAAATTTTAACCCTTTAACGTAGCACGTGATAATTAATAGTTAACTTAGGAAAAAGTAGTAGAAATTAAAAAATAATAATTTACTAGCCCGTGATCCAAACTTGCTACACCCTGTACAAAAATTTGTATTAATTTTGTTAGCTGGACTACTTCAAACTACAAATTTACTTGGTCTTTCGCTTTTTGTGAATAAACGGCCAAATTAGGGGTTCCTTTGTAAGAAGAAGTCGATAATTTCGACTAACCCCTGTATACGGAAAACAAATGAAAATAGAGAAAATCCGGAGAAATTGTTTTTTTGTATTTGACCATGGATCATTTTAGTATGAAAAGAAAATTCAAAAAAAATTCTTCCTAGATTCTCGGAACTGGAAAACTTTTCCAAAAAAGTCAGGGTTTCACTTAACACCCTGTAAAATAGAGTTGCAGCGACTGCTAGCAATAGTGCCTTGAAGTATAAAAACTAGAAGAACTATTCAATTACATACTGAAAAAGTTAAATCAAAATCTTTTTTCGTTTCGAAAATATTCCACTCTAAATTTTATCAAAAATTTAGTTTGTCCCGCTTGAATTGGCCAGCAGTTTATTTGAGTTGTTCACCAGTGCGGCGAAAACAGCCGAAAAGGTCATGTAAATATATTTATAATTATAAGTATAATTTTTAGTTGTATATTGCTTGTTTTTAAATATATTTTCTTTATAACATCTTTGTCTTTATTATAATTAAAACAACTTCACGACAAAGTGGATTTTAAAAGCGACTTTTTAAGAACAATACTTCACTTCACTGCACACCATGAAGGAATGCACTTCACACATTTTTATTGACATTCAAGGGTATACTTGTTCCTTTGGTTACGTTCCTAAAGAAGTGGCAATTTATGATGGATTTCGTCTTTCAACTTTTTTATTTAAACCACCCTTTAAAAGAAACATGCTGTCTCCTGAAGATAATAAAATTGTTACATGGTGTGAAACATATCACGGCTTAGACTGGGAATCTGGATGCATTGACTTAAACGAGATTGATAATATTATTAAAAATATATATTTTTTATTTAATAAGCCAAAAGTATATGTAAAAGGTGTTGAAAAGACAAAATTTTTACAAAAAGTTTTAGATAGTGAAAACATTATTAGCATTCCGACTTCTAATGAACCAAAATTAAGTAAATATAAGAAGGTTCCTGATTGTTATTTTCATAAAACGGTACAAGCTTGCCACTGTGCATTGGAGAATGTAAAACTATTATACAATTATAAGAATTGCTACCAATAAAATTGTACTTTTGATTAACCTCTCTTTATCACCTGAATTAAAAATTATGTTGTGTGTAAATTGCAACTACAAACACAAAGTATGAATAAAAATAATTGTTAAACTTTATGCAGTAATAAATAAAATTTTATCTTTCATTACGTTTTTCATTTATCTATCGCATGAATATTAAGTTGGGTTAATGTTGAGGAAAATACAAACACAAAGTTCCGCTTAGAAATATTTATTAAACTAAAACTATTAACAATCCAAGTTGTATATTTATAATGGTTCAACATTTTTAAATGTATAGTTATACTGTTTAAACAATTTTGCATAGTTAAATCTTCAAAGAAATCCTTACACGCTTTCTTCTAAAGTTGTTTTGTCAATTCTATGGTTTGTGATTTTCTGTACATCTGGTTTGTTACACGTTACACAGATCTCTGGTAAAATAATCATATGTAGAACTTGCTCACACACTTTACATTTAATTTCATCTTTACAACAATCCATGGCACGCTTATAATGGGTGTTCACATGTATGTGCTTACCACGTTGTTGTTCTATGGCTAATAAAAAGTAACACTCGTGACACAGACTGTACATGCCACCCGCCATGGATATGATTAATATGTATGATTGCATTACGCACACTTCACGTTTTAAATAGTTCTCTTTCAAAGCTTCTGAAGCGTTAATTTTTTTAATTTTCACTAGTCCTTCTTCTCCACAACCACTTCCCAGAACTTCTTCCTCGGTGCCGGAGTCATCTTCATCTTCATCCTCATCATCATCATCATCATCGTAATTGTAGCGGTCAACATCCACAAGAGTATTAAGTCTATCCTCGGTTAGACAACCAGTAGTTTTTTGAAAATAAATTTTTTCTTCCTTATGAATCGATTCCATTTCTTCCCGTTGCCCATTTAATGGAGTACCATTATAAATATACAATTTGGATTGTAAATCCATTGTTTTATTTTATTCCGACTTTAGTAGAATACTTTATCAGTTCACAACTATTATCGTTTAAATGAAATTATCAACCTTTTATGCTGCAATCCCTTCTCTCCTATCCCTCCTATGCATAGTTTGGAGTGGGGCTGACCGGTGAAGATTGACACCCCCCACCACTTTTTTGATTGGTCGACCTACCACCTAAGCCCCGCCTCCCGGTGCTTGGAGGCGGGGCTTGGAGGCGGGGCTTGGGTGGGGGTCGGCCAATCCGGTGCTTGGGGCGGGGCTAGAGGGCATTGTCCGGTGCAGATTGCACCCCCCACCACTTTTTTGATTGGTCGACCCCCACCGGAGGCGGGGCTTGGGTTTGATTGGGTGGGGGGTCGACCAATCAAAAAAGTGGTGGGGGGTGCAATCTGCACCGGCCAAGTATACCTACTGTGGTCCCTTCTTTTAAAAGTCTTCAAAAAAGAATCATTTTACCGCAAACCCCGTATTTTAATTCATTTTTAAATGGCAAGCCTATAAAAATTATAAACCGTAAATCGTATAATCGGGCGAGGCATAAGTCGACCGTTAGTCGACCTCTTGTGCCATACAGTACCAGTCTGCTCGCACATTTATTTTTTGTTTTGTGGGGCACTTTTCTTTCTAACTTTTTTCCAACTTTTTGGACTTCTTCATTTGTCGTTTTTTATATTTTTCTTTTTTTGACATCTGCGCAGTAGACCAAAATGCGTACCACGCGCAAACCGAGCGTGCTAGACATGCGCACGGAATTTCAGATGGACTTTGGTGTCTACATTTGAACCCATTCACTTTTAAGAATATATCTCCAATAGTCAAGGTACCACTACGTATTTAACTTTATAACTTTTTTCCCAAGTTTTTTTCCACTTATATAAACACAATCTTACGGTGTTACGGAACCCTATATGCGCGAGTCGAACACGAACTCGACCGTTTTTTTATTTTACACAATCACACCAACGTTCATGAATAAAAGTATTTTTGTCCAATACCGTATACGTACGTACTTATTTTCGGCACTGACGCCTCTGGGAACAGACCAACCGTGCCAGCCTTTATAATAAGTTACATAACCTATACGCACTGACGTATTTCCGGCATGGCCGCCTCCTGTTTACCATAGTTATTGAGACTTTTGCGTCCTGTGAGAAATTCACAATACTGTGTGTGGCACGAAACCCTCTATGCGCGAGTCGAACTCGCACTCAACCGTTTTTTTTATTTCACACAATCACGGCAACGCCCATGAATTAAATTATTTCTGTCAAATACCGTAATACGTACGTACTTATTTTCGGTATCGACGCGTCTGGTAACAGACCAGCAGTGCCTGCCTTACTTATTACGTTAAAAGTTGTTTAGAATGACCGCCATGAACTTCTTGCCAGTAATAAAGTCCATTTTGGAACTCTGCCAAGAAGTAACATCTGCTATTCTCGAAAATACCTTTAAAATGAGGTACCACACGGTATAGGGTTGCATTTAAAATTTTTGACGTCAACTCCCTAGCGTATCCCCCAAGGGGGTAGTAAAAGTCAAATTACTTAAAAAAGTAGATTTATTAACCAATAAGATACAACTAAAATTTGGTGTCTCTATCTTTATTAATAGTAAAGATATTTGCCCTTGCGAAGACTTTTTAGACACTCTGTATGGTATATCACTGTAACCGAAGTATTTTCATATATCGTATTTTCAAATAACACAATGTGGGTAAATAAATATATTTGTATTTTATTTTCAAATGGATTACTAATTTTACTTCCAACTAGGTTAGAGCCGTCCCTGGAATAACCCACGGTTGCGAAGCTTGCTTGCCGAAGCCACGCTCAAGGGTTGTTGACCCCATTCCGCCCGCTAGAGTGATTCCGATTGGCTGAACCGAGCTCATGCGTTATCGTCAGCTGTCTATAATAGGGTTTACATTATTTTTGCCATTTATTTCTTAATTTGTGAAAGAAAAAGTTAATGCCGTTAAATATTATCAAAAGTTAAAGCCGTTTAATATTAACAAAATATCGTTTCGTCGCTTAGTGAGGTGCATTTTAAATTTAGTTGAAGTTGGGGTATTTATTTTGGCTTAAACAGCTTTTCTCTAGAGAGTTTTATTAAATTTGTGTTATAGGCAGTACTATTTTAACATTTTGAAATTATTAATGTGGTATGTGTTTATAGTGTTGGCTATTTACTGGAAGATGGTATGAAGGTAAAGTTTATTATTAATTTAGTTGTGACGAATTTCGCTTAAAAATTCGGTGGTTTTATGGCAAAAGGTGATATGTTGTAACGTTCTGGTTCGTCGTTACAAGGATAAATAACGTTTAAAACAATAGAGGGCAAGGCAACGTTCGTGTTAATAAACAACATAATTTTACTAATGGGTTTTCTATTTCTTTAGAGGGGATTCACAAAAGCAACTCAAATCAGACAACGGTATTCTCTTATATTTTAAACTTTACTCACCGACAAATATTGGAAATGCCCCAAAAATATCACTTAAAATCTTGTTGACATGACCACTGCTAGGTTTTAACATTTATTCGGCAGCATCCTTTAATACTTCGAGTCACAAACATTGTCTACACTTGAATTAATGTTGGAAGTTTATAATCGTCCAAGTTTTGTTACATTAAGTTGGACAGTCACTGCAAACTTTAATAACTTTCATGGAAACTCGCAGTATTATTGTTTTTGGGAGCCATTTTTCGAGGTTACTGTCATTTCGTCGTACGAGACATCACGCTCTACATGTGTGCGCACGGAGGCCGGCGGTCAGACCACAGGTTGCCAAGTTTCCGAGTTTAGTTTCGCGGAAGCGGTTCTCCGAGTGGCATTCGACATTTTAACTTCAGAATATCGGGGATCTTGAAAGGAAAGATGCGAGATGGACGATTATTTTGTAATCTACCCGAGCTGTTTTACAAATTTTGGGTTATGCATGTTTTGGTGGGTAATTGTTTAGGTACAAAGGGGAGATGGACTGATGACGTCAGTATCGTTGGTAAAAGTTGCCCTAATTGCCAAGGGTTCCTAGAAGGTTTCATTTTGGTTGAGTTGCCTGTCGGCATCTAGAATTAGGATTCTCTAGCAACCACGCTGAATAACGGGTTGACGCGGGAGATTTTTGTAGGGTTAATTTTAGGGATGTTAAATATAGGATAAATGGTTGAATTGACTACAACAGGTGGTTGTAGGCAAGCAGTCATTGATGGTATCAGTAAGTTTTCGGTCTTAAGAAGAATAGGGTTAAATAATAAATTTGTATGGTTGATCATATAACGTTAATGTTACGACATCTACTTGGCGGAAACTGTCTTGATTTTTTCGAGACAATTCTTACCGGAGGGTTTGGTTCCTTTTTCCGGATCTGAGAACGTTCTTTTCAAGTGAGATGATTGTACTAAGACAAAACGATTTTCTAGTAATCCACTTTGTTTGTGGGAGTTAAAGTTCTAGTTTTACCGGTGATTTCTTAAAGTTGGGTGGTTGTGTTGAATTGGTTCAAGCCAACCTGAGATTTAGTTTCGTGTGAGAAAACACAGCCGTGTGTTCGGGAGAGATATTCGTCTCAACCGGGAGCCGCCATTTTACACCAAATCGGTGTGATTTTACAGACCAAGAGATAGTCCACAGGTAGGTTTTCTAAGTGTATTTGTCCATTAGTTTAGCAATGTAAATATTCCCTCCCTATGGAGTTTCATGGAATTTATTGGGTATTTTGTTCTTTTAAGGGATTCTATGGTATCGGTCATTTTCTTTGTTATCTGGATGTTATCATGGCGCTATCAACAATTGAACATAGGAGCCCTCAACTAATCTAAGGAGGTTTGATTTAGAGTGATTGAGTAAGTCCGTTCCTTTTATTTTATTTTTTTTTAATATTTCAGGGTGTCAATCCTGGGTTAAAATTCCGATCTCTACACTGTCCCGCGGTTGTGGGGCGAAGATTTTCCTCACGTTTGAGGGGGGTTCTCTTTTATATCTGTTTATATTCATAAAACAAAAATTGGTTTACTTTTATACCTTTTTATATTCATAAAACAAAATATGGTTCTCTTTTATATCTTTTGATATTCATAAAACAAAAATTGGTTCACATTTATACCTTTATATATTCATAAAACAAAACTGGGTTCGCTTTTGTATCTTTTAATATTCATAAAACAAAAATAATAATGATAATCAACAAAACCTGAGTTCTGTAAATAGCCTAGCGTTGAAGGTGATCGATTCTCGAATATTAACTCGGTTCATCAAATTTTAAATGCCATGCGTTAATAAGGAAAATTCTCTCCCTTCACTACCCTTACGTAAGCTGCGGACGCTGACTTATTTCGCCTGATAACACTGTGTCGTTTTATTTTTGTTAGGTACCTAAGTAACACTTTCACGAGTGTGCTATGTTTTACGGGTTTATATACAAGTTAAATATAAGCCTACGGACCATTATTATAAATAGGCAGTATTAATAATCACTAATTAAATTAATCGCTAGGTTGTTACCTAAAGTCTTAATAATTGATTCACTTTATATTTTCAAATCACTAATTAAATTAAGTAATCTTTGGGTGGGTACCTAAAATCATGTGGCGCCCTCTATAAATCTTTTTATGAACCTGGCCCTTCTCCACTGTTTAAAGGCTAGCGGCATCCATACAGTACATAAGCATTCGAAAATCTTGCAACCGAGAACTAGCGAGATACCTCTCTATATAATTATCCTCGTGGCGTGCTAAGAGAAGTAAGGGTGGTCACAATGTGAGAAAAGTAAAATTTTACAGGCGAGCAAAAAGAAGCATTCTGCCATAAAAATATGTAATAGAAACAAACTTAGCTCATCTTGACAATTTAAAATAAAATTATATTTAAGGCAAATCGGGCCATATGATTTTTAGAGAACATAGATCTTATTGCCATACCTATAATATGTAATACAAAAAACGTGATTTGGCCAAAATATCGACATAGCACCTTTTGCCATAAAACCACCGAATTAAGGACGATAAAGGTAAATAAACCTGTTAATAAATGCCAAATCTTCTGTTAAATATGATTTAAAATAGGCAAATAGAAAAAAGTACATGATTAAGTGTTGGGTGTTTTTTGTTTAAAGCTAATTTGGAACCAAAATTTTTGTATAGGTCCTCTTTTTCTTCCAAAAATTTCTGGTCGGCCTAGTTGAACAAAATTTTACTCTTGTTGTGAACAGCTGTTCTCTGAATTTTTTGTGTTGTTGCATTTTAAAGTTTTGAAATTGAATGTTTTAAAAGATTTAGTATGATTTCTTACTTTAAAGATAACAAATCTATTAATTTTTCAAATATGTTACATAGGAATATTCTAGAGAGAATTGGCAACGTCACAGTGACTACTGATGTCAAAACAAAAGTTTTTTTTCTGTAACGGACTTTTCACGCTGTTTTTATATGGCCATGTGTTTATTGCCAGTGGTGAGCTGTTACTTAAGAAAAAATTTTTCAGGGCTAATATCAACCTTTTTTATAGTGAAGCGCCATTTATAAATATTTTTATTCAATCTGAATTCATATCAGGAGTTACCAATTCCAATATATTAAATGATTTCCATAACACCCTGTATATATATATATATATATATATATATATATATATATATATATATATATATATATATATATATATATATATATATATATATATATATATATATATATATATATATATATATATATATATATATATATATATATATATATATATATATATATATATATATATATATATATATATATATATATATATATATATATATATATATATATATATATATATATATATATATATATATATATATATATATATACATATATATATATACAGTGACCGGCAAAAAGTTGGACACATATGGGAAAAACTTTTATTATTGTAATATTGAAAAAACTTTTTATGCCGATTGTCTCTGCATGATGGGTAACCTAAAAATTCATTTTGACATTTGTTACGTGATTACTCGTTTGCCGGCAAAATTGAAAAAAATATATATTGTCATGGAAAACTGGTATTAGGTGACAAGATATTGAAAAAAGTTATTAGAAAAAAGTGTTTAGATTTTAATTTTATACTCCTTGGCAAAGTCTGGAGCCAAAATTAAAAAAAAAAATATTTTACATTTTTTGAAAAAAAATGTACAATATCAGTTTCATATTCCCATGAATTTAATAAAAATGTGTTAAATGATAGAAAACTAAGGTAATAACCTATTATCTCAATTTTTTTGTTATTACTTAAAAGCTTTATTTGATTTTAAAATTTAGCTTTTTTCCATGTACTTGCGTGTGGCCAGACCCTGTATCTGGCAACCATTTTGGTAGACACGTTAAACTTTCTTCAAAATTAGAGCAAACGGTCTTTCGTAAGCATATTGTTCCAGAAGTAACTATAAATGGTAAATATGGTTGCCGGATACAGGGCCTGGCCACACCCAAGTACATGGAAAAAAGCTAAATTTTAAATTTTATCAAATAAAACTTTTAAGTAATAACAAAAATGTTGAGATAATAGGTTATTACCTTGGTTTTCGATCATTTAACACATTTTTATCAAATTCATGGGAATATGAAACTAATATTGTACATTTTTTTTCAAAAAATGTACAATATTTTTTTTTTAATTTGGGCTCCAGACTTTGCCAAGGAGTATAAAATTAAAATCTAAACACTTTTTTCTAATAACTTTTTTCAATATCTTGTCACCTAATACCAGTTTTCCATGACAATATATATTCTTTTCAATTTTGCCGCCAAACGCGTAATCACGTAACAAATGTCAAAATGAATTTTTAGGTTACCCATCATGCAGAGACAATCGGCATAAAAAGTTTTTTCAACATTCCAATAATAAAAATTTTTCCCATATGTGTCCAACTTTTTGCCGGTCACTGTGTATATATATATATATATATATATATATATATATATATATATATATATATATATATATATATATATATGCATATATATAATTTGTGTTATGGAATTCACTGCATATATTGAAGCCGGTAAATCCTGGCATGAATTCAGATTGAATACAAATATTCATAAATGGCGCTTCACGATAAAAAAGCTAGATATCAGCCCTCAAAATTTTTTTTTAGTAACTGCGCGCCACTGGTTATAAATACGTATACAATACATACAAAAAACAGCGAGAAACGTCAGTTACAGAAAAAAAGCTTTTGTTTTGACGTCAGACGTTGCCAAGTCTTTCTAGTCTCTCCTATGTAACAGTTTTAAAAAAATAATATTTTTGTTATCTTTAAAGTAAGAAATCATAGGGTGAAGTTGCCTATATTGTACCACTTTATAAAAAAAATGCGTTCAGAAGTAAAAGGGTTAATCTGTGTGGTTTGAGAATTTAACCCGTTATTTGTAGTGATGTTTCCTACCAAAATTGAATTTCTTTCAACCTTTATATTTCATAAATTAAACAAGAAATCGTTTTTTTAAAACCATTGCAAGTGGCACAATTTAGGCAACTAGTTTCCTAAATTGGACTTCCTAGTTTCCTAATTTGTACCAACCAGAATAAAAGTCAGCAATAAAGCATCCAAATAATTTCTTTATTGAAAAATAGGTATACACCGAGATAGTCATATCAAATACATTAACTCTGAACGTTTACTAAACTTTAAAAAATGTAAAAACAAAGCTTTAAAGAAACTGTCCAAGAAATTATTGCTTCGATAAGCAAAAGTCACAAATATAATTATCGGTAACAAAAGCAGCACAGGATTCGTGAGACCACTGATTACACTTTATGCATTGAATCAATCAACTAAGCACTCATTACATATGTGGCAGAACCATTCCTCTTCATTAATTTCTATGACCGGCTGAGTGGTATTGAATAATGCAGATTTCTTTGAACTGACTCCGGATGTGCTTGGTTGGGGTGAAGTTGAACCAATTTTTCGTTTTACCGAATATCGTTTGGCTTGCTTTATAACAGGTGCCCGAGCTTCCAAATCATCTTTGTACGGTGTCGATGTAAGCACTTGCGATTTTTTCCTTTAGACTTTCGTTGGTTTCCGACCACTGCAGTCCCAGTAGGAAGAGAAATAATTTCCTCAAATGAAATGTTTAATCGACGAGTTTGTATCTTCTTTAGAATATGAGAAAGGGGAACATCATCATCCTCACTGTCAGATTCACCGATATCCGATTACTTCTTGCCAAAGATGTGGCCTCCGGCTGCCGTAAGGAAATATTTGGATGCCTCTTCATGAACTCATAAAACCATTTTTTCCGGCCATTTGAGAATTTCTATTAAAGATATATTTGATACCGTTCTGTTTCGCAAAGTCAAATGCAGCCCTGCGAATGTCTTTAATCGTAACACCGTAAAGACATTCTTCTAGTTTTGAAAACTTGGTCCTCAAGCTGCTGCTCCATCTCAGCACTAAATACAGTACAGCGACCAAATACTTTTACACCTTCTTTGGCTTTGATATTTGCTGACGTTAAATGTCTTTAAAAAGGAGGCTTTGGGACATTATACATTTTACAAATCTCGTTCAATCCGTATTTCTCAGTTTTATAATTCTTTAACGCGTCTTTTATATCCGCCTCTGACCACTTGCCATATTTCATACCCTTTCGGCACATTCTGTAATAAAATTAGAGAAAGTTACTTATATTGGACCGGTATAAAATAGGCAACTCAATGCTGGTACAAATTAGGAACCCGTTATATTTTCCTAATATTTACAAAATATAATTTCAAATGTTAGGTTAACCCAAACATAAATAGTGAAAAATGTGTCTAACAACCTACATGTTTAGCAAACATAAACAGCTATCAGCAAAACAGTATGGATTTTGTTTTATATCTTAGCTTACGTGCAAAACTTACATCCGATTTAAGGCAAAATAAACGACTTCGATATTTACTTCCGGTCACTTTCCTACGCGTGTGATATTTTGCAAGCTCGCTGCAGACTTATTGAACTACCAGACGCGTATGCTAGATGGCACATCATATAAGGAATTTACGAAATATTAAGGTGGTACAATTTAGGAAGCAGTACAATATAGGATACTTTCCCCTATTAACTCTTTTAAAACATTCAGTTTCAAAAAGTTAAAATACTACAACACAAAAAATACAGAGAACAGCTGTTCCAACCAAGAGTAAAATTTTGTTCAGCTAGGACGACCAGAAATTTTTGGACGAAAAAGAGTAGGTACCTACACAAAAATTTTAGTTCAAAATTAGCTTCAAACAAAAAAATCCTAGCACTTAAGCATGCACTTTTTTTTATTTGCCTATTTTTAATTATATTTAATAGAAGAAATGTGTCATTGTATTTACACTCATTTCCGACAAAAAAAATCAAAAACTCTACAAAATAACTTTCAAAGCGAAAGGCGTGACAAATGACAAAGTTTTTTTACTACCACGAGCTTCCAACGACGCACAACGAGACTCTAGTTTATAGTAAAATCTCTTTAAAATACACTTTTTTTTAGAACCCAAACAACTACTGAAATGAAAAATTCCATTTCAATGATAACAAGACAGTTGATGAAAAACAGAACACTCAGCTAATAATTAAAATTGACAAAAGTTAAACACAAAAATTCCACGCGTTTTTATCATCAGTTCATCACTATCCGCCCTACTAAAACGAAAACTAATGTTTTTGATATTTTTCTAGTAAAATCTAGGTAAAAGATAGGTAACCCAAAAAAATGGATATTCTGGCGCATTCGCCGATTTATAAAATGTCTGGTTTTTGTTAATTTTAAAGTAATCTACTACAAAGGCAACCAGACAAACAGCCGTTATATTTTAAATTTTTGCGCCATAACAACGCCAGCTACTTCCTCAAGACACTAAGACAGGAAGTGACGGAAAAAGAAGTATTCGAGATGGCTCGATCGGGCCTAAAGGGATCGCCTCAAGTGGCCTAAAGCTCATCTGTCCTAATCCCGAAACTCACTTCGTGTCCAACCGAAGATCTTCGTTGCTGCAATTGTCCTAACACTCGGGAAGTTGACAAACAAGGATGGAATACGCATACTTTCTTTATTGTATTCGTGCCAGTGTATTGTAGGGAAAGAATTATTCGGTTTAGTGTGTAGTGACGCAGTGGCAACAATTCGTTTGTTTTAAAGTTTTTTAAGGTTAGGAATGGATCACCCGGACATCGTCAAGAATGCGTTGCCCACGACGGCTATTTATTTAAAACAAGGCGAACAAAAAATGCTATAAGGTAAAAATCGAACTATGTATTATCCTACTATTGTTACAATGGTGGTAGGTAACTTTTAAATATGTATGGCTATTTGTTGCTTCTGTTATTTAGGCATATGGTCTGTAAAAACAACTGGAAACTAGAATACACGGCATCGACGAAGAGTACAGCAAGTGGAGAATTTGCCGTAATGAATACCCATCACAACCATACCAGGGAAGAAGGAAACATCCGAGTATCGTGCATCCGAGCAGCTAAATTTAGAAGGCAGTTGAGAGAAGCCTGCGTCAGAGAAAGGGGCACTTTAAAAATTAACTACGAGCATGCTGATTCAAGGTTAGGAATTGCTTTAAAACGTTGTGACAACATTATTGTTTATAAATTTTATTTTTATCATACTTACTGGTCAAGGACGTCGGATCTTTTTCCTTGGGGTAATGTGCACGCAAATTTTAAATCAAAAATTCCAAACGTCCATATTATACGGGGTGGCCCTTAAATATGGTCAAATATTTTAGGGGGCGGTTCTCTAAGTCTAAGACATTCTAAGAAAAAAAAGTTCCTGTAAACCTATGTCCGCAAACGCTTCAATTTTAAGATAGTGTTAAAACTTAAAAAACATTTGATTTATGTTAATATTATTAAAATCTTAAATATTATTTATTGAAATTTGCTACAATTTGATACATTTTACGACTAAGTATTTAAAACTTTTTGACTCTGCCATGGGTGTAGATAGGGGTAAGCGCCCTTCAAAATATTTGAACGTACTTAAGGACCACCCTTTATAATGGAAGGAATACCTATAACATAAACATTTTTTGGGTTTGGTTGATATCTTTTCATATGAAGATGGTTTCATTAATAATACTCGTGTACCTTTAAAAGTTCGGGTAATTTTTTGTAGAAGATTTTCGAATATTTCTTGTTTGTCTAGACAAATCTCTGTGTGAAATGACTTATAACTAACTATGGGTATGTTATAAGCTTGTACGTTATAATACAGCTTTACTGTAGAAGCAAAACTTACCTGTAATCTATAAAAGTGAGGCTAATTTTCTTTTAAATAACATACTTTGAAAAATTAAGTATGTGACAAAGAAATTATTTCAACTAAAACAAAAAAGAAAATGAATTTACATTAATTTACGGCCGAATTAGAGCGGCTATAAGTAGCCAGGAAATGTTCCAAAAAAAGGTATGTGGTATTTTTCTTAACCCAGCTGTTTTTAAATTAACCTGCATATTATTCTTTGCGTAAAGCTAAGACTTTGGGAGTAGTGCGACAAATTGAAGAAAACTTGAATGGAAGAAATTTGTTAAGGAAGATTTATGCATTGGCTCTCTTACCAGAGGAACAGATTGTACCAGCATGCGAATCTTTACAGGTTATTTTGTAATGTTGTGTTTTTAAAAAAATTATTTATTTTTTATATTTTAACTAGGATAATATGGAAGATGGCGCAATATTCAGAGGACTGCATGATTATGTTAGGAGGCAAGGGATCGAACGTGTCACCCCACAACATTTTAGTGTTTTTAGGCAGAGACATCGGCCCAGTAATGTCATGGAGTCTTACCACTATTAAAGAAACGTAATCATTTCTACAGGGTGGTCCAAAAGTAATGGTACACAGGTCAACAACAGATTCCTTAAGTCGAAATAATGCGATTTAATCAAACCCGCCTAATCCCCAAGTTGATAATAACCAAAATACAGAGGACCAAAATTTCAATTTTGTTTTGGATTTTTCCCAATAATTCTTAACAAATCGACATAGCGGCACGAAATTAGCGATTTGATGGTTTTTTTGAGGCGAGGAATTTAAATATATTGATAGTTTTTATGTAGGTTGTAGAGGGCGCCTTCGGCGGCATTGTTAGTACGTAGAAATCGGTGTAACTTTTTTGCGTCTCGGTATAGCTCTGTTTTCTATGCAAATAATTATTTTTTATTAATATATTAAATTTTTAAAATACCTAGCACGAAAAGAAATAAATAATTATTGGGAAAAATCGAAAACCAAATTAAAACTTTGACACCCTGTATCTTGGTTACTATCACCTTGGGGATTAGGCAAGTTTGAATAAATCGCAATATTTCGACTTGGAATCTGCTATTGGCCCAATACTTTTGGGCCTCCCTGAAAATAATTGGGGGTACATTAATGTTTTTTGTACTAATATGCTTGTAAAAATAGGTTGAGAATTATTGTTCCGTCAGTTTGTTGTGGGTTACTAACTAGGTTACCTACTAATAAATAAGTTAAGGGTGGGGTCATTAAATTATTCATAAACAGTTTTGGGATTTATGTTGGTTTGGGATTATGTAATGTATGTGTATGGCATGTTATTACAAATTTCTATTATATCCGTTTTGTTTTTTTGTATTGGTAAAGTGTTGTGGTTTATCAAAGCTTTATTAGGGCAGTTCATTTATTACGTAAGAATTTTCAAGGAGGGGGTTGGCTAACTTCTTATTGATTCTTACTTGGGAGGGCAGGGGTCGGGACAATTTATTATATAAGATTGTTTTTTAAATTATTATTTCGGAATTGTAGACTAATACTTACGTTTGTTAAGAAAGGGATATCTCAGTAGCTGATTGCATTTCTGACTGCCTTCTGAGCCCATGGGCAGCTAACAATGAATACATTTTTTTATTATTATTTTCTTGAAACTTTTTACGTAAGATTAGAAGGTGGGGAGATTATACATTTTCTTATTGGGAGGGTCTAAAAGTAAGATAAAAGCGTCTCACGTAATAAATCAACAGCCCCTTTAGAGAATTTAAAAAATTGGCGTATGTAAATTATGTTATGTACTTATGTTACTTAGAATATATTATTACGTGTGATCATATTTTACATATAGGAAACACCATATTGATTGCTTTTTATATAATTTTTTATTTGAAATGTTACTTATTGTGTCTGTTGTGTATCCATTATTGATGGCGATTTGTTTAATTATATTGAGTTATTTAAAATAATTTATTGTGTTTAAAGGAACTCTTAATAATCTGTGGATCATACTACGAAATGCCGCCAGTTTGTGTTGTATAGGATGGCATGATGTGTTGTGTATAGTTGTACCAGTGTGTGTTGATTTATGAAAAATTGAGAAGTTGTGTTTTCCATTATCTCGTAAAATTGTTAGATCGAGAAAATTTATGGAATTATATCTTTCTTTTTCTACGGTAAATTTTATATTTGGGTGTAAGTTGTTTATAAAATTAATAAATTGTGTTAGTTGTCTGTCAGAACCAATAAAACAAGCTAAAACATCGTCGACATATAGTTAAAGAAACAAAAAAATTTTGCTTAATCACATATTTTGGCCAGGCAAGTAAAAACATCGCAGGTTTCCTCAAAAACCTACACACCAATGTTGCATTTAAAACAAACTGTTCAACCTGAAAGTTTATAAAAAACAATAAAACAAAAACAGACAAAACAACAAATCAGGCGTCTACCAACTATCATGCGCAGATTGTCCAAAAACCTATATAGTATAATAATATAGGCCAATCGGGAAGAAGTTTCTCAAAAAGAATCAAGCAACATCATTCAAGTTTTTTAAATGAAAAAACCGATTCAAACTATTCTAATCATCTAATAGAAAATAATCATAGTTTTGATACTAATTTCAAAATTCTTCATGTAGAAAATAAAGGTTGTAAATTAGATTTGCTAGAATCTCTAGAAATAAATAAACTTAAACATTCTGAACATCTGTTAAATTACCAATTAGACCTAAGATCTTCTCCTTTGTTAAATTTATTTTAAAATTACCTAATGTTTATTGCTGTACAATTCCCAAAACCCTAATTATTTACCTACCTCTTGTCACTTCGTACCAAATCTGTTTCATTCCCGAAGAAGCCACCGTGTTGGCGAAACATGTCGAATATATTGTAAACTAATATATTTTTTGTTTAAATAAAGTGGAATTTTAAACAATTTGTGTTTATGTCTATATGTAGTTATATGGAGTTCCACCAAGTAAAGGCAGAATCAATTCAATTGATCATATTTTGCTTTGTTGTCATTTGGCATTTTGTTTAGATTCTTGCTGTACCTTAATGAATATAATAATTGGTATATTATGTATTTTTGAGTCTCTTTCTGTTTTAATGTATTGGATAAGCCAATATACAGTTATGAATGTGCTTTTGGGTTTTCTTGTGGGTGAGTGTATTATATTTCTTGTTCAATCTTTATAAAAGTGAACTAAAATTAAAATATGTTTTATTTTCTTTGCCCAAGAATATCAAAGCGCATTCCAATATCATAAACAATTTTGAACAGAGATGAAAATTATTATTAAAGTTGGAAGTACCAAAAGTTATCTAAAATTTAAAGCTTTGGGAAGATTTAATGTTTTTAAACTAAAAAATTTTTCATTTTTGTCAATTTTTTAGATTTGATTAGATTAGATTTTTCTTAAAAAACTAACTAGAAGGAGTATTTTAGATTGTTTTATTTTTGCATTGGTTGTGTCTCTATTTAAATAAGTACATTTAAAGGATTGCTTACGAGCGTTTCAGTCAAAAATTAAACCCTAAAATGAACATACACAAATTTGAGGTTCCGATGCTGCATTTTATTAATCCTTACCCATAATTTTAAAGTTCCACCGTCACCGGTCGCTTAATAAAGAAATCGGTAAGTACCAAGCTTGGAATTTTTTAGGATGTCTTGTATTTTAAATAGTTATCTATTCGTAGTTCGGTCATTTTTGTCCGTTGTTGCTACTTAATATGAATAACTGCAATATTTTTGTAGAACACTCAGTTAAGTGCTACACGATCATACAAAAGAAAATTACACTAACTTCAAAAATTCAATTTTTTTTAGTTTTGCCTCTAAGCATGATGGATGCAAAATCGGTTATATCATTATCAGGAAGCAAAATTAAATCATGTTTAATAGTAGCTCTACTAGTGACAAAGGCACTCCATAGTACTAAACCCTAGCCTTCCCCCACAGTAACAACTGAAAACATTACTTTTCATGGGGATAACCTTGCTCACAGGCTGATTATTATAGTTATAAAAGCAGCGGCCCGTGAAATTTTAAAGTTTTATATCCTGTTGCTTCTTATGGGACCCATGCCAAGTTCAAAGGTTTTTTAATGGTGAGCCTATTAGGAATGTATTGATAAAGAAAAATAAATTTTTCAATTTGCGAAAAAAGGTGAATTTTTTAATTGACCCACCTGGAAAAAAAAATGAACACGCTTAGGTATTCTATTTATTATTTTTTCTAAACAAATTTTGTCGGCAATTCTTAAATGTAAAGAGAGAAATATGTGTTAGCAGAAAGTTATAATCATTTGAACTTTTTTTAAATTATATTTTAGGTGTTAAAAAATTCAAATGACTGAGGCACCACGGCCTATAAGTATTTATTTAAGGGTGTAAAAGCCGTACAAACAAATGAGGGAAAGTAAATTTAAGAAAAAAAAATAATTTGAAAAGAATTATATCTAGAAATACGAAAAGAAATTCTCGAAAATGAATTCGCAACACAAAAGGGCAATGATTAAAATAAGTTACGTTCGCGTTTGAAGAATGTTTAAAACATTTATTGAGACAGGAAAATATTAGAGAAAAAAAAATAATCAGTAATAAATAGTTGGGTTAAAAATTTATTAAAGAACTTGAAATATTAGGGAAGGGTTAAAAGTTTATTTGAAAATAATTCATTTGAAAAATATTCGAACACCTAAGCGGCCACAAAATTGATTAATAAAAATGATTTAAATAATTTATAGAATAATTATACGTTAATTCACATAATTAGAAAAGTTAATCCTTTATTGTAAAGAAAAAATTCACTTGTATATGAAGAAAATATTTCACTTAACTTCGCCGAGATCCGCGAAAAAGTCCCGAATCGGGTTAATGCTCTTAATTCGGCCGATCATTTCAAGAAGTTCTAGCAAACTGACCGTTTGCATTGTTGTCGTCTATGGGGAAGATTCATCCCCGTCCGAAAAGACACCTCTCTAATTACCCTATTATAACGATAAAATTTACGCGTTGTCTTATCTGATTGGTTCAACAAGAGACCGCCTTGTGGTGATCTATGAGCCAAGTTGGAAGCGTTTTGACCAAAAATAGTAATATAATAAAATCTGAATTTATAGCTTCTTTATGTAGGCGCACGCCAATAAATGTCTCTAGATAAAGCAGAAAGCAATAAAAACGTCGTAAATAACCGATGAATACGGATCTTTTCCTTCATTTGCCGGCAAAAACAGGGTCGCCCACGTGGATTTTCCTGGAAAGCGCAGGTGGAAACACGAATTATGGGGTCGGTTGTAAATAGCATGTTGTCACATTAATTCCGCGAAAAAGTTGTAAAAGAGGGAAGATTTATGGGAATTTTCCCTATATAAGCGGGAAAGCTCCGGCTAGAAGATAGTACAGTTGTACGTACTCGAAGATGCAAGATTGTTATTCTGCCCAAATTCAGTCTGATTACTGTCCACGGGAAAGTTCAAAAATCTGGAATCAATAGTACGGAGTTAGTCGGAAGTTTTGGAGCGTGCCGAATCTATTTATTTATCTGATTAAAATTGCGATAAATTAAAAAGTGAACAAGTAAGTGCGTTGAAACTCAAGAGATTGTCTTGGAGTATTGAAAAGTTTGTAAAAATTTAAGAAATTGTGAAAAAGTGTATTTTTGGGTGGCTTCCAACCGTAACTTGTCTAAATAAAGTGAACTTGATCCATAAATTTTGTGTTTTTCTGTTGGGGAACAGGGAAACCATAGTAAATAGGTAGAATATTAAGTTAAAAGTCAAAAATCATAGGAAAATTGAAGTTAGTGCACAAAACCTCTTCAGTAAGTACCCTAATATTAGGTAGTCAATTGCGAGGCTAGGGAAAGTGTAAGTTTTAGTGGTGGGTTACAAGCAGTAGACACAAGGAACTTCCGGCCCTACGCAAAAGGTTTTTCTTGTCACCGCCAGCTGTATTCCTGGGTTACCGCTCATCCGCCAACCAGATAAGGAAAAGAGAGATAGGAATCAGTAGTGGGTGTTACATGACTATAACTTTCTACTAACACATATTTTTCTCTTAAAATTGAAGAATTGTCGACAAAATGATGTACAATTTGTTTAGACAAAATAATAAATAGAATACCTAAGCGCGTTAATTCTTTTCCCAGGTGGGTCAATTCAAAAATTTACCTTTTTTCGCAAATTGCAAAATATATTTTTTTCTTTACCAATACATTCCTAGTAGGCTTACCATTAAAAAACCTGAACGTGGCATGGGTCCCATAAGAAGCAACAGATATATAAAACTTTAAAATTTCACGGGCCGCGCCTGCTGCTTTTATAACTATAAGAATGATTTAACTTTGCTTCCTGATAATGGTATAACCGATCTTGCATCCATCATGCTTAGAGGCAAAACCAAAAAAAATAGAATTTTTGAAGTCAGTGTAATGTTCTCTTGTATGATCGTGTAGCACTTAACTGAATGTTCTACAAAAACATTGCAGTTATTCATATTAAGTAGCAACAACGGACAAAAATGTCCGAACTACGAATAGATAACTATTTAAAATACCTACAAGACATTCTAAAAAATTCCAAGCTTGGTACTTACCGCTTTCTCTACTAAGCGACCGGTGACGGTGGAACTTTAAAATTATGGGTAAGGATTAATAAAATGCAGCATCGGAGATTCAAATTTGTGTATGTTCATTTTAGGGTTTAATTTTTGACTGAAACGCTTGTAAGCAATCCTTTAAATGTATTTGTTTAAATAGAAATACAACCAATGCAAAAATAAAAATAAAACAATCTAAAATACTCCGTCTAATTAATTTTTTTTAGAAAAATCTAATCTAATCAAATCTAAAAAATTGACAAAAAAGAACAAATTTTGAAACCATTAAATCTTCTCAAACAAAGCTTTAAATTTTAGATAACTTTTGATACTTCCAACTTTAATAATAATTTTCATCTTTGTACAGTCGGGACGGTTTGATTTCGGATACAATCCCGCTGTAACTGTCTATGGTAACAAAATTATTGTTTCCACACCTGAAAAGTCAGGAATTCCCCATCGAATATCTTCATAGGTTGCTGTAGTTGTAGTTAAACTCTTTAACTTATTTTTTACCATATATTCGTTTAATCTTCTTAAACTAACTTAATACTTTACTAAGTTTATAACTGACAAAAAAGGAAAGGTTGCAAAGTCGACATTAACTTTAATTTAACCTTGTATAGACATTGACAGATGCCAAACACGGCGATAAAATTTGAAATTTGTAGGACGGTTTATACCCACAAGACAAAGCCAAGGACAACGGTAAAACGCGTAACTCGCGCAGTATAATAAAACTATACGGACAACTTCTACCGACGTGGTAGTCTAGGAAGCGCGCCTTCGGAAGAGCACGATCGGCAAAACGCTACGTACGGGACAAAAAATTGATGTTGACATTCTTTTTTTTGAAGTTAGGTTGCCGTGCAACGACAACTACGTCTGACGTCTTTAACCCTGATTGGTTAGTTATGACACCGAGACGCGGTTCTTTTAAAAATACAAAACGAAGATAGTATTTGTTTTACAAACATACTCCGCCCGTTGGCGTGACAACGTCAAAAAGACTTAAAGTCAATGACAAGCAAGCATAAACATACTTGATGGACAGACAATTTAAATCACGAATATTCATGAATAGATAATTTTAACTTTGACAGACGTATCTAATTAGGGCTGTACATTTAATTCTAAATTGTCACTGATCGGCAAAATGCAGACCTTGGTAATTGGTCGTGTAAAAACACCATCTTTAGTTTTGAGTTTGACTACTCTTACTTTATTGTCAGGTCCGGGAATAGATTCTAAAACTCTGGCTCTTGGCCAAACTAAAGGTGGGACATTATGTTCCTTTAACAACACAATGGTATTGGGTTGAACATTATTTGATTCTAACAGCCATTTAGAACGTTTCTGTAAATTATTCAAATATTCAACAGACCATCGTTTCCAAAAGTCCTGTTGTAATTTGGTGCAGTGCTGCCAACGTGTTAAACGATTCACTTGAGTTTCGATTAGATCTGTTTCTGGAAAAGACATTAGGCTTGTACCTATTAAAAATGACCTGGCGTTAAACATTCAAGGTCAGACGGGTCTTCAGACAAGGGACACAGTGGTCGCGAATTGAGAACAGCTTCAATCTGAGACAACACTGTACTAAGCTCTTCGAATGTTAAATGACTGTTGCCAATAATACGAGTGATGTGAAATTTAGCGCTTTTTATAGCTGCTTCCCATAAGCCTCCCCAATGAGGACTTCGGGCAGGAATAAATTTCCATTGAATTTCCATGGAAGAAAGATAATTATAAATAATTTCTGAATTTGGTTTTGTCCTAAAAAAGTCAGTAACTTCTCTTAGTTGATTTCGACTTCCAAGAAAATTGGTAGCATTGTCAGAGTAAATTGTTTGTGGATTTCCACGACGTGCAATAAAACGCTTTAATGTTAATAGAAATGCATCTGTAGATAGGCTTGAAACGAGTTCAATGTGTACGGCTTTCGTAGCCATGCACACAAATATAGCAATATAACATTTTGTTAGCGGCACACGCCGAAGATTAGATGCTTTAATTAAAAGCGGACCACCAAAATCTACGCCAACACAAAAGAAAGGCCTAACAATAGTGACTCTATCTTTTGGTAGATCTGCCATGATTTGTTGAGAACTGGTATTATTTCGAAATCTAAAACAGATTACACAGTTTCTGATTATTTTTTTAATTTCTTTTAATCCATTTAGTGGCCAATATTTTAAACGAAAATTTGACAGTACTGTCCTAGCTCCAGCATGATAAAGAAGAAGATGTTCCTTTCTCAATAATAAATTGACAATGTGATTTCTCGACGGTAGGAGTAAAGGATGTTTATGATCATATGAAATTTCTGCCTGGGATAGACGACCACCCACGCGTAGAAATCCATTTTTGTCTAAAAATGGTTTTAAAGATCTTATGGCTTTGGAGGTAATTAATTTGTTGGAATTTAATTCTGATATTTCTTGTGAAAAATATTTGTTTTGTACAAATTTGATGATTAAGTCTAAGGACTTTTGAAGTTCTTTTACTGAAAGTGGGCCTAGCAATTTTTCATTTTTTGATTTAATATTATTGAAAAATCTTAGACAATATGCTAAAGCTTTTTGTAATTTCGTAAATGAAGAAAATTTTAAATAAATATTTTCTAAGTCCGATTCGGCGTTACTTTGAAAGTGTACTTTAGAAGTGACAATTTTTTCTTCTTCAGAAGTATCTGTTATTTGACTGCTATAATTTTTGAAATTAGATTCAAATTGACGTAACATTTCTGGGCCGCGCCACCAAAGACTACAGGTTTTTATTTCATGGGGGTTCAATCCTCGAGAGACAAAATCTGCTGGATTTTCGTGAGTAGGAATATAGTACCACTTACATTTTTCTGAAGTTAATTCCTGTACTTTCGAAACTCTATTTGCGACAAACGTAGACCACCGAGAAGGATGAGATCTAATCCAAGCTAAAACAACTTGGGAATCCGTAAAAAGATTGATACTTTCAAATTGTAGAACGTCTTTAAATATTGAAATGACTCTGACACATAATTTAGAGAGCAAGACCGCTCCACATAGTTCAAGTCGGGGTAGGGTCACGGTTTTAATAGGCGCGACTCTGGATTTTGAACATATTAACCGACAAGAGACTTCTCTGTTTTCATAGATAGCACGAGCATATAGGCAAGCACCGTAAGCTCTTTGACTTGCATCGGAAAATCCAAACAACTCAACCGTAAGACA
This sequence comes from Philopedon plagiatum, assembly GCA_963971165.1. Classification (NCBI taxonomy): domain Eukaryota; kingdom Metazoa; phylum Arthropoda; class Insecta; order Coleoptera; family Curculionidae; genus Philopedon; species Philopedon plagiatum. The sequence continues at coordinate 46,659,026 of OZ020192.1, read as the reverse complement.
GCCAAGCTGCATCAAAAGACATCGAGGAATTTTTACTTCTAACAGTTGTGATAAATGTTTAGAAAATGATTGCCATTCATTAACTAAGTCCTTGGGTAACATGTCATCCCAGTCAATTTTGGCCTTCCAGATTTCCTGCATAAAAATTTTAGCACGAATAATTACAGGGCCAATAAATCCGAGGGGATCGAACATTTGGGCAATAATTGACAAAATATTTCTTTTAGTCATAGATATGTCAGAAATGTTTTTTGGTAGTGAAATGGCAAAATTGTCATCTTGAGGACTCCAAGCTACACCTAAAACCTTGTTGGATGTATTTTCCAAAACTATATTATAGTCATTTTGAGAGTAACTTACACGTAAAGACTTCAAAAATTCTTCTGAATTCGAACCCCATTTGTGTAAGTGAAAACTAGCGGATTTACAAAGACCAATGAGTTCTTGGGCTAGCTTTTCCAGTTCTGCTTCGGAATTTGCGAAACATAGAAAATCATCTAAATAACATTGATTTAGAATTGCTTTAGAAGCAAGAGGAAACTGATCTTTGCCTTTATTTGCGAGCTCTACCAGACATCTTGTCGCGAGATACGGGGCGCAATTTGTACCATATGTGACAGTTGTCAACTCAATTTGTTCCAAAGACTTCTCGGAACTTTCCCTCCATAGAATTGTTTGTAAAAATGATTGATCTGGATTAACACGAACTTGACGATACATTTTTTCAATGTCACAAATAAAGACAAATGCCGAAGAACGAAATCTACAAAGTATGTCAAACAGTTCTGGTTGGACGGTAAAACCTTTAAGTAAAATATCGTTCAAAGAGAACCCAGAACTGGATTTCATGGAAGCGTCGTAGACAACACGTAATTTTGTCGTGGCACTTGATTCGCGTATAACACAATGGTGAGCCATGTAATATCTACGATTACATTTTTCAGCCTCGGACGGGGACACATATCGGGCATGATTTAAAGAGACATATTCGTCAATAAAATCTTTATACTGACAGAAAAGCACAGGATTTTTCTTAAATCTGTTTTCTAGGTAAGAAAATCTTTTTCTTGCTAAAGAAAATGAATCGCCCAGTTTTGAAATATCTTCGTTATTTCTAAGGGGTAAATTTACTTGAAACTGGCCATTATCTAAAATTTTTGTCGTCTCCTGGAATATTTTTTCACACTGAAGATCTTCTGGTGATAAATTGGGCTTATTTTCGACTTCTTCCAAGGACCAGAATTTACCAAGAAGAGAGTCGAGGTCATTACCAGGATTGTAAGAATCGGTTTGTGAATTTTGTATGAAAAATGATACATTCGACTTTGATTTAGACGTATGACAGTTAGACATTGCACCTGAAACGACATATCCTAAATGTGTAGATTGTAAGATAGGTAAACCTTTTCCTAAGTCAATTATTTCAGGTTTGATAAGTTCACGGTGTACTTCCGCACTTAGAAGAATATCAATTTCTGATGGAACATGGAATGAAGGGTCTGCTAAGGGAACAGTAAACGGAATATGTAAATTATTTTTATTAATCTGAACTTGAGGCAACTTTCCAGTTATTTCATCTATAATGAGACAAGACACGTCAAAAGATTTTTCTTTTTCAACATTAGAAAATATTCTGACATCTACCATTTTATTAGCAATCGTACTTTTGTTTGAAATAACTGAGATACGAGTCTGCATGTCATAAGAACGGACACCTAATATATTTACTAATTTTTGTGAAATAAATGAACTTTGGCTGCCAAGGTCAATTAAAGCTCTAGCCATAATATAAGAACCATTTTCGGCTTTTAAATTGACATGGCCGTTAAAGGACTACTTGGAAAAGCATCATTTGAAATTTGACGATTAGAGCCAACAAGTGTATGCGGTTTTTCATTTTGAAAGCCCTGATTTTGAAAAATTTGTTTTTCAGTATTCCCTTGACTTGACAATAAATCAGTAGCGTTTTCGGTTTTATTATTATTACTAAACGTGGAATCATTTTTATTAAAACCTCTATTCTGATCATTGACTTGTCCAGAATTGTTTTCATTTTTAATTTTAAGTACGGAAGAATTGATGTGTAAAATTGTATGATGCTTTTTACGACAAATATTACATAGCCTTTCGCTACGACATTGCGAAAATGCATGTTTACCAAGACAATTTGAACATCTCTGATTTATATGTAAAAATTTTAATTTTTCATTATGAGGCAAATTTAAAAATGTCTCACATTTATTTAAGAAATGATTTGCCTGGTTGCAATACGCACATGTCAAGTAATCTCTAGATGAACGAAGAGGTGAGTTCATAATACCCATATGAGCCGAAGTTTGTCCATGCTTACTTGGAAACTTGTTCTGAAATTTATTAAAACTTTTATTATCAGCCTGAGACTCGGATGTAGTCACAGTTTCTAAAATTTGACATTTCTTTTCTAAAAAGTTATAAAATTCATCCATAGTCGGTAATTTTGATCTATCTCTCTCATATTCAAAAGACTTACGCATGTTATGATCAAGCTTTTGAGAGAAAATATGAATTAAAATAACATCCCATTGATCTACGGGTAAACTTAAATTGCGCAATGATGCAATTTGTCTTTTAATGTGAGTTAAAAATTCTCTTAAATTTTGAAAATTAATTTTAGTAACTGGAGAAATATCTAATAATTTTTTAATATGAGCGTTAACAATTAACGTATTATCGGAATATCGTTTTGTTAAAATATCTATTGCGACTTTAAAATTTGCATCGGAGAGTTGTAGGTTATCAATTAAATTAAGAGGTTCATTTTTTAAATAACATTTAAGATACATAAATTTTTGAATGTTACTCAAGTCCGAGTTATTTGTAATTAAAGCCGTAAAGAGTTGAAAGAATGACGTCCATTCCGTAAAATCGCCAGAAAAACTAGGAATATTTAAATCGGGTAGTTTGACATTTGATTGTGCAGTTTGTGGAATTATAATTGGCTGCAGCGACGTATTGGCTGAAGACGATGGCTTTAATTCAAAAATTTTACGCATTAAACCTGCTAAAGTGTCATAATATTTTTTCTCTATTTCCTCCCTAATTTCGTTATCAGTCTTATCAGTATCTAAAACCTCTATCTCATTTTGAATGTCCTCGTATTTAGCAAAATGTGAATTTAATTTAACCTCGTGAATTTGAAACTGATAAACATCGTTTTCAGTATCTCTCTTGTCTTTATACCAATTAACTATACGTGAAATGTTTTGTTTGCAAACTTTTCTTTGTTGGATTAAATAATCCATTTTTTATAATAAAAATGTATCTTAAAAATTTAACAAGACAAAATTTTCTAAGACAAAACCAGTAAACTAGTAGTAAGTGGTAAGACAAAACCAGTAAACCTAAGCAAACCCAATCTTAAGGTATTTTTGTAAGACTCAGGTATTTTAAAACTAAAAGTCTCTACTAAAAGATTGATGTTTCTCGTCACAAATCGGAAGGTTTCTAATAATGACTGCTTCTCGTCAAATTAAAGAAAGTCTTTATAAAAGGGTTTTTCTTGTCTAAATATGGATATGGAAAGTTTATTTTGACTTTACATAATATAAAACTTCAAACTTACAGTTTGTCAGGACACAATATTTTCTGAGTACTTTTTTGTTACAAACCACTTTGTTTTTCTTTTCTACAATTTTTCTATCCGGTTTCGAAGGACCAAATGTACAGTCGGGACGGTTTGATTTCGGATACAATCCCGCTGTAACTGTCTATGGTAACAAAATTATTGTTTCCACACCTGAAAAGTCAGGAATTCCCCATCGAATATCTTCATAGGTTGCTGTAGTTGTAGTTAAACTCTTTAACTTATTTTTTACCATATATTCGTTTAATCTTCTTAAACTAACTTAATACTTTACTAAGTTTATAACTGACAAAAAAGGAAAGGTTGCAAAGTCGACATTAACTTTAATTTAACCTTGTATAGACATTGACAGATGCCAAACACGGCGATAAAATTTGAAATTTGTAGGACGGTTTATACCCACAAGACAAAGCCAAGGACAACGGTAAAACGCGTAACTCGCGCAGTATAATAAAACTATACCGACAACTTCTACCGACGTGGTAGTCTAGGAAGCGCGCCTTCGGAAGAGCACGATCGGCAAAACGCTACGTACGGGACAAAAAATTGATGTTGACATTCTTTTTTTTGAAGTTAGATTGCCGTGCAACGACAACTACGTCTGACGTCTTTAACCCTGATTGGTTAGTTATGACACCGAGACGCGGTTCTTTTAAAAATACAAAACGAAGATAGTATTTGTTTTACAAACAATCTTTGTTTAAAATTGTTTATGATATTGGAATGTGCTTTGATATTCTCGGGAAAAGGAAATTAAACATATTTTAATTTTAGTAAAATGTTATTAAGATTGAACAAGAAATATAATACACTCAACCACAAAAAAAACCAAAAGCCCATTCTTAACTGTATATTGGCTTATCCAATAAATTAAAACAGAAAGAGACACAAAAATAAATAATGTACTAAATATTATATTTATTAAGGTATAGCAAGAATCTAAAGAAAATGCCAAATGAAAACAAAGCAAAATATGATCAGACATAATATATTCTACGTAACACACATAACATAGTTACATACACCAATTTTTTAAATTCTACAAAGGGGCTGTTGATTTATTACGTTTGACGTTTTTTTCTTACTTTTAGACCCTTCCAATAAGAAAATGTATAATCCCCCACCTTCTAATCTTACGTAAAAAGTTTCAAGAAAATAATAATAAAAAAATGTATTCATTGTTAGCTGCCCATGGGCTGAGAAGGCAGTCAGAAATGCAATCAGCTACTGAGATATGCCTTTCTTAACAAATGTAAGTATTAGTCTATAATTCCGAAATAACTTAAAAAACAATCTTATATAATAAATTGTCACGACCCCTGTCCTCCCAAGTAAGAACGGCCCTAATAAATCTTTAATAAACCACAACACTTTACCAATAAAAAAAACAGAACGGATATAATAGAAATTTGTAATAACTTACAATTCACATACATTACATAATCCCAAACCAACATAGATCCCAAAACTTACCCTTAAATTTTTTTATTAGTAACCTAGTTAGTAACCCACAACAAACTAACGGAACAATAATTCTCGACCTATTTTTACAAGCGTATTAGTACAAATAACATTAATGTACACCCAATTATTTATAGGGTGGCCCAAAAGTATTGGGCCAATAGCAGATTCCTTAAGTCGAAATATTGCGATTTATTCAAACTTGCCTAATCCCCAAGTTGATGTAACCAAGATACAAGGTGTCAAAGTTTTAATTTGGTTTTCGATTTTTCCCAATAATTATTTATTTCTTTTCGTGCTAGGTATTTTAAAAATTTTATATATTAATGAAAAATAATTATTTGCATAGAAAACAGAGCTATACCGAGACGCAAAAAAGTTACACACATTTCTACGTACTAAGAATGCCGCCGAGGGCGCTCTCTACAAACTACATAAAAACTATCAAAAGATTTAAATTCCTCGCCTCAAAAACCCATCAAATCGCTAATTTCGTGCCGCTATGTCAATTTGTTAAGAAATTATTGGAAAAAATCCAAAACAAAATTCAAACTTTGGTCCCCTGTATCTTGGTTATTATCAACTTGGGGATTAGGCGGGTTTGATTAAATCGCATTATTTCGACTTAAGGAATCTGTTGTTGGTCTGTGTCCCATTACTTTTGGAACACCCTGTAGAAATGATTGTTTTTTTAATAATGGTAAGACTCCATGACATTACTGGGCCGATGTCTCTGCCTAAAAACACTAAAATGTTGTGGGGTGACATGTTCGATACATTGCCTCCTAACATAATCATGCAGTCCTCTGAATATTGCGCCATCTTCCATATTATCCTAGTTAAAATATAAAAAATAAATAATTTTTTCAAAAACACAACATTACAAAATATCCTGTAAAGATTCGCATGCTGGTACAATCTGTTCCTCTGGAAAGAGAGCCAATGCATAAATCTTCCTTAACAAATCTCTTCCATTCAAGTGTACTCCAATTTGTCGCACTACTCCCAACGTCTTAGCTTTACGCAAAATAGTCTACAAAATATGCAGGTTAATTTAAAAACAGCTGGGTTAAGAAAAATACCACATAACTTTTTTTGGAACATTTCCTGGCTTCTTATAGCCGCTCTAATTCGGCCGTAAATTAATGTAAATTCATTTTCATTTTTGTTTTAGTTGAAATAATTTCTTTGAAATATACTTAATTTTTCAAAGTATGATATTTAAAAGAAAATTAGCATCACTTTTATAGAATACAGGTAATTTTGCTTCAACAGTAAAGCTGTATTATAACGTACAGGGTGTTGCACTATAAATGGACCCCCCCTTTAACTTTTTTATCCAATGTTATTTAAAAAAATGGTAAATACAAAAGTTCTAGGGTACAACGTAAAGTTGTTTATGAAATAGTATATATATATATATATATATATATATATATATATATATATATATATATATATATTATATATATATATAGGGTGTTGCAGAAATGCGTAACAAACAAAAATATAGTTTTTCCTTATGGAACACCCTGTATATAATACTCTTAAATGATAGGGCTGGTCTTCCTGATAAAAGTGATATAATTTGTTGTAATTATTATTATGTTAAAGTCAAAAAACGCATATTTAAATTGTAATTGTAGCAGGCCATGGATTAAGCATGACGCTTTAAAGTATTATTTGGATATTATGTTTGACAACTTGTCAGAATTATCTGATTATAATAGTAAATGTTTTAAAATGATTTATACAGTGCAAGAAAAATTTGAAATATCGTCGTTATACATTAAAAATAATAAGAATAGACATGCTGCCAGACGAGAATATATGATTCTACATGACAACGGACCCGCGCCAGCTTTAAATACATTTAAGCGTGTATATGAACTACTAAGGAATACTAACGCTTTAAATAGAAGAAACAGGACTGTTACTATAAATGAAGATGAAGAATTAGAAATCCTTTTATATTTTCAAGGTATGTTTATTTATCGGTTTATTATATAAAAAAAATCTTAAATGCACAACTATTAATAATAATGCTGCATTATTAATTCTAGAGTATCCTGCTAATTCGATACGAGATGGTGCCAAAGATCTTGAGAAAAGTGTATGGAAAATTTATAGAACTTTAAAAAAACACAAGTTCCACCCGTTTAAGCCGACAAAAGTCCAACATTTAACTGAAACGAATAAACAGAAACGTTTGGAATTCTGCAGAATTATGCTAGAAACTCTTGAAAGGTATCCAACTTTCTTTTACAAAATAATGTGTAGTGATGAATCATGCTTCAGCACGGCAGGAATTCCAAATAGAAAGAACATACATTATTGGTCTACCGAAAATCCCGAAAAGTTTTTTGAAGTAAAACATTCTGGTCGCCTATCTGTAAATGTTTGGTGTGGGATAAGAGACTTTAGGATTTTGGGTCCGATCTTTTTTAACCATTCTCTGACTGGTATACGTTACCTTGACATGCTTCAAAACGACATTGAAGATTTGTTTGATGATTTACCTCTAAATGAATTACAAGGTATTGTTTTTCAACAAGATGGGGCACCTGCCCATAATGTAGGCGGGGTAACAACTTTACTAAATGGAAAATATGAAACCTGGATTGGGAAACATGGAACAATTACGTGGCCGCCGAACAGTCCAGACCTAACTCCGCTTGATACCTTTTTATGGGGGTATTTAAAAAATAACATCTACCTTAAAGAACATGACAATGTTGACTTATTAAAAGCACAAATTCGAAATCAAATCGATACTATAAATAGAAATCAACACTGGGTGGTCAAAGCTATCCGTAAATTAAAAAAAGCATATCGTCTTTGTATAGAGATGAACGGCGGTCATTTCCAGCACCTTAAGGAATTTCAATAGAAATATATGTTCTTAGTTCTGCTATTCTTCAGTTTTTTTGAATGTTCCTAATAAAAAAAATAATTACAATTTAAATATGCGTTTTTTGACTTTAACATAATAATAATTACAACAAATTATATATCACTTTTATCAGGAAGACCAGCCCTATCATTTAAGAGTATTATATACAGGGTGTTCCATAAGAAAAAACTATATTTTTGTTTGCTACGCATTTCTGCAACACCATATATATATATATATATATATATATATATATATATATATATATATATATATATATATATATATATATATATATATATATATAAACTATTTCATAAACAACTTTACGTTGTACCCTACAACTTTTGTATTTACCATTTTTTTAAATAACATTGGATAAATAAGTTACAGGGGGGGTCCATTTATAGTGCAACACCCTGTACAAGTTTATAACATACCCATAGTTAGTTATAAGCCATTTCACATAGAGATTTGTCTAGAAAAACAAGAAATATTCGAAAATCTTCTGCAAAAAATTACCCGAACTTTTAAAGGTATACGGGTATTATTAATGAAACTATCTTCATATAAAAAGACATCAACCAAACCCAAAAAACGTTTATGTTGTAGGTATTGCTTCCACTATAAAGGGAGGTTCCATAAGTACGTTTAAATGTTTTGAAGGGCGCTTACCTCTATCTACATCCATGGCAGAGTCAAAAAGTTTTAAATAGTCGCTAAATCTATCACTTTTTAGTTGTCGCAAATTTCAATAAATAATATTTAAGATTTTAAAAATGTTAACACAAATCAAATGTTTTTAAGTTTTAACACTATCTTAAAATTGAAGCGTTTGCGGATATAGGTTTACAGGATCTTTTTTTCTTAGAATGTCTTAGACTTAGAGAACCGCCCTCTAAAATATTTGACCGTATTTAAGGACCACCCCATATAATATGGATGTTTGGTGGTTTTGATTTAGAATTTGCGTGAACAGTACCCCAAGGAAAAAAATCCGACGTCCTTGACCAGTAAGTATGATAAAAATAAAATTTATAAACAATAAGGTTGTCAAAACGTTTTAAAGCAATTCCTAACCTTGTAACAGCATGCTCGTAGATAATTTTTAGTGTCCCTTTCTCTGACGCAGGCTTCTCTCAACTGCCTTCTAAATTCAGCTGCTCGGATGTTAGCGTCTAGCGTAGCGTACCGAGTACCAAGAATATCTGTAACGAAGTTAAAAAGCTGAATCATTCAAAGGCATACGTCTTGTATTTCGTGCGGCGTGCCTTTTGCTCATCTCGTGCCAGTTACCGCGTGTTGTAACTTAGTTCGCTATTCCTTCCTCTAGGTAGATTTAGAGTTTAAAATACAATGTTTTTACTTTTTATTATATTTTTTTCTGCAGATGTTCATGATGAATCTTTGCCTGAAGTTTACGAACTATACATTGATTCAGATGAAAATGATGAATCCAACGTAATTATTACACAACTGTCCAAGAAACAGAAAACAAAATCATCAATTGAATGGAGGCAGCAAAATCTGTCAAAACAATTTCATGATATTTTGGCTTCTGGTAATACACGTGGAAAGTTGGATGCAATAGAAAAAGTTCTAAATTCTCTCCATTCCTTCCATTCTCATCCATCAAGAAACCTTCCCCACAAGCAGTGGCGACTGGTTGGGTACTGTACAGGACGAAATCCTGGGTGTGCCACTGCCCACAAGAGTCAAATTACATAGCCTTTCAAATATTGTCAAGTAATTAAAAATGAATATTTATTTTTTAATCATTTTTTGCTCTTTTTGAAAGTAGTAGGTGTTTTACAAACAAAATAGTTTTTTGAAAATATTTTGTTTCCGCGAATGTATTTTTTACATTACATTTACATACCTTTTAAAAACACAAATGTATGTATGTGGCTGCCTCTTTGCCTTGTTATTTAGTTTTAAAATTTTGTATATACGTATTTATTTTGGCAAATATAAATTTATTAAATTTTTGTATTGGTTTAATTTAAATTTAAATTATTCTAATAAAAGAATAACAGGTATTAAAAAACATAATTATGTACCTAGTATGTTATTCTTTTTTCTGCCTATAAATAATTTAAGGGTAGAAATAAATGCGTTACTAGTCTAACTCTTAAATCACACAAAACGTTTTGCCTAAATAAAAGAATATATTATGTATTCATATATAGGTACATATTTGACGGACATTAATTATGTACATAAGTAAATTTTTTTATATAAAACAGATATGTATTTATTTGGCTCCTAAATGTGATTTAAAAATATTAAGCTGTTTTTAATGTTTATCTTAAAAATTCTGAAACGTTTGGATTTTTTGGGATTCTTCTAGTAGTTCTATTTCTTTATTTAATTTTTCTTTCTCCATAACTTAGAATTATATTCTTTCTATTTGACACCAAATGAAATACTAATAATAAAATAAATTTTAAAAAATTGAACCGACTTCCCACATCCACTAAAAAGTAAAAAATAATCATTATAATGGCAGAAATTAGATTCCAGTTAGTGTGTTCACAAAATATACTACCTAATTTTATTATACCGTTTTTGAGCTACAGGGTAAAATTATTTTAAAGGAGCTAAAGTAACACAAATCGACATTTATTTGATCATTTCTAGGGTATAGCTAATTAACCCCCTCCCTCCGCCACTCTTTTGAAGGAAAACAAGGCTAAAATCCTTAACACACCCTTGTAAGAATAATATGTTTTCGCACAATATACATTTTGTTGTCAATATTTTGCGAACAAAATATTGTCAATACTTTGCGGCAGAACCTGACCAAAAACATTGTGTTCAAATTTAGCGCCGTAAATTAGATTGCGACAATCGACAATAGTTCGGCCAAATTCGGAATAGAGATTCTCGGTACCGGCTAGACGCTAGTCTCGGATGCACGATACTCGGATGCAGCCCCATGAAACTTCTTACGTCAAGTATCGCAACACGCTTAGTTACGACATACGTACCCCGGCCAGACTTTATTCGAATAAAGTTCGGACATACAAATTATTCTTTGTCTTCGATGTAGGTAAAAGGAGCAATAGTCTTACCACGTCCGACATCTCTTTATCTCTTTTTAAATGTCCAACCAACGATACTACAGAAAGAGATGGGTGCGTTATGCGACCAATCCAACAATTTAATTATTTTACCACCCTACTTTCCGCTCTGGCCGGTCTGGAAGCTAAAGTGGACTCGTGACTCGTCCATAATTTCTTTTTAGATGTAAAAATGACTGCTGGCCATTTTTGACTTGCTGTAGCTTTTTATTTAATTATAGCATTCTAATAAGAAGATGGATTAATTTTTCTCTTCCAGGTAAGTAGTTAAAATATTTTGTTTGTAGTATGGGTTACTTTAATCACAATACCATTTTTTTATCTAAGACATCCCACGTAGACTTCAAGCCTAAGTACTAACATACCGTGGGTGTCTGAAGAGAAGGGAAATGTAGTCTATTGACACGAGATTTGAAGGATTGGAGGTTGGGACGGGAAGGGAAAACATCTGCACGCAATTTATTCCATAATCTGGAGACCCTAGGTATGAATGAGCGAGAGAAGTGGTCTGTTCTAGGCTTTTGTAGCTGGACAGTAAAGGGATGCATACGTAACGCGCCTCTTAGGGATATTCAAGCGGGGAATAATACCGGCTAGTTCTTCAGAGCAAAATCCGTGGAAGTAGCCGTAGAAAAGGGATAAATCCCCTACAGCGCGGCGATGAGCGAGAGGAGGGAGTTTTCTCGTGAGGGCTGGGTCATTGATAAGTCGAATGGCTCTCATTTGGATAGAATCAAGGATCTTAAGTGTCGAAGGTGATGACGCTCCCCAGATGTGGGAGCAGTACTCTAGGTTAGGTCTTATTTGGGAAACATAGAGAGTGTATAAGTTGGAAGGGGAGAAGTATTTTCTGGCTCGAAAGAGAAAACCAAGCTTTTTAGCAGCCGATGTGGCTACTGAAGTAATGTGTTTGTGCCAGCTGAGATCATGCTCGAAAGCGACGCCAACGAGATCGAATGTTTCGTTGTTTTGTAGGGCTTGGCTTGTGGATCGGGTAAGCGTTGCCAGATTTTTTGCATGAGAGGCAGCATGACTGGGTTTTGGAGGCGTTGAACTGAACAAGGTTCTTGGTACCCCAGTCTAAGATTAATTGGAGATCTTGAGAAAGGGATAGGTACATAGATCTGCGTCTGTTATCCAACTCCCGACTCGAAACGTGTCTGGAAAAATGAATATTGGAGTGAAGAGTGCTATCGTCAGCATAACTGTGGATGGGATTGGTAGTTGAAGAGGGTAGGTCATTAATGTGGAGAAGAAATAGGGTTGGTGCCAGGACTGAACCTTGGGGGACGCCAGCATTGATAGGATGAAAGTTAGATGAGTGACCGTCAACCACAACAGATATGCGCCGATTAGAGAGGAAGCTGCCGATCCAGGTACATAGTTTGGTAGGAAGACCGTAAGAAGGTAGTTTGTTGAGGAGTCCGGCATGCCATACTTGGTCAAAGGCCTTGGAAATATCGAGAGCAACAATCTGAGATCCGCCATGAAATTCAAGAGACTTGTTCCAGTTATGTGTGACAAAGCTAAGGAGATCAGCTGTGGATCTTTGGTGACGAAATCCGTACTGTCTGTCATGGATGATTTTGTGTTTTTCTAGATAGTTTAGAATTTGCAAGTTGATTACTTTCTCCATAACGTTGCTGACAACGGAGAGAAGAGAGATAGGTCTATAATTGGATGGAAGGGTCTTGAAACCTTGCTTCGGGACAGGCTGCACACGAGCAGTCTTCCAGCTATCTGGGAAGATACCCTTGTCATAAGAGATCTGGAAAAGACGAGTTAAGGTGGGTGCAATTCTGCAGCGCACTTCTTTAGAACAATTGCTGGTATGCCATCCAGACCAGAGGACTTTTTGGTGTCAATGGATACAAGAATTTTTTGAACCTGTTTGACCTTAAGTATTATATCGGGCATTTTGTGGGATACAGACTTACCCGTTGGAAGAGCAAAACTGGGGGGGAGGGATCAGGGTGGAACTGGCAGCGAATTGTTTGGCGAATAGTTCTGCTTTCCCTTTAGAGGTGGAGATAACTTCGTTGTCGGAGGTCAGGGGAGGAAAAATGCTTCCTCAGAAGTTCTGACTAATATTTTTGGCAAGTGACCAGAAAGATTTGCCGCAATTGGGACAGGAAAGCACTTTATCTTTTATGCGGTTGTTAAAAGCATTTTTGGACTCTAAGATAGTTTGGTTGTATTGATTTCTGGCCTCGGTTAAAATTTGACGATTTGCGGGTGTAGGATTTTGAAGATACCTTTTGTGAGCTTGGGCCCTTTTTGAGCCTGACTTTGTCACAGGCCTTGGAGAACCATGGCTTTTGATGACCATTGTTTTTCAAGAGAAATGCTCCGAAATTTATTATTATGACTAACTTTAGAAGGAAAGGAAGTGATGAAATTTTTCATTTATAAACAAATAATAGTTAGGATACCTTATTTGCTCTTTGCTGTTAAGCTTCAAAAACAAACAATTCTAATATTACACCAATAATTTCGTGTGTTGCCAATTGAGTGCTCGACAAGGCTACCTGTAGAATTTTTAAAGTAGTGTTTCAGTGAATCTTTTAAATAGAATAATCAATCAGTCATTTAAATAAAATACCTATCTTGTATTATTATGATGGCATATAATGTGTTTTCTTTAAAGCAAAAATAAGGTAAGCTGCTAAAAGGCTTGGTTGGTATATTGTATATTCTGGCAGCAATTTTCTTTTTGTACGAAAACTATGTAAAGAACATAACTTTTTTCTTGGCAATAGTAGTAATATGTAGCAATTGTAGCCATCAACATGGTTTTAGCAATTTTTTATTTTATTTTTCAGATAAAATTATGTTGTAAAAGTAACCTTCCAGTGTCTTTCCTAAATAAGTTGCGTGTTATAATGTAGGTACTTAAAGGGTTAATAGTCATGTACTTATTAATTGTAGGTTTCTTGTTGAATTGTGGGAAGGATCACAACAGGCAAACAAGTATATTGCAGCAGGGACTACCATAGATTTTGTTTTTATCAAAACAGAATCGACATACTAACCATGGTAATGTAGCTTTATTTCACATCTATAAATTTCTCAGTGGTATATTTTACAGTGTCTAAGTATTAAGTGTTTGTGTTTCAGTGCTAGTGCATTAACGTCACGTCTAGGTTTTACAGCTTTCAAAACTCTCAAAAATTACGGAAAATATTATTTTGTCAAAAATTTCAATACAGTTTCATAGAAGAATATTAGACTGTTTGAGCAAACTTGACAAATATTGTAATGTATCGTATTATAAAAAAATTAAATCCTTTTTTCTTTTTCATGTCATATGAGGAGTCCAAAAGCACAGACTACCCAATCGAAGACTAATTTATTTGGTTTAACATTATCAAGACAAGTTACGTCTATTTTTTGACGGGATTGTGATTAAGGACTTTTTCTTAGGTATACTCAGTTTACATTGTCTTATTTCTTCTGTGTGCCTTAAATTAATTTTGAGAAAATCGTGTTCTTGCTTTATGTTATACATATATAAAAAAAATGACCAGAATATAATTTATATTGTTTTTGATTTCTATAAATTTTGTTGTTTTAAAATTTAGGTATGAGTGAGTGTCTATAAAATGTTGCATCGTTTTAAGCTATTTATAAAATGTTGATATTTGTGTTTCTTTTTGATAATAAAGTTACGATCTCAACTTCATTAAGCTTGATTTTCCTTTTCATATTCATGCTAGACGTTATATTTTAAAGTGGATTTAAAACTTATGGATTTATTTGGCATCAAACCTATTATTTGGTTTTGATTCCAAATAATTTTTTAAGTTTTATTTGCTACTTTAAAATATTTTAAATATCCAAAAATATGAAGTTTTAAATTGCACCTGCGCCACCTTTAGTTCCCAATCCCACCGTTCTCAAACGTCCAGACTAATTGTCGCTGTAATTTAACGTTTGATTGACATTTCATACCCAACCCAACCTTCGACTCGATCCGTGCTGCGACAAATAACAATGCTAGTTGGTTTTCTTCCTGTATTAGTATTCGTTGCTCGGATGTTTCCTTCTTCCCTGGGATGGTTGTGATGGGTATGCATTACTGCAAATTCTCCAGTTGCTGTAATCTTGGCCGATGCCGTACATCCTAGTTTCCAGTTGTTTTTACAGACCATATAGGTACCTGAAGAACAGAAGCAAGAAATAGCCATACATATTTATAAGTTACCTAACACCATTGTAATAATAGTAGGATAATACATAGTTCGATTTTTACCTTATAGCATGTTTGTTCGCCTTGTTTTAAATAAATAGCCGTCGTGGGTAACGCATTTTTGACGATGTCCTGGGGGATCCATTCCTGGCCTTAAAAAAACTTTTAAACAAACGAATTCTTACCACTGCGCCAGTACACACTAAACCAAATAATTCTTTCCCTACAATACACTGGCACGAATACAACAAAGAAAGTATGCGTATTACATCCTTGTTTGTCAACTTCCTGAGTGTTAGGACAATTGCAGAAACGAAGATCTCCGATTCGACACGAAGTGAGTTTCAGTATTAGGGCAGATGAGCTTTGGGCCACTTGAGGCGATCCCAAGTTCCGTGCGCCATATTTTTTGTTTTTGCAGTCCACTTCAGTTACACTTAGGGTTGCCACCTGGCCGGTTTTCCGCCGGCCTAGCCGGTTTTTCATTAATAAGGCCGGGTGCCGGTCATCATCCAAGAAAAACCGGTTTTCTTACCATTCTCAAACAGACACGTCATCGAATTTGGAAAAGCTGCTCGGAGAAATAATAATGAAATCGCCCAAGGCACCACAAAACGGTCTGCAATCTATTGATGGGTAGCCGTATTTATTATTTATTCAATTCTATATTACACTACAGGATAGCAGTTTGGTCGCAACATTTCGGCCTATTTCCGGGGATTCACCGAGTTTTATCCTTGTAAATCAGCAAAATCAAACACCAAATACCATTTTAAATTTTAAACAAGTATATTTATCTGACTGATTTATCTATTTGAATTTTTTTAGAAATAAAGTTTTTCTATCTTGTTTTAAAATTTTCATTTAGCATTTCTTTTTAAAAAAACTCTATTTCATACTCACATAATTTTGGGTTCTCATAAAGAATAATTATCGACAAATTTTGGTAAAATTTGGGCGTGGTCCCAAAAAAATTTCATGTCCCTCGCATTACCTGCGGCGCTTTTCACCAAAGGCCGGTTTTCTATTATCAAAAAGGTGGCAACCCTAGTTACACTTAACCATACAGTGAATGTTATCCATATTTTTTCGTTAGAAGTTAGTTTTAAATAATAATGTAATTTCTTTTCACTACCTAGAAAATGGTCTTTGTCGATCCGTTGTTAACTAATATTTTTTCTAGTTTGTGCTTTGATTATAGTATTTCTTAAATTAGCCACAGGGTTAAAAATTGTGCGGGTGCATCTCGTCTTTAGAAAAACGCATTTAGGGGATTTTAAAAGTTAGGATAATTATCTTAACAAAAGAACGAATAACGACTTTCTGAATGTGCTGCGTGAAAACGAATAAAGTGTTTTTTTTTGACAAATGCTGTAATGAAAGAATTTTGGCTATACTTTTAAAATACTATGTAGTTGTGCTCAGTTAGTGTTTTTCGTTTTGATTTTTAACTTTTTCTTAGCAGAAAGTATCTGTTTGTGTGTGTTGGTTTTCTATATACGGTGTGCCGCAGAATTCCTTCTTTTGTTTTTGTTACTAGCACGTCTAAGAATGGAAGACTGTTATTTTCTTCGAGTTCTATGGTGAACTGGATTTTTGGATGGCGGGAATTTAGATGATCCAAGAATTGGTGGAGTTTGTCCCTGCCGAAAGACCATATTACGAAAACATCGTCGACATATCTAATCCATAGTTTTGGTTTGAGATGGGCTTCTTCAAGAGCATTGTTTTCGAAGTAGGTCATGAAGAGGTTTGCTATGGCTGGTGATAGTGAAGCTCTGGAACAGATATCAAGAAACGAGACCTTCCCAAAACACGTGGTTGACTTAGCCAAAGACTGTCTAAAAAACGCATACTTCTTATTCGATGACCAAATCTACAGACAGGCGGAAGGCGCAGCAATGTGTTCTTCCACTACAAAACTAGGCTTATCCGCGAAGCAATCGAAATAGAAAAAAGCGGCAACCTAAACAAACGCGACGATGCCTTGAACCTTCCAGCAACATGGAAATCCATCATCAAGCCCTCTAACATGAACACCACGATGGCCGAGAACCAAGTGAAGCCGAACACAGCTTCCAAGCAGACCACTCAGGGGGCGGAGCCAACGCCGGCCAATAGATACGACCTAAGACCGAGGCGATTCACTATAAAATCACGCACTGCGGCTGCTACCCTCAGTTTACTTTCTACGACCAGCGAGTAAGCACAGAAGATGCCAAATGAGATTTTGGCGAAACGTCTGCAAGTTTCAACTAGAAACGAACGGATGTATTCCTGGATTAACCACGATATATATATATATATATATATATATATATATATATATATATATATATATATAGATATATATATGTTAAATTACTTTTTCACAAAGCTTCTTTTTAAAAAACTTTATTTCTTCGTTACATCAAACAATTTATTACTTTTAATTTTACTTTAAATATCGAATTTCAAATGGACATAGTAACGGTCTAAAATGAGTATGAACTAACGATAAAAGTAAACATGGGTTTTTATATACAATTTAGTGCTGATTCAGTACCTTCGACTCGTGAACATTGCGAAACGAGGATACTGATTACAATGCATTCTTAGAGGTGTTGCAATATGACCGCTATAACTCGTGAGACTGAAGGTCAACCACGGCACGTGGTGAAGAGCGCATATAACAACTCCCCCTTTAAAAAAAAGATGGTGCTTTGCAGCAGGTTTTCAATGTTCATTAGTTTGGAGTTCAACTTCTTCTTCCAAAACTTCACTAGAAGAGCGGGCACTTGGTCTTCTCTTTGGAAGTAGATTACGTAGCTTCTGATGGACTAGTTCTCTGGATCTGGGAATTGGAGGTGGTTGTGGATGGTTGTCGTTCGTGATGGCCATTCCAATAACATTTTTGTACTTGTTAACGGGATATTTGGCATGTACCCTTGTGTTTCCAATAAAGGCGGTACAACCTGGTGATAACGTTCTTACTTTCACATTTTATTGTCACAGGCAAAGGGTCAGAAACGGTGATTAACCAGTAGTTTTGGCTTAGTTCTTGAACATTGTACTCTTTGGCAAAAAGGAGTGAAGTCTGGCAGGTTTTTGGCAGTTTACTGAGGTGTTTGAGTAATTGTGCTTCACACATAGCATCGCTATCAATGGGATACGGAAGCACGTCGGAGCAGATCTTGGTGTTGGTTCCTAGTTGCATACAGTTATCCAGATTTTGAAAAGATATGTAGAGTAATGAATCATCATCACGCGCAATATATTTTTGAGTTGTAGGTAAAATGTGATGAAGACCTGTTCGATTATCTAGGATTGGGATTGGATACAGATGGTACAAGGTATAGGTTTCATGATCAGTTAGAGGAATTTTTAAAACAAAAATTATTTTTGAGTCTGATTGGTATGCTTCTAATTGTATAATTTCTAGGTATTCCGCAATATTAGATCCATACGTGGGTAGTGGTAAATTATTTTTTACTAAGGAACGAGAAATTTCCTGCAAAGAGGCTACAAGATCTCTAGGGGTGATAATTGAACTATGTAGAATTTTTAAACGAGCAAAAGTTATCGCATCTAGTATATCGTTAAGAGAGTCTTCCAAGAATACATAACTTTCCATTAATGATTCACACAGGTGTACTATTTGTAATTGACCTTCATAAAAGACCATAACATCAGAAATGTTAAAAATAGCTTCGCGAATTTTTACTATGTCATTATTAAAGGTTTCTTCGTCTATTTGAAGTTTCTGAAGGGTTGAATTAAAGTTTCTAATAACAAATAAATTTGATTTTTTAATAGATTTTCGATTTGTCGTTCATCGTGAGTCACTTTTTCTATGCACTCGTTGAAATATTCGCCATCTGATGCGTCTAAGTTACCGGTTATTGATTTCCAAACAGTACCTATTCCATTAAATACGCCGCGTTTTGTTCGAAAATTGTAATGTTTCGTGTCCGTCATAACCTCCTTGTATTTTAGGTTTACTGAGTCAGCAATTTGCTTCAAGAGGCTGATATGGGTTTGAATTTCGGCTTTAAAGGCTAACATTTTGGGGGCCTGAAAAACATTTATCAGATTAGAAAGAATTTTGTCGTTATTGGAAATGGCTTCTTTGATGGGCTGGAGTTCTTTGTAGACAAGCAGTGTCCATTTATCGTTTGATATTTTAATGGTGCTTTCTTCATGGAAAAAGAGTCCTATGGTGTTATTTATCGACGTTACGGTGTACTGAGATGTAGTGACTGATAGCAGCCCGAAGAGTCTGAAAAGAAGGAGACTATTCGTAGTATGGCTTTAATCTATCAAAGTTAATTTTGGATTTTTGCTGAGTCTGGGGATTTTGCACGGTAGCTGATGTTTTGAAAACTTCTAGGATTTCGAAAGGACCGTTAAATTTATTTTGTGCCTTATCTTTTATCTGGGATTCCTTAATGTATACTTTGTCTCCGGGTTTATAATCGGGAATTTTGTCTGAGACAGATCGGTCGAATCTAAGTTTTGCTTTTTCTTTTTGCTGTTCAGTTTTCATTCGCGCGACTCCATCCGGTTACATAAATCTCTAATATACTTTGAGATAAGTTCCTTTTGGTTATACAGGGTTTCTGGAGGTCTACTGGACGTGTGTCCAAAAATTAGTTCGTACGGTGAAAAACCATGAGTTTTATTTTTGGTGTTGTTGTAACAAATAACTGCGTAAGGGAGAATATTGAATGGATGTTCGTCGGGGTTTTCTGCCGTATGGGCTCTAAGCATCTCGGTAAGAGTTGCGTGAAATCTTTCTACAGAACCGTTTGATTGTGGGTGGTTAACACGGAAAAGGTTAACTTTATGTCATAAAGTTCACAGAGATCTTTCATTAGGGAATTGTCAAATTCACGGCCATGATCGCAATGGATTCTTAGTGGCGTACCGTAACGCTGGAAAAATACCAATAAAGTATTGACTACGGTTGAGGCATTTTTGTCTCCTAATGGATAAGCTTGAGTGAATTTAGTTAATTCATCCCTGATCGTAAGCGTATAATTTCGCGTTGGATATTCAAATATGTCGATATTAATTCTTTCGAAGGGTGTTTTTGGTGTTTCCGATATTACGAGAGGGGTGGTTAGGTTTTTTCGACAAATTTTGACTTTTTGACAAATTTCACATGCTTTTATAAATTTCTCTACGTCTTTAGTAAGACCGGGCCAATTGTATTTTTCTTTTACGCGTTTTATAGTTTCACTTATTCCGCGATGTAAATTATATTTTCCCGTGTGGTATTGGTCTAAGATTATGGGTATTTGATCGTGGTCAGGGGTTGCAACAATGTTTTGACATATTTTAAGTTTTATTTCTTTTTCGTCAAAGATAAATGAAAAAATTTCTAAGATAAGTAAATTTAGGTTGTTTTCTACACAGTAGGTTTTTGCGATATCAAATTCGTTTTGGCATTTGTATAAAATGTAAAATAAATGAGATACCAAGTTGCTGGGGTCAAACCGTAAGGGGATGATAAGGTATTTCCTATCTTTGACCGTTTTGCTTGACAGGATGTTTATTTGGTTGGGGAGAAACTCGGGATGTTCTTCGAAAATATCGTCAATAATTTTGTAATGGAGATCTTCCATTTTATTTTGCCGAAAGAAGGTAACTATGTTTTTATGGGACTTGTCCAGAAGTTGAGAGTTAGTAATCTCAAATTTTGAGTAATCGATAATTGATTTTGTTTTATAGAGATGGACAAAAGTATTGTATTCTTCTTTGATTTTGTCGAGGTCTGTTTCGTTTTCGCTGTCTTCGTCTTCGTTGTCGGAATTTCTTTGTAAACCGCTAGTGGAGGGCCTATTTTTATCGTCTTCATTAGAGACGTGAACTTTAGACTGAAATTTTGCACACTGTTGGAAGCAGTTTATCTTTATTCGCGAGAGTGCGTCAGCGTTTTTATTTATTTTCCCGGGTTTGTACTTTATCTTATAGTCGTACTCTTCCAGTTTTAGACGCCATCTTGCTAGACGACTTCCTGGATCTTTAATGGAATATAACTATGTTAACGGGCGATGGTCCGTAATAAGAGTGAATTTTCTGCCGAAAAGGTAGGGACGGAAATGTTTTACGGTCCAAACAATGGCAAGTAATTCGCGTTCTATGGTTGAATATTTTGTTTCCGCGTTACACAGGGTTCGTGAAGCGTATGCAATGGGAAGATCTTTTCCAACTGGGCCTTGTGAAAGTACGGCACCAATAGCAAATGCGCTTGCGTCTGTGCTTAAAAGAAAGGGTTCCTCGAAATTGGGATAGACTAGAATGGGGTTAGAAACAAGAGCTTGTTTTAACTCATTGAAAGATGATTTACAATCTGAGTCGAAAGTGAAAGGGGTGTCTTTTTTCAATAACTTCGTCAGAGGTTTTGAAATCTTGGCAAAATTTGGGATAAATCGGCGGTAGTAGCCTGCTAGTCCTAGGAAAGACTGGATATTTTTGAAATTTTTTGGTTCAGGAAAGTTGAGAATGCAATCAACTTTGGCGGGATTTGGCTTAACGCCATCTTGAGTGATGAGATGTCCAAGATAGGCGACACTCACATTTGTCAGGCTGAATTTTGAGATTTGCTTTCCGAAGGCGTTTAAATACCTCAGTAAGACGGGAAATGTGTTCATGGATAGTTGGAGAATAGATTATTATGTCGTCCATATATACTAGGCAACGCTCATTTTGAATTCCTAGAAGAATATTGTCCATGACACGCTGGAATGTGGACGGGGCGTTCTTTAAGCCGCAAGGCATTCGGACGAACTCATAATGGCCATTTCCAGACGGGGAAGGCTGTTTTGGAAATATGTCTGGGTTCAATCTCTATCTGGTGGAATCCAGAGGCGAGATCAAGGGTTGTAAAGTATTGGCACTTTCCTAACTCATCCAGAAGGTCAGAAATGTTGGGCAAGGGATATTTATCGTCTATAGTCAGTTCATTCAGCTTACGGTAGTCGATTACAACGCGCCATTTCTGCTTTCCAGAAGCATCCAGTTTTTTGGGAACCACCCAAACTGGCGATGACTACGGTGAGACGGAGGGTTGGATGATATCTTCGTGTAACATTTTATTTATTTGAGTTTCCACTTCCTCTTTATGAATTTGAGGATACCTATAGGATTTGGTAAAGACAGGACGAGCGCCATTCGTTTCTATCGAATGTTTTATTTCGTTGGTAAACGTCAGAGCGTCTCCCTCGAGATAAAAAATGTCCGCAAAATCTGAACACAAATTAGTAATTAGTTCTTTTTCCTCCTCGTTGAGATGTTCTGTTCTTAGCTGATTTTTAATAAAGGAAATTCTGTCATGCTGACATTCATTTTTTTCCTCGTTCACGGTGTTAAGATTATAGAATGGTTCGGCAGTGTCATCTACCGGTTCTAGCTTTAACTCCGAAAAGTCAATTTCTTTCGGTATCGCGTTGGCATTAATAACGGATGTGTATTGCTTTAATCTATCAAAGTTAATTTTGGATTTTTGCTGAGTCTGGGGATTTTGCACGGTAGCTGATGTTTTGAAAACTTCTAGGATTTCGAAAGGACCGTTAAATTTATTTTGTGCCTTATCTTTTATCTGGGATTCCTTAATGTATACTTTGTCTCCGGGTTTATAATCGGGAATTTTGTCTGAGACAGATCGGTCGAATCTAAGTTTTGCTTTTTCTTTTTGCTGTTCAGTTTTCATTCGCGCGACTCCATCCGGTTACATAAATCTCTAATATACTTTGAGATAAGTTCCTTTTGGTTATACAGGGTTTCTGGAGGTCTACTGGACGTGTGTCCAAAAATTAGTTCGTACGGTGAAAAACCATGAGTTTTATTTTTGGTGTTGTTGTAACAAATAACTGCGTAAGGGAGAATATTGAATAGATGTTCGTCGGGGTTTTCTGCCGTATGGGCTCTAAGCATCTCGGTAAGAGTTGCGTGAAATCTTTCCACAGATCCGTTTGATTGTGGGTGGTTAACACTGGAAAAGGTTAACTTTATGTCATAAAGTTCACAGAGATCTTTCATTAGGGAATTGTAAAATTCACGGCCATGATCGCAATGGATTCTTAGTGGCGTACCGTAATGCTGGAAAAATACCAATAAAGTATTGACTACGGTTGAGGCCTTTTTGTCTCCTAATGGATAAGCTTGAGTGAATTTAGTTAATTCATCCCTGATCGTAAGCGCATAATTTCGCGTTGGATATTCGAATATGTCGATATTAATTCTTTCGAAGGGTGTTTTTGGTGTTTCCGATATTACGAGAGGGGTGGTTAGGTTTTTTCGACAAATTTTGACTTTTTGACAAATTTCACATGCTTTTATAAATTTCTCTACGTCTTTAGTAAGACCGGGCCAATTGTATTTTTCTTTTACGCGTTTTATAGTTTCACTTATTCCGCGATGTAAATTATATTTTCCCGTGTGGTATTGGTCTAAGATTATGGGTATTTGATCGTGGTCAGGGGTTGCAACAATGTTTTGACATATTTTAAGTTTTATTTCTTTTTCGTCAAAGATAAATGAAAAAATTTCTAAGATAAGTAAATTTAGGTTGTTTTCTACACAGTAGGTTTTTGCGATATCAAATTCGTTTTGGCATTTGTATAAAATGTAAAATAAATGAGATACCAAGTTGCTGGGGTCAAACCGTAAGGGGATGATAAGGTATTTCCTATCTTTGACCGTTTTGCTTGACAGGATGTTTATTTGGTTGGGGAGAAACTCGGGATGTTCTTCGAAAATATCGTCAATAATTTTGTAATGGAGATCTTCCATTTTATTTTGCCGAAAGAAGGTAACTATGTTTTTATGGGACTTGTCCAGAAGTTGAGAGTTAGTAATCTCAAATTTTGAGTAATCGATAATTGATTTTGTTTTATAGAGATGGACAAAAGTATTGTATTCTCCTTTGATTTTGTCGAGGTCTGTTTCGTTTTCGCTGTATTCGTCTTCGTTGTCGGAATTTCTTTGTAAACCGCTAGTGGAGGGCCTATTTTTATCGTCTTCATTAGAGACGTGAACTTTAGACTGAAATTTTGCACACTGTTGGAAGCAGTTTATCTTTATTCGCGAGAGTGCGTCAGCGTTTTTATTTATTTTCCCGGGTTTGTACTCTATCTTATAGTCGTACTCTTCCAGTTTTAGACGCCATCTTGCTAGACGACTTCCTGGATCTTTAATGGAATATAACCATGTTAACGGGCGATGGTCCGTAATAAGAGTGAATTTTCTGCCGAAAAGGTAGGGACGGAAATGTTTTACGGTCCAAACAATGGCAAGTAATTCGCGTTCTATGGTTGAATATTTTGTTTCCGCGTTACACAGGGTTCGTGAAGCGTATGCAATGGGAAGATCTTTTCCAACTGGGCCTTGTGAAAGTACGGCACCAATAGCAAATGCGCTTGCGTCTGTGCTTAAAAGAAAGGGTTCCTCGAAATTGGGATAGACTAGAATGGGGTTAGAAACAAGAGCTTGTTTTAACTCATTGAAAGATGATTTACAATCTGAGTCGAAAGTGAAAGGGGTGTCTTTTTTCAATAACTTCGTCAGAGGTTTTGAAATCTTGGCAAAATTTGGGATAAATCGGCGGTAGTAGCCTGCTAGTCCTAGGAAAGACTGGATATTTTTGGAATTTTTTGGTTCAGGAAAGTTGAGAATGCAATCAACTTTGGCGGGATTTGGCTTAACGCCATCTTGAGTGATGAGATGTCCAAGATAGGCGACACTCACATTTGTCAGGCTGAATTTTGAGATTTGCTTTCCGAAGGCGTTTAAATACCTCAGTAAGACGGGAAATGTGTTCATGGATAGTTGGAGAATAGATTATTATGTCGTCCATATATACTAGGCAACGCTCATTTTGAATTCCTAGAAGAATATTGTCCATGACACGCTGGAATGTGGACGGGGCGTTCTTTAAGCCGAAAGGCATTCGGACGAATTCATAATGGCCATTTTCAGACGGGGAAGGCTGTTTTGGAAATATGTCTGGGTTCAATCTCTATCTGGTGGAATCCAGAGGCGAGATCAAGGGTTGTAAAGTATTGGCACTTTCCTAACTCATCCAGAAGGTCAGAAATGTTGGGCAAGGGATATTTATCGTCTACAGTCAGTTCATTCAGCTTACGGTAGTCGATTACAACGCGCCATTTCTGCTTTCCAGAAGCATCCAGTTTTTTGGGAACCACCCAAACTGGCGATGACCACGGTGAGACGGAGGGTTGGATGATATCTTCGTGTAACATTTTATTTATTTGAGTTTCCACTTCCTCTTTATGAATTTGAGGATACCTATAGGATTTGGTAAAGACAGGACGAGCGCCATTCGTTTCTATCGAATGTTTTATTTCGTTGGTAAACACAGTGGCAAGCTTAATGCTATTTAGTGGCCAGAACCTCACAAATTATATGCCCGTAAATTTTTGTACAGGTATTTTATATTCGAAGTTGTAATATCTACGGGTATAAAAAACACCTAATTCCAAAAATAAACTGTACTTGACTTGTGTTTGAGTATAAAATGCCAAGACAGAAAAGTTTGTTCTCGAAATTAAATTTACATCGAAAGAAATGAACCATTATCTTCCTAAATTTGATGAACGTAAGTTTTATGCAATAACTGTTTTTCTGATTTCTCAATTAAATGAACCTTTGTACTTCTTAAAAAATAACATACCGCAATCGAAACATTTTTATTTTTATCTAAAACACTAATAAATATTGAAGTGTTAATTTTTACACAAAATTTCGTTGTTTCAAGTTCACTATCGAAGAAATTTACTATCGAAGGCTGCCGAAGTTTTACATTATGGCCAAAAACAAACGTTGTGTTATCCTTATTCTTATAAAAAATATTCTGGCTGCCGAAAGTTGCCGGTTTGCTTGCAATAGCAATTGTTCAAGTAGGCTGTTGGCCAAGTCTAACGTAAAACAAAATCAAACTCGCGGCGTCGTATTGTTGTAAATACTATCAAAGTAGTATTGTTGTGCGGTATTTCGTTTTGAAATATGTTTGTTATAAGTAGAAAATATCTTTCCGATAGTTTTATTACTAGTGGTAATGAACAAGAGTTTTTTTCTCGTGTAAAAGAAGATTTTCAGTTATCTCCAACGGATTTTGCAAATGTAAAGCATACCATCCAGAAAACATTTTTGTCTCAGTTTAGGCAAAAATGGAAGCAGGCTAAAAGGATGAAAGATGAATTTTATAAAAAATTTAATAATTGGTTGATGGGCGAGTTAACAGTTAAAAAAACTGGTAATGTCTTAAAAGATACTGGCGGAAGACCTTCAAAGGATCTTAGAGATAGTTCGGAAAGAAGTAAGAGAAGAAAGTTATCTAATCTAGAAAAATCGTGTGATATGACACTCTTAGAACTACAAGGCCTTTTGATGCGAAAGTTAAGGGCAGAAGGAAAACGAGAGGAGGCAGCCTTGATTCAGGAAGCACTATATCTTGGAGCAAGTGAGTTTAAACTTCGTCTTTCTCAGAATATGGTTAAAAAGTTTTCAAGAGATGAAGGTTTAGCATTAGTTACAAATGTCAAACTATCAAGATATCAGTACAATTGTATACGTCAACAGTGTGCAGATAAAAATGCTGATATTTTCCCTAGCTATAATCAAATTTTCAAGGCAAAAGCTGAATGTTATCCAGAATCTATAGAAGTTAACGAGAAGGGAGCTTCCATTCCAATTCAACACGCTTACTAAAAATATACTACAACACGCTTACTAAAAATTCCTAATGTATTAGAGAAGGTTATTGAAAGCGGTTCAGAAACATTTGTATTGCATACTAAATATGGTTGTGATGGTTCTTCGGGAAACAGTACTTATAAACAAAACTTTAGCGACTTAAGTGTTATAGATGAATCTATTTTTATGGCATCGCTAGTTCCTCTACAACTTGTTTCTGTAAATAATACACTAGTTTGGCAAAATCCTCATCCATCGTCAACTAATTATTGCAGGCCAATATATTTCGAATTTTCAAAAGAAACTCCTGAACTTACTAAAATTGTTGCCGAGAGATTTAAAAATGAAATTGAAAATTTAAATGAGACAGAGATATCCACAAGAAATGGACACGTTCAAATTTCACATAATTTAGCTTTTACTATGGTGGACGGAAAAGTACGCCAAGTTTTGACAGAAACTTCCTCAGCTGCATGTTGTCCATTATGCAAGGCCAAGCCAAGAGAAATGAATAATTTGCCAAAAATACGGACAAAAACAATTGAAGTCGACTCTTATAAATATGGTCTGTCTAGTTTGCATGCTCTAGTTCGTTTCATGGAGTGCATTCTTAATATCTCTTATAAACTGGAATTTAAAAAGTGGAGTGCTAGGTCAGTTGCCGAAAAAGAATCAGTAAAAATAAATAAAAAAAGAATTCAAAATGAACTTAAACGCAGACTAGGGATAGTTGTTGATGTGCCTCGACAGGGTAGTGGGAGCTCCAATGATGGCAACACTGCTAGAAGATTTTTTAGGAATCCAGAGATAGTAGCAGAAGTAACAGGGGTTGATATGAAACTGATCAAAAGATTCTCTATCATTTTACAAGTTTTAACGTGCGGAAAAGCTATAGAGCTCCAGAAACTTGAATTGTATTTACAAAGTACAGCAGAGTTGTTTGTAGAAAAATATAATTGGTATTATATGCCGTCATCTGTCCATCAAATACTTCTCCACGGTACTGGCATAATTAAGTCTGCGTGCCTTCCTATTGGGCAACTTAGTGAGGAAGCAGCCGAGGCGCGAAATAAAGACTTTAAAAGATTTCGTGAAATGTTCTCTTGGAAGTGCTCGCGAACTGCTACAAATGAAGATGTTTTACATTCATTGCTCGTGTCTTCAGATCCGTATTTAACCAGCTTAAGACATCAATGGATAAAAACTAACGCTCATTTAGATTTGGAACAGGAAGCCAAAGAACTATTGATTTAATAATTTTGTAAAAGGTAAAATTTTGTTTCATTTCCATTAAAAGTAGTTACTAGAAATTCAATTAGCATTTATTTAGAACGCAATTTTAATATAGGTGAAATTTTCTTGCCGTCCTCAATGATACATCATAAAATCAAAATACTGAATACTTACCCCATATATTACAAATTTACAAAAAAACACATCCGACAATGATGTTTCATTAATCTGTTTCCTAAACATTGCAAAAAATAGAAAAAAAACGTTAACATACAAAGGCTCATAGGTTTTGGCCGGATCCTTACATAAGGCCTCACCACTGTGGAGCGTCTCCCTCGAGATAAAAAATGTCCGCAAAATCTGAACACAAATTAGTAATTAGTTCTTTTTCCTCCTCGTTGAGATGTTCTGTTCTTAGCTGATTTTTAATAAAGGAAATTCTGTCATGCTGACATTCATTTTTTTCCTCGTTCACGGTGTTAAGATTATAGAATGGTTCGGCAGTGTCATCTACCGGTTCTAGCTTTAACTCCGAAAAGTCAATTTCTTTCGGTATCGCGTTGGCATTAATAACAGATGTGTATTGCTTTAATCTATCAAAGTTAATTTTGGATTTTTGCTGAGTCTGGGGATTTTGCACGGTAGCTGATGTTTTGAAAACTTCTAGGATTTCGAAAGGACCGTTAAATTTATTTTGTGCCTTATCTTTTATCTGGGATTCCTTAATGTATACTTTGTCTCCGGGTTTATAATCGGGAATTTTGTCTGAGACAGATCGGTCGAATCTAAGTTTTGCTTTTTCTTTTTGCTGTTCAGTTTTCATTCGCGCGACTCCATCCGGTTACATAAATCTCTAATATACTTTGAGATAAATTCCTTTTGGTTATACAGGGTTTCTGGAGGTCTACTGGACGTGTGTCCAAAAATTAGTTCGTACGGTGAAAAACCATGAGTTTTATTTTTGGTGTTGTTGTAACAAATAACTGCGTAAGGGAGCATATTGAATGGATGTTCGTCGGGGTTTTCTGCCGTATGGGCTCTAAGCATCTCGGTAAGAGTTGCGTGAAATCTTTCTACAGAACCGTTTGATTGTGGGTGGTTAACACTGGAAAAGGTTAACTTTATGTCATAAAGTTCACAGAGATCTTTCATTAGGGAATTGTAAAATTCACGGCCATGATCGCAATGGATTCTTAGTGGCGTACCGTAATGCTGGAAAAATACCAATAAAGTATTGACTACGGTTGAGGCCTTTTTGTCTCCTAATGGATAAGCTTGAGTGAATTTAGTTAATTCATCCCTGATCGTAAGCGCATAATTTCGCGTTGGATATTCGAATATGTCGATATTAATTCTTTCGAAGGGTGTTTTTGGTGTTTCCGATATTACGAGAGGGGTGGTTAGGTTTTTTCGACAAATTTTGACTTTTTGACAAATTTCACATGCTTTTATAAATTTCTCTACGTCTTTAGTAAGACCGGGCCAATTGTATTTTTCTTTTACGCGTTTTATAGTTTCACTTATTCCGCGATGTAAATTATTTTTTCCCGTGTGGTATTGGTCTAAGATTATGGGTATTTGATCGTGGTCAGGGGTTGCAACAATGTTTTGACATATTTTAAGTTTTATTTCTTTTTCGTCAAAGATAAATGAAAAAATTTCTAAGATAAGTAAATTTAGGTTGTTTTCTACACAGTAGGTTTTTGCGATATCAAATTCGTTTTGGCATTTGTATAAAATGTAAAATAAATGAGATACCAAGTTGCTGGGGTCAAACCGTAAGGGGATGATAAGGTATTTCCTATCTTTGACCGTTTTGCTTGATAGGATGTTTATTTGGTTGGGGAGAAACTCGGGATGTTCTTCGAAAATATCGTCAATAATTTTGTAATGGAGATCTTCCATTTTATTTTGCCGAAAGAAGGTAACTATGTTTTTATGGGATTTGTCCAGAAGTTGAGAGTTAGTAATGTCAAATTTTGAGTAATCGATAATTGATTTTGTTTTATAGAGATGGACAAAAGTATTGTATTCTTCTTTGATTTTGTCGAGGTCTGTTTCGTTTTCGCTGTATTCGTCTTCGTTGTCGGAATTTCTTTGTAAACCGCTAGTGGAGGGCCTATTTTTATCGTCTTCATTAGAGACGTGAACTTTAGACTGAAATTTTGCACACTGTTGGAAGCAGTTTATCTTTATTCGCGAGAGTGCGTCAGCGTTTTTATTTATTTTCCCGGGTTTGTACTCTATCTTATAGTCGTACTCTTCCAGTTTTAGACGCCATCTTGCTAGACGACTTCCTGGATCTTTAATGGAATATAACCATGTTAACGGGCGATGGTCCGTAATAAGAGTGAATTTTCTGCCGAAAAGGTAGGGACGGAAATGTTTTACGGTCCAAACAATGGCAAGTAATTCGCGTTCTATGGTTGAATATTTTGTTTCCGCGTTACACAGGGTTCGTGAAGCGTATGCAATGGGAAGATCTTTTCCAACTGGGCCTTGTGAAAGTACGGCACCAATAGCAAATGCGCTTGCGTCTGTGCTTAAAAGAAAGGGTTCCTCGAAATTGGGATAGACTAGAATGGGGTTAGAAACAAGAGCTTGTTTTAACTCATTGAAAGATGATTTACAATCTGAGTCGAAAGTGAAAGGGGTGTCTTTTTTCAATAACTTCGTCAGAGGTTTTGAAATCTTGGCAAAATTTGGGATAAATCGGCGGTAGTAGCCTGCTAGTCCTAGGAAAGACTGGATATTTTTGGAATTTTTTGGTTCAGGAAAGTTGAGAATGCAATCAACTTTGGCGGGATTTGGCTTAACGCCATCTTGAGTGATGAGATGTCCAAGATAGGCGACACTCACATTTGTCAGGCTGAATTTTGAGATTTGCTTTCCGAAGGCGTTTAAATACCTCAGTAAGACGGGAAATGTGTTCATGGATAGTTGGAGAATAGATTATTATGTCGTCCATATATACTAGGCAACGCTCATTTTGAATTCCTAGAAGAATATTGTCCATGACACGCTGGAATGTGGACGGGGCGTTCTTTAAGCCGAAAGGCATTCGGACGAATTCATAATGGCCATTTTCAGACGGGGAAGGCTGTTTTGGAAATATGTCTGGGTTCAATCTCTATCTGGTGGAATCCAGAGGCGAGATCAAGGGTTGTAAAGTATTGGCACTTTCCTAACTCATCCAGAAGGTCAGAAATGTTGGGCAAGGGATATTTATCGTCTACAGTCAGTTCATTCAGCTTACGGTAGTCGATTACAACGCGCCATTTCTGCTTTCCAGAAGCATCCAGTTTTTTGGGAACCACCCAAACTGGCGATGACCACGGTGAGACGGAGGGTTGGATGATATCTTCGTGTAACATTTTATTTATTTGAGTTTTCACTTCCTCTTTATGAATTTGAGGATACCTATAGGATTTGGTAAAGACAGGACGAGCGCCATTCGTTTCTATCGAATGTTTTATTTCGTTGGTAAACGTCAGAGCGTCTCCCTCGAGATAAAAAATGTCCGCAAAATCTGAACACAAATTAGTAATTAGTTCTTTTTCCTCCTCGTTGAGATGTTCTGTTCTTAGCTGATTTTTAATAAAGGAAATTCTGTCATGCTGACATTCATTTTTTTCCTCGTTCACGGTGTTAAGATTATAGAATGGTTCGGCAGTGTCATCTACCGGTTCTAGCTTTAACTCCGAAAAGTCAATTTCTTTCGGTATCGCGTTGGCATTAATAACAGATGTGTAAAATTCGCCATGTGCGTTTATTTTGACTAGAGCATTCGGGAGTCTAACTTTTTCTTTTTCTTGCGCGATAACTAATGCGTCGGTATTGGAAAGGTCGCATTTTAATTTAAAAATCCTTTCCGTACGGGCTTCTATTGAAATTTTATTGCACGACACATTTTCTGTAAATTTATTTTTATTTTGAAAATCATCGACCTTAAATAAAGGGATTGTTTTGAAATTTGTAATAAGTTGCTTAGATTTAATATCGATTACGCATTCATAATGTTCTAAAAAATCTAGGCCTAAAATACCGTCAAAGTCTATGTCTAAGTTATAAAACCTTATGTGGATTGCCTTCGTCAAAAGGGATGAGGGCTGATTCTTTAATAGCAAGTTTTTAATCGGTTATACCTTGAATAGTGACGTTTTCTGGAGACCTTTGGCGATAATTTTTGACAGTGTTTTCTTTAAAAATGGATATTCCAGCACCGGAATCTATTAGAAGTTTAAATTTTTTTGTAGCGTCGTTTATGTAGTACAGATTTTTTGAATTGACCGTTAAAAGAGGATTTAGAGAAATTTTTGATCTGGGAAATTCAGACCGGGAGCCATGTTGTCCAAGTTCATGGTCTGGATTTGGTTCTGGATTTCTATCAGGGAGTCGATTTCTTGATAAGTCTCTCCAGGTGGGTGTTGCTGGACAGGGGGCGTAAGAAAATCCTGATAATTTTCTTGGATTAAGGGTTCCATCGGGTATTCATCACTAGCGTAAGAGGGTTGGTAATTATTGGGGTCTTGATATTGAAAATCGTTGCCATAATAGTAGTTGTCGGGGTAATATGAAAATTCGTCTTGTGGGTAGTCATTGGCATTTACGTGGTAAGTTCGTTGTGGATTAGGCCGGAAGTTAGGATTCCTATTTGGAAATGGGGGTCGATTTTGGGGTAAGTTGTTGGAATATTGTTGTGGCTTAGGCTGATGTTGATTGTGCGCACTAACTTGTTGGGAAAATTGTGAGGTTGGGTTTTGATTCACTGGCCTCTGAAAATTAGAATTTTGAGGCGGAGTGTAGCGTTGTGCTGGTTGTCTACGGCAGTGATTGGCTGTGTGTCGAATGCGGCCACAATTAAAGCATTTTAGAGGCTGAGGTGGTGGTCTTCTCGGGATTAAATTTTGTCTTTTAGGGTTAGGTATCTCGGTTTTACTCGATTCGAGGTAAGAAAGTTGGAGTTCTCTCCTGATTCGCGCTTGTGCTTCTAACAGGCTAGAAGGGTTACCGGCACGGATAAGTTGCCCTAACTTAGGTTCTAGCCCTACTAACAATGCATTAAGAGCCATGGTGTCTATTAAAGACGATTGCGCTTTCATTTGATCTTGATTTAAAATAGATTTTTGAATAAATGCGTGCATTTTTGCATTTGAAACCTGTAACCGATTATAAAAAGGAAGCGGCGATTCGTTAGAAAGTTGTTTCAGCCTTTGTAAATCTTGAATAAGGGATGAAAGATCCCTAGAATCCCCAAAGTGAAGATTTAAAAGTTGTTTTATCTCTAAATATGAGTTCGAATTTCTAGAGCTTATAAGCTGTGCAGCTCTACCCCTTAATTTATTTTTTATGTGAAGCACTAACAAAGTTTTTTGGTCCGTAGTTGACATGTTGTAGGCATGATCACAC
This sequence comes from Philopedon plagiatum, assembly GCA_963971165.1. Lineage (NCBI taxonomy): Eukaryota > Metazoa > Arthropoda > Insecta > Coleoptera > Curculionidae > Philopedon > Philopedon plagiatum. The sequence goes on along the minus strand of OZ020192.1, from coordinate 46,625,439 downwards.
GCGTTCAAAAATGTACCCAAAAAGATCTGGTCACCCTCGAATTCGGGAACGATAGAAAATATTTCTGAGAGTTTGTAAGGCTCGATTTCCGCTTGGCTAGTGTTAGCCGCAGCAGTTGTTTGAGAATCTGCTGTAGGAGCCATTTTTTATTTTATTTTCAAAAATGTAGTAAGTTGCTTAAAAATAAAATATTTTTCGAAAATATGCGGTAAAAGTACGGGAAATATTGTGAAACAGGGAAACTTAGAAAATCGAACAGTTTCTTAACACAAAAGAAAATCAACAGTTTAAACAAAAACGAGATGATTCATTTACTTACAATACTAGCAGCAGCATCGAAGCGTCGTGTTCTTGACCTTGACTACCAGGGGCTTCACCAGGTGTTCCTTCCGTAGTTTGCCAAGTGAGAGCGTCTCGATGTTTGCAGGTTCTTTCTGTTGAGGGATTGGAATCCGCCGCTACCAGTTAGAAAGCCTCGTGTTCTAGCAGCGTTGACAGATTCTACAGCGACTGCGCCAAATTGTTAAATCACTTTTTCACAAAACTTCTTTTTAAAAAAAACTTTATTTCTTCGTTACATCAAAATCGAATTTCAAATGGACATAGTAACGGTCTAAAATGAGTATGAACTAACGATAAAAGCAAACATGGGTTTTTATATACAATTTAGTGCTGATTCAGTACCTTCGACTCGTGAACATTGCGAAACGAGGATACTGATTACAATGCATTCTTAGAAGTGTTGCAATATGACCGCTAAAACTCGTGAGACTGAAGGTCAACCACGGCACGTGGTGAAGAGCGCATATAACATATATGTATATATATATATATATATATATATATATATATATATATATATATATATATATATATATATATATATATATATATATATATATATATATATTTATAAATTGTTAATTTACAAAAAGTGAGGTTAGTTGGCGAGATATCAAAAAAAGTTATTTGAAAAAATTGCTTAGAATTAAATTCTAGGTCCTTGTGCAAAATTTTAAGATTTTATTTAAAAAAATTGGAAAACTTAATTTTTTTTAAATATTTTTTTATCGATTTACAAATTTCCAGTTTTTTTCGTTTAGATAGCTTGGCTAATGTAAAGCCCATGTATCTGGATGAAAATAAACGAATGTAGTAGTTTTTTCTACAGTTGACAGGACAAAATTAAAAAAGCAGGGTTTCGCCGGACGCTAGCTGTTGCAATGATTTGTATCTAGCAGCAGTGTCAAAATTTTAGAGACATTTCAATGAGATTACATTGAGAAAACCTTAATCGTCTTAAATATATCTGAAGTTCGACTTTTTGTAAAGTTAAGGGGAGTAAAATAGATAATAAACAAAAAATTACCTGTTTATTTAATCGAAATTTCATAAACGAAAACCAATGTAAGAAAAACTTAAAAGTAGTCAAATTCTGTACTAACAACATAAAAAATCATTGTTTTTCCTTGGGTGCACAAAATTTAAAACTCAGTATGACCACCATTTCTCTCCATACATACTATTGTTCTCGAGCGCAACTCTCGATTAACATTTCGGAGCATTTTACGATTTATTTGCAATACACAATTTCTAATGACATTCTCTAAATTTTGTATATTCCTAAAGGGTCGATGTTTGTACACAGAGTTCTTTAGGTATCCCCACATAAAGAAATCTAACGGAGTCAGATCTGGTGATCTCGCAGGCCACGGATTTTCAGAAAACCGTCCTATCCACTGGTTTCCAAATTCTTGATCCAGCCATCTCTTCACCTCATTTGTGGAATGAATGCTAGCTCCGTCTTGTTGAAAGTATAAATTTCTTCTTTCGGCTAATGACAAATTGTCTAAAAAGTCAGATATCTCAGTTTGTAGAAATTCTAAATATCGTTCTGAATTTAAATTGTCTCTAAAGAAAAAAGGTCCCACTATTCTGAGGTTGAAAATTCCGCACCACACATTAACCTTAAAACTATATTGGTCTTTACTCTGAATTACAAAGTCTGGGTTTTCGGTGGCCCACCATCTACAGTTTTGTGAACTGACGGTTCCGTTAGAGGTAAATGTAGCTTCATCCGAGAAAAGAACGTTCTTTGGGAAATTAAAATCTTCCTCAATCATACCCTGGAACCAGGCACAAAAATCGAAGCGGGCGTCATAATCCCTATCTTTTAATACTTGTACAAATTTAGGTTTGTACGGATGAAATTTGTTTCTTTTTAATATCCTCCGCACAGATCTTTCGTGAATGTTAGTGATCTCCGATATTTGACTAACTGCTAATTGGGGTGTTTCTGTGATCGACAAACACACATCCAGAGAACCTTCGTCACCTGTTACCGGTTTTTCATGGGAAACTTTATACTGATTTTCTACCGATCCCGTTTCTTTAAATTTATTGACTAGACGAGATACTGTGGAATAATGGAGGGATTTATCGGGGTGCCTCTCATTAAAAATTGCTGCTGTTTCTCTATGGCTTTTGTAATTATCTCCAGAAATTAAAATAATTTCTATCTTTTCCTGAAGAAGTAGTGTGGGTGCCATTTTAAGGAATAAAATATTAATAAACTTATGTAAAATATCAAACTTAGTAAGATGCGAGACATAAACCAATGACATAGGTTGAAATCAAACAAATTATAATTTGTTTGACATTTTTCTGTTGTTTTTAACCTACTAGATTATTTGGTTGTTTTAATTTCAGAGCCTGCTTTGGTAGTTTTAAGTACAACTAAATAGACCTGGTTGTTAAATTTATGTGCGAAAAATCTTAATAAAATCTTGATACAGTCATTTCATTAGATTCAAACCATTGCAACAGCGAGCGTCCGGCGAACACCTATTTTTTCGATTTTGTCCTGTCAATTGTAGAATTGTAGATCTGACTCCGTTAGATTTTTTTATGTGGGGATACCTAAAGAACCCTGTGTACAAACATCGACCCTTTAGGAATATACAAAATTTAGAGAATGTCATTATAAATTGTGTATTGCAAATAAATCGTAAAATGCTCCGAAATGTTAATCGAGAGTTGCGCTCGAGAACAACAGTATGTATGGAGAGAAATGGTGGTCATACTGAGTTTTAAATTTTGTGCACCCAAGGAAAAACAATGATTTTTTGTGTTGTTAGTACAGAATTTGACTACTTTTAAGTTTTTCTTACATTGGTTTTCGTTTATAAAATTTCGATTAAATAAACAGGTAATTTTTTGTTTATTATCTATTTTAATCCCCTTAACTTTACAAAAAGTCGAACTTCAGATATATTTAAGACGATTAAGGTTTTCTCAATGTAACCTCATTGAAATGTCTCTAAAATTTTGACACTGCTGCTAGATACAAATCATTGCAACAGCTAGCGTCCGGCGAAACCCCGTTTTTTTTAATTTTGTCCTGTCAATTGTAGAAAAAACTACTACATTCGTTTATTTTCATCCAGATACATGGGCTTTACATTAGCCAAGCTATCTAAACGAAAAAAACCGGAAATTTGTAAATCGATAAAAAAATATTTAAAAAAAATTGAGTTTTCCAATTTTTTTAAATAAAATCTTAAAATTTTGCACAAGGACCTAGATTTTAATTCTAAGCAATTTTTTCAAATAACTTTTTTTGATATCTCGTCCACTAACCTCACTTTTTGTAAATTAACAATTTTTTTTTTAATTTGACGCTATACCAGTGGTCACGTGACGTATGTCAAAATCGATTTTTAGGTTCTCGGACATGCAGAACCGATCCCCTGGGAAAGTTTTTCCGATACTCTCCTAATAAAAATTTTTCCCATATGTTGCGAACTTTTTGCCGGTCACTGTATATATTTATTTATATATATATATATATATATATATATATATATATATATATATATATATATATATATATATATATATATTTTTTTTTTTATTTGAGGGTTCTAGGGTTTTTGGATCCCGGGGAAAAAATTATACAAATTTGTGGGTTGTTATTCACATTATATTTACGTTTCGGTCGTATTCTTCGACCTTCATCAGAATTTTTTTTGATTTTTTGAAAGCTTCGAACGAAACTTCAGTGGTGCACTGGTAAAACTATCACAAATTATATTTACATAGGACTAGTGACACAGACATAATTACAGTTAAAAACATTTAACTTACTAATATATATATATATATATATATATATATATATATATATATATATATATATATATATATATATATATATATATATATATATATATATATATATATATATATATATATACAGGGTGTTATTAAATTCACTGCATATATTGGAATGGGTGACTCCTGGGGTAGTCTACAGACATACCCAATACTTTTTTTTTGTTAAATCGAACATTTGAAAAATTTTCAAAAATACCCTAAAACCAGTCTATATTCGCCGCACCTGACTAAGCATACACAAGGCGCTTGACGTAAATTTGCGCGCGAAAAATTAAAAACAATTGAATTTGTTTAAACGTTGCCAGATATTATGAATCTTAATTATTTTCTGGTATTACCCGTAATTTAAGACAAAGGTAAAACAAATTTAAACCTTTTCCGAAGAAAAAACTAAAAAAATGTTAAAAAGGCCACTGGGAAACCACTCACTCCTTTCTGTCCGCAGCCTTAGTTTTAACCAGTAGTTGCCTAACATAATTTAAATATCAATAAGTAAAACTAATAAAAAGTTGCAAAAAATGATTGGTACGTATCTAGCCGGGAATGTACCGAAAACGTCTCTAATTTGCTCCCAAACAAGCATGATTCGTACCATATTGTCCTCATTATTGTCCCGAACACTAAGGTACTCTGGGGCCCCGAACCCGTTGAAAGATTTTCTCCTTTCAACGCGACTTCGCAGTTAATTCACTTTTTCAATTGGCATACTTACTATAATACACTATTTCCTTCATCGTACCCCGCAAAACGATATCCGTAAGCTAAGCATCTCGGAATCTTGGATTAAGAAACATTAGAAATCGTTTAAAATCTAAAACTTATACGAACTGACGGCAAAAAAAAACATTTTAGTGGATAGCGTCACCTCAGACAAATTATTGTCCAACGTTGTTGCCAAATTATATAAGCAGTGCAGAAGAAATACAGCATTCACCGTGCCACGCGAATATCGATGTAAAAAATACATACGTACCATTTTATATTACATTAAAAATGAGATAAAGCTCTCGTTTTATAATATATTTTTTTAAATAATGCAATCAACACGAATTGTTTTGCCCCGAATCGGCAACATGGGAGGACCAGACACCTTTTAGAACTAACCGCGTCCTTATTGGTCATAAGCAAAGCTGTCAAACGGGGGTTATTCCAGGGACGGCTCTAACCTAGTCGGGAATAAAATTAGGATTCGATCTGAAAATAAAATACAAATATTTATTTATCCACATTGTGTTATTTGAAAATGCGAAATACGAAAATACTTCGGTTACAGTGATATACCATACAGGGTGTCTGAAAAGTCTTAGCATGGGCAAATATCTTTACTATTAATAAAGGTAGAGACACCAAATTTTAGTTGTATCTTATTGGTTAATAAATCTACTTTTTTATGTAATTTCACATTTTCAACCCCCTTGGGGGTTACGCTAGGGAGTTGAGGTCAAAAATTCTAAATGCAACCCTATGCCGTGTGGTACCTCATTTTAAAGGTCTTTTCGAGAATGGCAGATGTTACTTCTTGGCAGAGTTCCAAAATGGACTTTGTTACTGCCAAGAAGTTCATGGTGGTCATTCTAAACAACTTTTAACGTAATAAGTAAGGCAGGCACTGTTAGTCAGTTACCAGAGGCGGTGATGCCTAAAGTAAATACGTACGTATACGGTATTTGACGGGAATAATTTAATTCATGGGCGTTGCCGTGATTGTGTGAAAAAAAATGGTGCCACTACAATATTGTGAATTTCTCACAAGACGCAAAAGTCTCAATAACTATGGTAAGGCTAACCCTTGCATAAATAACAAGAGGCTTCAATGCCGAAAATAAGTACGTACGTATACGGTATTTGACAAAAATAATTTTATTCATGGGCGTTGCTGTGATTGTGTAAAATAAAAAAAAATGGCCAAGTGCGAGTTCGACTCACGCATATAGGGTTCCGTACCACCGTAAGATTGTGTTTATATATTTTTAATAAATGTGCTGATGTTTCATCCCATATTCTTGTTGTGCGGTGTCACAATGGCACATAGTTAAGAATGTTCAAAAAAGTAAGACGTCATAAAATCGTAGAAATATCTTAAATACGTAGTTGTAGTTTTACTATTGGAGATATATTCTTGAAAGTGGATAGGTTTGGATGTAGACACCAAAGTACATCCCCTGAAATTTCGTGCGCATGTCTAGTACGCTCGGTTTGCGCGTGGTACGCATTTTGGTCTACAGCGCAGATGGCAAAAAACGGAAAATAAAGTCGAAAAAACTGGGGAAAAAGTTATAAAATTAAATAGGTACGTAGTGGTACCTTGACTATAGGGGATATATTCTTAAAAGTGAATGGGTTCGAATGTAGACACCCAAGTACATCTCCTGAAATTACGTACGCATGTCTAGCACGCTCGGTTTGCGCGTGGTGCGCATTTTTGTCTACTGCGCAGATTGTTTTTTATCTAAGACATCACACGTAGACTTCAAGCCTAAGTACTAACGTACCGTGGGTGTCTGAAGAGATGGCAAATAACGAAAAATAAAGTCGAAGAAAATTTGGGAAAAAAGTTATAAAGTTAAATACGTAGTGGTACCTTGACCATTGTTGATATATTCTGGTGTGGGTTCAAATGTAGACACCAAAGTCCATCTCCTGAAATTCCGTGCGCATGTGTAGCACTTTGCGCGTGGCACGCATTTTGGTCTACTGCTCAGATGGCAAAAAACAAAAAATAAAGTCGAAACAAACTTGAGGAAAAAGTTATAAAGTTAAATACGTAGTGGTACGTTGACTATTGGGGATATATTCTTAAAAGTGAATGAACAAATAAATATAAAACGACAAATGAAGAAGTAGAAAAAGTTGGAAAAAAGTTAGAAAAAAATGTGCCCCACAAAACAAAAAATAAATGTGCACGAAGACTGGTACTGTATGGCACAACAGGTCGACCAACGGTCGACATATGTCCCGCCGATTATACGATTTACGATTTATAATTTTTATAGGCTAGCCATTTAAAAATGAATTAAAATATGTGGTTTGCGGTAAAATGTTTCTTTTCTGAAGACTTTTAAAAGAAAGGACCTCAACTCCCTAGCATCACCCCCAAGGGGATTGACAAAGTCAAATTACATAAAAAGTAGATTTATTAATCAATAAGATATAACTAAAATTTGGTGTCTCTATCTTTACTAATAGCAAAGATATTTAGCCATACTAAGACTTTTTAGACACCCTGTATGTTATATTACTTTAACCGAAGTATTTTCGTATTTCGCATTTTCAAATTATACAATGTGGATAAATTTTCAAATCGAATCCTAATTTTATTTCCAACTAGGTTAGAGCCGTCCCTGGAATAACCCCGTTTGCACAGCTTTATTTATTACTAGCCAATATGCTCTAGTCATAGGCAACCACTTATACACCGGTGCACATTGTAACCCTATGTCTTTATTAAGAATATGGTTTTAACTACAACAGTAGTATCTTACCCTATTTATTTTCTTTGAGTAGTATTTTCAACGTTTTCAACAAGTTATGGTCATTGTTGGAATATTTTATTCTGCTCCTTAAAACAGTTTTATACTTTGCAGTTGCTTTGCAGTGTTTATTAAATAATCCTAACACATTTAATTATTTATTACAGTGCTATTTAATAGATTATCGTATGGGCTGAGTGTTGTAGAATATTAAGTTTTGCAAAACAGATTTCTGGATGTTTAGTTTGGTGTTTGGTGGTAGTTTTCGTTTGAACAGCTGATCCCTGGATTATTATAGGTATTTTAACTTTTTGAAATTTAGTGTTTTGAGTTAGTTATAGTAAATTTGAGTTAGTAATATCATTTCACCAGTTTAAACAAGGCAGTATTTTTCGTGTCATATTATGATGTTTATTTCTTTACAATGCTTTTATTGTGATTTTAGTGTTTATTACTTTTTTTAACTGTAATGAAATGTAGCGAGAGCGATATTAGCTGATATAAATAGATAACATCCTTTGATCTGTGTCAAAATGTTGAGAAGCGGATTAATAAGGGTGATAAGTTGTCAACCTAATTACTTTTTGGTTTAGATTTTGGTTAGTTCTAGTTACTGAAAAGTACAAAAGTTAGTGTTTCCTCACTTTTTTGTATACGTTAGCTTCATACAATTCTTCTGAGTTATTTTTGTTAAACTGCTGCTAGTTTTGCAATTAAAATTTCTTTGTTTGAAGCTAATTTTGGATAGGTAGCCTTTTCCTCTAAAAATGTCTGGTCCGCTTATTTGAAAATTATTATTGTAATCTTTGTTTGAACAGCTGTTGGATTTTTTGTGTTGTAGTATTTTAACTTTTTGAAATTGAGTGTTTTGAAAGAGTTAAGTAGTAGGATTTCTTTATTTAAAGATAATAAAAATATTATTTTTTTAAACCTGTTACATGGGAGGGACTAGAAATATTTGGCAACATCTCACGTAAAAACAAATGAGTTTTTTCTGTAACTGACATTACTCGTGGTTTTTTATATGGCCATGTGTTTATTACCAGTGGTGCGCTGAGACTAAAAAAAAAATTTTTGAGGGCCGATATCAACCTTTTTTTATAGTGAAGGGCTATTTATGAATATTTTTATTCAATCTGAATTCATATCAGGATTTACTGGTTTCAATATATGCAGTGAATTTCATAACACCCTGTATATATATATATATATATATATATATATATATATATATATATATATATATATATATATATATATATATATACAGTGACCGGCAAAAAGTTCGCAACATATGGGAAAAATTTTTATTAGGAGAGTATTGGAAAAACTTTTCCGGGGGATCGGTTCTGCATGTCCGATAACCTAAAAATCAATTTTGACATACGTCACGTGACCACTGGTATAGCGTCAAATTAAAAAAAAAATTGTTAATTTACAAAAAGTGAGGTTAGTTAACGAGATATCAAAAAAAGTTATTTGAAAAAATTGCTTAGAATTAAATTCTAGGTCCTTGTGCAAAATTTTAAGATTTTATTTAAATAAATTGGAAAACTCAATTTTTTTTAAATATTTTTTTATCGATTTACAAATTTCCAGTTTTTTTCGTTTAGATAGCTTGGCTAATGTAAAGCCCATGTATCTGGATGAAAGTAAACGAATGTAGTAGTTTTTTCTACAATTGACAGGACAAAATTAAAAAAAACAGGGTTTCGCCAGACGCTAGCTGTTGCAATGATTTGTATCTAGCAGCAGTGTCAAAATTTTAGAGACATTTCAATGAGAATACATTGAAAAAACCTTAATCGTCTTAAATATATCTGAAGTTCGACTTTTTGTAAAGTTAAGGGGATTAAAATAGATAATAAACAAAAAAGTACCTGTTTATTTAATCGAAATTTCATAAACGAAAACCAATGTAAGAAAAACTTAAAAGTAGTCAAATTCTGTACTAACAACATAAAAAATCATTGTTTTTCCTTGGGTGCACAAAATTTAAAACTCAGTATGACCACCATTTCTCTCCATACATACTATTGTTCTCGAGCGCAACTCTCGATTAACATTTCGGAGCATTTTACGATTTATTTGCAATACACAATTTCTAATGACATTCTCTAAATTTTGTATATTCCTAAAGGGTCGATGTTTGTTCACAGAGTTCTTTAGGTATCCCCACATAAAGAAATCTAACGGAGTCAGATCTGGTGTGGTGATCTCGCAGGCCACGGATTTTCAGAAAACCGTCCTATCCACTGGTTTCCAAATTCTTGATCCAGCCATCTCTTCACCTCATTTGTGGAATGAATGCTAGCTCCGTCTTGTTGAAAGTATAAATTTCTTCTTTCGGCTAATGACAAATTGTCTAAAAAGTCAGATATCTCAGTTTGTAGAAATTCTAAATATCGTTCTGAATTTAAATTGTCTCTAAAGAAAAAAGGTCCCACTATTCTGAGGTTGAAAATTCCGCACCACACATTAACCTTAAAACTATATTGGTCTTTACTCTGAATTACAAAGTCTGGGTTTTCGGTGGCCCACCATCTACAGTTTTGTGAACTGACGGTTCCGTTAGAGGAAAATGTAGCTTCATCCGAGAAAAGAACGTTCTTTGGGAAATTAAAATCTTCCTCAATCATACCCTGGAACCAGGCACAAAAATCGAAGCGGGCGTCATAATCCCTATCTTTTAATACTTGTACAAATTTAGGTTTGTACGGATGAAATTTGTTTCTTTTTAATATCCTCGGCACAGATCTTTCGTGAATGTTAGTGATCTCCGATATTTGACTAACTGCTAATTGGGGTGTTTCTGTGATCGACAAACACACATCCAGAGAACCTTCGTCACCTGTTACCGGTTTTTCATGGGAAACTTTATACTGATTTTCTACCGATCCCGTTTCTTTAAATTTATTGACTAGACGAGATACTGTGGAATAATGGAGGGATTTATCGGGGTGCCTCTCATTAAAAATTGCTGCTGTTTCTCTATGGCTTTTGTAATTATCTCCAGAAATTAAAATAATTTCTATCTTTTCCTGAAGAAGTAGTGTGGGTGCCATTTTAAGGAATAAAATATTAATAAACTTATGTAAAATATCAAACTTAGTAAGATGCGAGACATAAACCAATGACATAGGTTGAAATCAAACAAATTATAATTTGTTTGACATTTTCTGTTGTTTTTAACCTACTAGATTATTTGGTTGTTTTAATTTCAGAGCCTGCTTTGGTAGTTTTAAGTACAACTAAATAGACCTGGTTGTTAAATTTATGTGCGAAAAATCTTAATAAAATCTTGATACAGTCATTTCATTAGATTCAAACCATTGCAACAGCGAGCGTCCGGCGAACACCTATTTTTTCGATTTTGTCCTGTCAATTGTAGAATTGTAGATCTGACTCCGTTAGATTTCTTTATGTGGGGATACCTAAAGAACCCTGTGTACAAACATCGACCCTTTAGGAATATACAAAATTTAGAGGATGTCATTATAAATTGTGTATTGCAAATAAATCGTAAAATGCTCCGAAATGTTAATCGAGAGTTGCGCTCGAGAACAACAGTATGTATGGAGAGAAATGGTGGTCATACTGAGTTTTAAATTTTGTGCACCCAAGGAAAAACAATGATTTTTTGTGTTGTTAGTACAGAATTTGACTACTTTTAAGTTTTTCTTACATTGGTTTTCGTTTATAAAATTTCGATTAAATAAACAGGTAATTTTTTGTTTATTATCTATTTTAATCCCCTTAACTTTACAAAAAGTCGAACTTCAGATATATTTAAGACGATTAAGGGTTTCTCAATGTAATCTCATTGAAATGTCTCTAAAATTTTGACACTGCTGCTAGATACAAATCATTGCAACAGCTAGCGTCCGGCGAAACCCTATTTTTTTAATTTTGTCCTGTCAATTGTAGAAAAAACTACTACATTCGTTTATTTTCATCCAGATACATGGGCTTTACATTAGGCAAGCTATCTAAACGGCAAAAACTGGAAATTTGTAAATCGTTAAAAAAATATTTAAAAAAAATTGAGTTTTCCAATTTTTTTAAATAAAATCTTAAAATTTTGCACAAGGACCTAGAATTTAATTCTAAGCAATTTTTTCAAATAACTTTTTTTGATATCTCGTCAACTAACCTCACTTTTTGTAAATTAACAATTTTTTTTTTTAATTTGACGTTATACCAGTGGTCACGTGACGTATGTCAAAATCGATTTTTAGGTTATCGGACATGCAGAACCGATCCCCTGGGAAAGTTTTTCCGATACTCTCCTAATAAAAATTTTTCCCATATGTTGCGAACTTTTTGCCGGTCACTGTATATATATATATATACAGGGTGTTTCATAATTGAATGCTGATCCTTAAGGGTGATAATCCTTTGATGATTTTAAGAAAAATTCTTTATATGAACATAGGTCCGCAACAGCTTTATTTCCGAGATACAGGGTGTTGAAATTTAAAAAAAAAATCTGTTTTTCTTCAATATCTCTAAAACCGCTTTGTATTTTTGTTTTAAATTTTGGTAGGTGCAAAGTACGCTTAAAAATACATTTTCTTCAGGATAAAGGTTTTTTTAATTTTCATCAGTGGCGTCCCTGTTAACATGCCCTGCTATATTTTTAATCAAAAAAATGATACGCCACTGTTTTTTTTTAATAAATGTTATTTTTATAATTGCCTTCTATCTTCTCATAAAAATGGTCTCTTGACTTTTTTTTATCCGGCTTACGGTTTTCGAAATAAAGTTCATTCATTTGCTTGTCCCTATGTGATTTTATCTAGTAGTCTCAATTTCACAATTTGTGGTAACCTAAGCATCTAGGCTAGATTTTTATATTTTATAGTAACTATTATTTAGTTCTAGTAATTAAAGTCGTTAAAGAGTGGGATTATTTTCTAGGCTAGAAACATCTAGTATGCTAACAACACATTTCGTTGTTTTATAAACGCAAACAGTTAATTTAATTTTGGTATATTTTGTCCAAAATGGTTAAGTTTTTACAAATAAAAAATGCATTTTTATGCGTGCTTATTATTAGAACTAAATAATAGTTAGTTACTATAAAATATAAAAATCTAGCCTAGATGCTTTGGTTACCACAAATTGCGAAATTGAGACTACAAGAAAAAAATCATATAGGGACAAGCGAATGAATGAACTTTATTTCGAAAACCGTACGCCGGATAAAAAAAAGTCAAGAGACCATTTTTATGAGAAGATAGAAGGCAATTATAAAAATATCATTTATTTAAAAAAAAACAGTGGCGTATCATTTTTTTGATTAAAAATATTGCAGGGCATGTTAACAGGGACGCCACTGATGAAAATTTAAAAAACCTTTATCCTGAAGAAAATGTATTTTTAAGCGTACTTTGCACCTACCAAAATTTAAAACAACAATACAAAGCGGTTTTAGAGATATTGAAGAAAAACAGATTTTTTTCTTAAATTTCAACACCCTGTATCTCAGAAATAAAGCTGTTGCGGACCTATATTCATATAAAGAATTTTTCTTAAAATCATCCAAGGATTATCACCCTTAAGGATCAGCATTCAATTATGAAACACCCTGTATATATATATATATATATATATATATATATATATATATATATATATATATATATATATATATATATATATATATATATATATATATAGTAAACTAGTAATATTGGGTTGCGCAGCAAATGAAAGAATACTCTTTAAAGTTGTTCCAAGCTTTCGAAAATATTTATTTTCATCTTCAGGGAGAAACTTAGTTGAGGATGTTCATTAACGGTGTTAAAATATTATCTAGGGAATCAGTGAAGTTCTCCAGAGTGGGATCGAAAACCAAGCGTCATTAATTACTTAATTATTCTAAATTAACATTTATTACACAATAGCACAGACAGATTAAAATTACATGAAAGTCATTAATTAAAAAAAAAAAAGGAAGACAATTAAAAATCATTTCTTTCTCCGTTTTTTGAAATTCATTTTAGCCATGCGGCACGAGATGAGTCTGTCTTCGACAGTACAAGTGCACCACTATTCGTTATGTAGAAAATGGGAAATTCCATCGATCTATATAATATACCAGTACGTGCAAAGATTTCCGGAGAAAATATTACAAATTTTTTAAAGATCATTAACTGGTAATAAGGTCTGATGTTACTAAACTAAACCCAGAATGGGCTCTTTCCAATAGTTATAAAGACAGCATCCAGTATACGTTAAGCAAATAAATATTTTAAGCAAGGTGGAATAAGGTTAAGTGCACCATAACGCTTTTTGTATTTAAAATGCTGTTACTGACGAGATGTGTTAATTGTCTAACGTGTATCTGAGATTGTAAGGCAAAAACTAGCATATATTCACAACTTTTTTCACTTAAATGGTTATTACGCTCAAAGTATAGAGAAAACTTCTTGACAAAAAAGTTTACTTATTATTTTCTTTGCTTATAGTCCTATGTTTATGTTAGTAACGTCAACCCTAATCAAAATGTGCTAATGGTCTTCCTACGTATATATACATAAATTACCAAAATATTTAGTTGTACAGAGAGTAAAATATAATATTATTATGAATTTCCCTTCAGCAATTAAATTAAAAGCTACATTTTTTTAATAACTTACATTGCTACTACAGTGGTTCCGTTAAAGTTGACGTCTAAATACAGATAGTTCTTGTTATTTACGTAATTAAAACTCTCGAAATCATCTACGTAAATTCTTGCGCTAGCTTTTCCGTCCTAAAAATGTTTTTAAACGTTTAGAAAATATTATTTTATAAACTCCTAAAGAGCAATGTGAAATTTATTTAAATATATCTATTACTCACATAAAACAGAAAAGAAAAAAAGTAAACACATTATTTTAAACAAATTACCAGCAGTGGCATAATCGAATATCTCAATATCATAATACAGAATTATGTTGCATCACCTGTATTTAAGAATATTTGAGAATCTTTCTTCTTCGATAGGATAAGAAAAGTTGTTTTCCAGTGTCTATTTAGCAAAATACAATATTCCAGTACATAGCGGTCGTTGATAAGCGCAAGTCTTTTACTGTCCATGCCGGCAAAATGTTCCCGGCCAGCTTTGAAATTATTTTTGTATGATTTTTACTTTATTGCTAATTCCAATAACGGACTCCATAACATTAAAAGCAATATTTTTGGAAAAATAAAAAGTACGAATGTTTACTGGTCACTTATCAAAACAATTGTTATAAACATTTTTATCCTTCTAATAAAGCGTCGCAAAATGGAAATTAAAGTTCCACTATTTTCAGTGTCTTAATAAAAGCATCCCTTCATGGAGAAGCTGAACTGATCAGACCAAACTGCAACAGTTTCGGCTGACCGGGTACATAGTCTACACTGTATCTACCGCGTCAGTATCTTGCCGAGCTGCCACCAGGAAAGGACATGTACTTACTACAATGGATAAGAAGTTTACGCCGCGATAGTATAAAAGTGAAATATTGTGAAAAAGAATCCAAGAAGAAGATTGCTATGGGCCAAAAAGTGGCTTCGTTCAAGACAGAACCACTTGCGTATCAGTCTGATGGACAAACTGAGGCTGTTGTCAAGGGACTTCAAATTAATTACCTTCGTGTGAGCGAAGAGTGTTGATTCAACGGACTTCATTTTCGTTAATAAAAAATCGTAGTATTCATTACGTTTCCCCTGATTATAATAGTAGGCATGTTTACTTGATAAACCACAGTAGCCTGATAGTCTCCATAGACGATCCGGTCAGGCGAAACTGAATCACTTCATTCGGTCTAGTCGCCAAATCAGCGCGAGTGTCAAGGCCGTAATGCACATACACGGTACGGTTTTACATCTGATCAGGCCGATCTGAAGGCAAACCTTAGGCTCTTTAGGCCATAATGCACATACATGGTACAGTTTATAGGTGGATATGAAGGAAAACACCTCTATGTATAGGCGCTTTAAAGGCCTGATCTACCCTGAAAGGCCTTGAGTCGCCTGACCGAATGTAGAACCGTGTACTGTGTCTGTCTGTGAATTATGGCCTCAAGGCGAGCACTAAATGGGAAATAGGATTGACTGAACGCGATTCAATCAGGTTTGCCTAACTGGATGTACACGCGAGTGGTCCCCTCTTCGTAAGTGATTCCCTCTTCGCCGAAGCCCGTTTTTGGCACACAGCAAGCTTCTTCGGGGTTTCTTTTTCACTATCTTTTACTTTTTACTATCTCCTGGTGCCAGCTTGGAGGTAGGTGCCGTGTATGGCTACGCATTCGGTCAGGTAAAACTGTTTCAGTTTGGAATGATCATTTCGGCCTCTTCATGTATGGGGACCCAATTCATGATGTTGAAAGGGCGCGCATTCCCTAGACTGCGCATTCTAGCTGGGTTTACCCAGAACAAAAATGATTAAATGTATTTTTAAACTGTTTATACGATCGAAGAAAGAATAATATGGGTTAACACGAAAAGCAAGTGGATATTTTTCTATTTTCTAAAGTTTAAAGTTTCACAAAAAAATATTTCTATACAAGGTGTTTCAAAAAAACATGTGTCATCGCTTGTGGAAGGATTATTCACCCAACTATAGGACAAATCGTTCCTATCCACATGGACTCGCTCTTGCTTCGTTTCTGAGATACAGGGTGTTTAAGTTTTCAAATTTTTCCATTTTTTAAAAATGTCTCAGAAACAAATTTAGCAACTTGAATGGAATTCGGGTTGGGAAACGTACTTAAAGTAGTACATAAGTATTTTAGCTCTAAAAAGGTTCACAGTTTTACCAGAAGCGTGCGGACGGACTGACACTAAAATAATTCAATAAAAAAATGTGTACGCCACTTTACATGAATGTAGACAGATAAATGCCTAATAAAAGACATTTCTTGTCATTTTTTCGGTTTTGGTTTCGTTTAAGAAATAAATACAATTTCATTATGTAGCCATTTTCACCATTTTTTTGATCGTAGTCAGGTAGATTTAAATAATAAAAAAATTATAATTTGTACAAATTCAAGTCGTCTTAGAACGTACACAATATGATAAAATTGCATTTATATCCTTTACCAAACAGAAATTACAAAAATATGAGAGACACTTTGGTTAGGCGGTCAACTCTTTTATCCAAAAGTAAAAAAATCAGTGACGTACAGGGTCTTTGAATATATTTACGTGGCTTCTGGAGCCGTTGTTTTTGAAGATAGAAAAAATGTTTTATATAAAAATTGTAGTTTTTTTTCCATATTATCTTTTGAAATTATCAGTAAGAAAATATCGCATTAAAAAGATGGAAAAATATAGAAAAAATTGTAGAAAATAACTAAACTATAAATTTATAAGACATAACAATTTTATTGTTTCCATGGCTTTCTTGATACCAATATGAATTTTTTTTTTTCAATTTATTCATAGTTTAAGCTAAAATATCTCAAAAATGGTTCACCCAAATATCATCAACATATATATATTTGAAATCAGAAAAAAAAGACCTTTCGTTGTAGAGCATAATATACAGGGTGTTCCATTTAAAAAAATTGAAGTTGCCTATATTTTTCCATCTTTTTAATGCGATATTTTCTTACTGATAATTTCAAAAGATAATATGAAAAAAAAAACTACAATTTTTATATAAAACATTTTTTATCTTCAAAAATAACGGCTCCAGAAGCCACGTAAATATAATCAAAGACCCTGTACATTTTTTTTTACAAAATTATATCAGTGCCAGCCCCCACTACTTATGGTGAATCCGTCCACATCTTTTTATTGTCGAAATATGCACTATTTTAAGTCCTTACAGTACAACAGTAAGTATAATCCAAATTTTATTCAAATTACTAAAGCCTTTTCGGATTAATTTCTTTAAACAAAAAAATTAACACCCTTTATCTTGGAAACGAAGCAAGAGCGAACCCTTGTTGATAAGGACTATTTGTCTTATTTTTGGGTGAGAAATCACTCTACAAGCGATGGCACATGTTTTCTGAAACGCCCTCTATACCTATGTATTTTAGATGTAAAAATTGAATTTCTCACTATCAGGATTATAGTCGAAATACCCGTTGATTGTTTGTTCAGGTATTGTTAACGAAACATAAAACGGCTACCGACTTACTGAAATCTAATTGTGGCAAGCGGCATGTTTATAATACATATGACTATACCACTGATCTATTCAACAGCATGCAATTTAAAACTCGATTAAAACTTTTTTAAATAAGTTGATATCCCTAACTGTTGCGAACGGAACTGAAATATGATGATGCAATGAAATATCGTCTAAAATTTCTGTGTAACAAAAAGTGTGTTTGTTTGATTTGACACTAGCATAAAATTTTCCAAAAGATAAATTTTTTGTTTCAGTTAATAGTGTTAATACCCTTGGCTAAAATAATATGGAAAGCCTAAGAATCAAATTTTGAACCTTAAATTTTTCAGTTCATGTCACCTTTTGCATCATTTAGTAGGTACATATTTATTAACGTCTAAATGTTTTTGTAGGATCTTAGAAATATACTACCCATTAAAATTACTGAGATATAAACATTTCAAGGGGAAAATACCAACAAAGTCCAAAAAATGTAACAATGATATTATCCCGGAAAAGTATTCTCTTTACCTTGTGCTTTATTCAGGCAAATTGTAAGGGGAAACAACAAACTCGGTCACAAGTTATTAAATGATTTAAAAAATATATTACAAGGAAAAAACCAACATTCCAGTTTACACAGGGGAATAACAATCATAGCCCAATATGTGACTAGGATTCGCACTGCCACCCCCTCTCTGCTACGTATTACTAATTCTGATAACTTTTTAAGGTTAGGTTCAGGGGAAAAAGCAACTCAGTCCCGTGATTGTTTCAATAAACATTTAATTGTTCAAGTAAAATTAAAATATCATAACACTGTACTGTATGATAAGATGTTAAACATTAAAGTAACGTTTAAAGAGAAATTCTTGGGGAAATTCAAAAAGGCATCCAATTCTCAGAGATCTAAATTTTATTTTATTTTTTCTGTAAAATTTAATTTTTTGGACTATGATGGTTTTTTCCCTATACCATTCATTTGTTTTCAAATAATATTGTGAAAAGACGAAATGGATACATTTCTTATAACATGTTATCATATGGTATCAATACAGTAAATAAGCAGTAAGTAAATAGATATAACATATTATATCAATAATAATTAAACCATTACCTGATCTGTAACAGCATGAAGTTCATAAGGAGTATCTCTTGTATCGGATGTAGACCTTAATACTTCTGGCTTTCTCAGTATTAGAGTTCCACCTCTGTAGAAAACAGGGCTCTAAAATTCGAATTTAGGTTATTATTAGTAGAATTATCAAGAATACTATTACCATGTAAATGATTTATGAGAGTCAAACGGGTGCAAATGCCCGTTAACTGATGTTAAAATTATTAGGTAGTGAGGCAATGAATACATCTATACACTTAATCAAGATCCGTGTAGACGTGTTTTACCTTTACCTAATTTTACAAGATCTTATACCTAAAAATTAAAATATATTGAATTTTTGGAAACTATAAATATACACTGATACAGGAAAATACAGTTGAAAATTTTTTAAATAAACGAAATTGGAGAGAGTAAGAAGCAAATAGAATATACTAAAAAATAACTAAATTTTTGGAATAATATTTGTGACAAATTTTTATTGAAGTTGACAAGCAGGCAAATACCAGAAAAAGGTAACAATGCCAAAAAAGGGAGAACAAAAAAATCTTTAGAGAATGATTCTTTTGTGGGAAATGATGATTATTTACCATTAAAATATCCAGAAATGGAAAATAAAAAAAATATTTGCAATGTTTAAAAATATGAAGAAAGAAAAGGAAAAACTTAAAAAAGAAAACGATTTATTAAAAGAAGAAATAATTGAATTTAAAAAAGAGGTCACTACTTTGGCAGAAAAAGCAGATATAAATGAACAAGAAAAAATTATGAACAATATCGAAATAAAAGGGTTTCCAAAACAAGAAAAATACATTGATGGGGATTTTACAGAAAAAATTTTAACAAAAATTGGTGTAATAATTAAGAAAGAAAACATAATTAAAATAGAACGAGCAGATTTAAAGAAAAAAGAAAACTGCAGTAATAATTTTATATCTAAAGTCAGTTTTAAAAATCACGATCTAAAAGAAGAAGTTCTAAAAAAGGCTAAAAATTACTTTAAGAAAAACGGGAAAATTACAAGTGAAGATTTTAATATATCAGGACCAATATCAGAAATTTATATAAATGAACATTTAACTTATAGAAACAAACACTTATTGGGAAAAACCTAAGAATTAAGAAGATATAATTACAAATTTATTTGGTGCAAAGATGGAAAAATCTTTGTAAGGAAAAATGAAGGAGAAAAATTATTCGTATAACAAACGAGGAACAAAAAATGCTATTTCTTAAGAACAGGGGGTACATCTTATAGCTTCTTACTTTTCTCTTCTTGACTTTTTGGAAATTTTAATTATTTTTTTAATACATTTTTATTTATATATAACTTGTAACTGAAGGTATAAATCAGAAAATAGACAAATAAGTTAAGGATTTTAAAATGACAAATATTCAAACGCAGCTTATGAATGATAAGAATGAGTTTAATAGTTTTACGATAAGATCACCAAATACTGTTTCAGTGTATCATAATAATATTTGAAGTATTGCCAAAAATTTTGATGAAACTAAATTATTTTTAAATCATCTTGACCATGATTTTGACGTTATTATATTGGAAATTGGAAGATTTTTAATACTGATTTATTTCAGTTAAATAATTACGAGTTGATTTACAATAATGAAAGTTGCAATAAAAGTGACGGTGTTTTAGTGTATGTTAAAAATAAGCATAATTATTTTTTTGATATTATCTCGTTGGGAGAAGTTAAAATATTTTTTGTTTGAAAATATGTCTTAACCATGAAAACATTAATATTATAAGTATATATAAACCTCCACCTATTAATGTCTTTGAATTTACTTTAAATTTAAAGAATTTCTTTGAAGATATTAAATATAATTGTAAAAATAAAACAGTAACTGTAGTAGGCGATATTAATATCGATATTTTTTCAAACTCTACAGTAGTGAATATTTAAATTTATTGAGTGAATATGGTTTTATATCATTAATAAATGAAACTACAAGAGAAATAAAAGAACATAAGTAGAGGGAGATGATATTATGTTCACCATCCTCCCACTCAAAAAATCAAAAGCGCTTGCGTCAGTATCAAACCCATCCATAGCGCATTCGTCAGTATCAAATCAAACGCGCGCATGCGTCAAACCTGCGCGCGCATACGTCACCTGTCACCTGTCATACGTCATCTGTCATCTGTCAACTGTCATACGCCACCTGTCATACGTCATCTGTCATATGTCAACTGTCAAATGTCACACTCTTGGGCGATAGATACTTTGGTCTTAGCTACTAAGGCGTTAACTACTTGGGCTTTAACTACTTGGGCATTAACTACTTGGGCCATCAACTACTTGGGCATTATCCATTTGTAACCTAGCTACATCGGACATTAGTATTAAGTATTTTATGAAGATGACGTAAGAAACTTTTTTTAGTTATTTTACCCATAGTGAGAATAGAACCGGGGACCTGTATGTTGGAATATCAGCGCTCTAGCCGATCTCGCCATCGAGTTCCAATAAGTACTACTCCTTAAAAATATTATTATTAAGTATTTTATGAAGATGACGTCAGAAACTTTTTTTAGCTATTTTAGCCATAGTGAGAATAGAACCGGGGACCTGTATGTTGGAATATCAGCGCTCTAGCCGATCTCGCCATCGAGTTGCAATAAAATATTGAGTTCATGAGATATAGACTTGCAGCTATAAGAGCTCTCGTTTTCAATTAGAAATTTAACATACGTAACGTGTTGAGAATGAGGTTATAAGTCATATATAAAAGTATGTCAGCTGTCTCCTGTCATTTAAGTTATGTCAAGTGCCACTTGTCACGTGTCAAATGCCAGAATAAAAATTTAACATACGTCACGTGTTCAAAATGACGTTATAAGACATGTGTAAAAGTATGTCAGCTGTCACCTGTCATTGAAGATATATCACCTATCACCTGTCATTTGTTAAATGGTAAAATTACGATTTGACATACATCACGTGTTCAACGTGACGTAACAAGTCGTTTGGAGAAAAACTCGAAGTGAATCGATCAACTCGTTCGTGAGTTATCGCGTATTAAGTCCAATACCTTAATGGCTGAAAAGAATTAGATTGGATAAGTCAAAAAGACATTTCTATTAGTTAAACTGTTTTAAACATCCCTCACTTAGATTGCTGCTAAAACCTGTAACACTGCTAATACCTAAATGGCAAAGCATATTATGCAGCGGCCATTGTCAATGATCTTTGCGTAGTAAGATATAAATCAGTATACCTCGTATATTCTAATATTTATATACCTCGTATACCACAATATTACGTGCTATAAAGATTGCATCATTATTGGAAAATTACTAGACAAAGCAAGCTAAATAAATCGGCACGAGGCAAGGACAGCGCAACAGTCGTTTTAATTGCCAAGCGTTACCATCCTGAGTAAAGTGGTTTAAAGTTAAGTCATGATGACTAGGCAATTAATAGATTATATAATGATCATGCATTTTAATTAATGGAAATCGCGGATAGCTACGACCAGTTCTGCGATGCTGATGAGTAGTATTAGTAATTAAAATAGGTATTTCTAGCAAAGTAAACTAAGCGAGAACAGCAGTCAGCACCAAGAGTTAAGGTGACTTGTAAAAAGTGTATCAAATTGTGTGGAATTATTTATTCATTTAGATAGTCAGATTTTTTCTTTGTGAAGTGAGTGTACTGTGAAATCTTGGTAAGTACCTATAATATTTACTTAATGTATTTAATGTATTAGTATTAACGTGTAGAATAGTAGGAGTAGTAGTGGAAAGTGTTTACTTGTGGGTACTGAATGTGAAAAAAGTGTAGTTTGAAAGATTAAAGGACGCGGATATTATAGTTTGATATACCTACTTTTTTAACGAGGATAGCAATGAGTGTATGAGTATCACTTGCACATAAAAAGGTGCCTACAGATTCGTTTGTTTGTTACCTTTGCGTGTAAGTGTGTAGATATTAATATTTATTTGTGTTCAAACTGCAAGCTGAGTTTAAAAAATCTACACAAATTCTTCATAATAGTGTGCCTTTATATTTCAAAAGAAAATAGTATGTACACTGTACAGGGTCTTTGATTATATTTACGTGGCTATCTGGAGCCTTTATTTTTGAAGATATAAAAAATGTTTTATATAAACATTGTAGTTTTATGTCCATATTATCTTTTGAAATTATCAGTAAAAAATATCGCATTAAAAACTGGAAAAATATAGGCAACTTCAATTTTTTTAAATGGAACACCCTGTATATTATGCGCTACAACGAAAGATCTTTTTTTTCTGATTTCAAATATATATATATATATATATATATATATATATATATATATATATATATATATATATATATATATATATATATATATATATATTATACAGTGACCGGCAAAAAGTTCGCAACATATGGGAAAAATTTTTATTAGGTGAGTATTGGAAAAACTTTTCCGGGGGATCGGTTCTGCATGTCCGATAACCTAAAAATCGATTTTGACATACGTCACGTGACCACTGGTATAGCGTCAAATTAAAAAAAAAATTGTTAATTTACAAAAAGTGAGGTTAGTTGACGAGATATCAAAAAAAGTTATTTGAAAAAATTGCTTAGAATTAAATTCTAGGTCCTTGTGCAAAATTTTAAGATTTTATTTTAAAAAATTGGAAAACTCAATTTTTTTTAAATATTTTTTTATCGATTTACAAATTTCCAGTTTTTTTCATTTAGATAGCTTGGCTAATGTAAAGCCCATGTATCTGGATGAAAATAAACGAATGTAGTAGTTTTTTCTACAATTGACAGGACAAAATTAAAAAAAAACAGGGTTTCGCCGGACGCTAGCTGTTGCAATGATTTGTATCTAGCAGCAGTGTCAAAATTTTAGAGACATTTCAATGAGATTACATTGAGAAAACCTTAATCGTCTTAAATATATCTGAAGTTCGACTTTTTGTAAAGTTAAGGGGAGTAAAATAGATAATAAACAAAAAATTACCTGTTTATTTAATCGAAATTTCATAAACGAAAACCAATGTAAGAAAAACTTAAAAGTAGTCAAATTCTGTACTAACAACATAAAAAATCATTGTTTTTCCTTGGGTGCACAAAATTTAAAACTCAGTATGACCACCATTTCTCTCCATACATACTATTGTTCTCGAGCGCAACTCTCGATTAACATTTCGGAGCATTTTACGATTTATTTGCAATACACAATTTCTAATGACATTCTCTAAATTTTGTATATTCCTAAAGGGTCGATGTTTGTACACAGAGTTCTTTAGGTATCCCCACATAAAGAAATCTAACGGAGTCAGATCTGGTGATCTCGCAGGCCACGGATTTTCAGAAAACCGTCCTATCCACTGGTTTCCAAATTCTTGATCCAGCCATCTCTTCACCTCATTTGTGGAATGAATGCTAGCTCCGTCTTGTTGAAAGTATAAATTTCTTCTTTCGGCTAATGACAAATTGTCTAAAAAGTCAGATATCTCAGTTTGTAGAAATTCTAAATATCGTTCTGAATTTAAATTGTCTCTAAAGAAAAAAGGTCCCACTATTCTGAGGTTGAAAATTCCGCACCACACATTAACCTTAAAACTATATTGGTCTTTACTCTGAATTACAAAGTCTGGGTTTTCGGTGGCCCACCATCTACAGTTTTGTGAACTGACGGTTCCGTTAGAGGTAAATGTAGCTTCATCCGAGAAAAGAACGTTCTTTGGGAAATTAAAATCTTCCTCAATCATACCCTGGAACCAGGCACAAAAATCGAAGCGGGCGTCATAATCCCTATCTTTTAATACTTGTACAAATTTAGGTTTGTACGGATGAAATTTGTTTCTTTTTAATATCCACCGCACAGATCTTTCGTGAATGTTAGTGATCTCCGATATTTGACTAACTGCTAATTGGGGTGTTTCTGTGATCGACAAACACACATCCAGAGAACCTTCGTCACCTGTTACCGGTTTTTCATGGGAAACTTTATACTGATTTTCTACCGATCCCGTTTCTTTAAATTTATTGACTAGACGAGATACTGTGGAATAATGGAGGGATTTATCGGGGTGCCTCTCATTAAAAATTGCTGCTGTTTCTCTATGGCTTTTGTAATTATCTCCAGAAATTAAAATAATTTCTATCTTTTCCTGAAGAAGTAGTGTGGGTGCCATTTTAAGGAATAAAATATTAATAAACTTATGTAAAATATCAAACTTAGTAAGATGCGAGACATAAACCAATGACATAGGTTGAAATCAAACAAATTATAATTTGTTTGACATTTTTCTGTTGTTTTTAACATTCTAGATTATTTGGTTGTTTTAATTTCAGAGCCTGCTTTGGTAGTTTTAAGTACAACTAAATAGACCTGGTTGTTAAATTTATGTGCGAAAAATCTTAATAAAATCTTGATACAGTCATTTCATTAGATTCAAACCATTGCAACAGCGAGCGTCCGGCGAACACCTATTTTTTCGATTTTGTCCTGTCAATTGTAGAATTGTAGATCTGACTCCGTTAGATTTTTTTATGTGGGGATACCTAAAGAACCCTGTGTACAAACATCGACCCTTTAGGAATATACAAAATTTAGAGAATGTCATTATAAATTGTGTATTGCAAATAAGTCGTAAAATGCTCCGAAATGTTAATCGAGAGTTGCGCTCGAGAACAACAGTATGTATGGAGAGAAATGGTGGTCATACTGAGTTTTAAATTTTGTGCACCCAAGGAAAAACAATGATTTTTTGTGTTGTTAGTACAGAATTTGACTACTTTTAAGTTTTTCTTACATTGGTTTTCGTTTATGAAATTTCGATTAAATAAACAGGTACTTTTTTGTTTTTTATCTATTTTAATCCCCTTTTTACAAAAAGTCGAACTTCAGATATATTTAAGACGATTAAGGTTTTCTCAATGTAATCTCATTGAAATGTCTCTAAAATTTTGACACTGCTGCTAGATACAAATCATTGCAACAGCTAGCGTCCGGCGAAACCCTGTTTTTTTTAATTTTGTCCTGTCAATTGTAGAAAAAACTACTACATTCGTTTATTTTCATCCAGATACATGGGCTTTACATTAGCCAAGCTATATAAACGAAAAAAACCGGAAATTTGTAAATCGATAAAAAAATATTTAAAAAAAATTGAGTTTTCCAATTTTTTTAAATAAAATCTTAAAATTTTGCACAAGGACCTAGAATTTAATTCTAAGCAATTTTTTCAAATAACTTTTTTTGATATCTCGTCAACTAACCTCACTTTTTGTAAATTAACAATTTTTTTTTTAATTTGACGCTATACCAGTGGTCACGTGACGTATGTCAAAATCGATTTTTAGGTTATCGGACATGCAGAACCGATCCCCTGGGAAAGTTTTTCCGATACTCTCCTAATAAAAATTTTTCCCATATGTTGCGAACTTTTTGCCGGTCACTGTATATATATATACAGTGACCGGCAAAAAGTTCGCAACATATGGGAAAAATTTTTATTAGGAGAGTATCGGAAAAACTTTCCCAGGGGATCGGTTCTGCATGTCCGATAACCTAAAAATCGATTTTGACATACGTCACGTGACCACTGGTATAGCGTCAAATTAAAAAAAAAATTATTAATTTACAAAAAGTGAGGTTAGTTGACGAGATATCAAAAAAAGTTATTTGAAAAAATTGCTTAGAATTAAATTCTAGGTCCTTGTGCAAAATTTTAAGATTTTATTTAAAAAAATTGGAAAACTCAATTTTTTTTAAATATTTTTTTATCGATTTACAAATTTCCGGTTTTTTTCGTTTAGATAGCTTGGCTAATGTAAAGCCCTTGTATCTGGATGAAAATAAACGAATGTAGTAGTTTTTTCTACAATTGACAGGACAAAATTAAAAAAAACAGGGTTTCGCCGGACGCTAGCTGTTGCAATGATTTGTATCTAGCAGCAGTGTCAAAATTTTAGAGACATTTCAATGAGATTACATTGAGAAAACCTTAATCGTCTTAAATATATCTAAAGTTCGACTTTTTGTAAAGTTAAGGGGATTAAAATAGATAATAAACAAAAAATTACCTGTTTATTTAATCGAAATTTTATAAACGAAAACCAATGTAAGAAAAACTTAAAAGTAGTCAAATTCTGTACTAACAACACAAAAAATCATTGTTTTTCCTTGGGTGCACAAAATTTAAAACTCAGTATGACCACCATTTCTCTCCATACATACTGTTGTTCTCGAGCGCAACTCTCGATTAACATTTCGGAGCATTTTACGATTTATTTGCAATACACAATTTATAATGACATTCTCTAAATTTTGTATATTCCTAAAGGGTCGATGTTTGTACACAGGGTTCTTTAGGTATCCCCACATAAAAAAATCTAACGGAGTCAGATCTACAATTCTACAATTGACAGGACAAAATCGAAAAAATAGGTGTTCGCCGGACGCTCGCTGTTGCAATGGTTTGAATCTAATGAAATGACTGTATCAAGATTTTATTAAGATTTTTCGCACATAAATTTAACAACCAGGTCTATTTAGTTGTACTTAAAACTACCAAAGCAGGCTCTGAAATTAAAACAACCAAATAATCTAGTAGGTTAAAAACAACAGAAAAATGTCAAACAAATTATAATTTGTTTGATTTCAACCTATGTCATTGGTTTATGTCTCGCATCTTACTAAGTTTGATATTTTACATAAGTTTATTAATATTTTATTCCTTAAAATGGCACCCACACTACTTCTTCAGGAAAAGATAGAAATTATTTTAATTTCTGGAGATAATTACAAAAGCCATAGAGAAACAGCAGCAATTTTTAATGAGAGGCACCCCGATAAATCCCTCCATTATTCCACAGTATCTCGTCTAGTCAATAAATTTAAAGAAACGGGATCGGTAGAAAATCAGTATAAAGTTTCCCATGAAAAACCGGTAACAGGTGACGAAGGTTCTCTGGATGTGTGTTTGTCGATCACAGAAACACCCCAATTAGCAGTTAGTCAAATATCGGAGATCACTAACATTCACGAAAGATCTGTGCGGAGGATATTAAAAAGAAACAAATTTCATCCGTACAAACCTAAATTTGTACAAGTATTAAAAGATAGGGATTATGACGCCCGCTTCGATTTTTGTGCCTGGTTCCAGGGTATGATTGAGGAAGATTTTAATTTCCCAAAGAACGTTCTTTTCTCGGATGAAGCTACATTTACCTCTAACGGAACCGTCAGGTCACAAAACTGTAGATGGTGGGCCACCGAAAACCCAGACTTTGTAATTCAGAGTAAAGACCAATATAGTTTTAAGGTTAATGTGTGGTGCGGAATTTTCAACCTCAGAATAGTGGGACCTTTTTTCTTTAGAGACAATTTAAATTCAGAACGATATTTAGAATTTCTACAAACTGAGATATCTGACTTTTTAGACAATTTGTCATTAGCCGAAAGAAGAAATTTATACTTTCAACAAGACGGAGCTAGCATTCATTCCACAAATGAGGTGAAGAGATGGCTGGATCAAGAATTTGGAAACCAGTGGATAGGTCGGTTTTCTGAAAATCCGTGGCCTGCGAGATCACCAGATCTGACTCCGTTAGATTTCTTTATGTGGGGATACCTAAAGAACTCTGTGTACAAACATCGACCCTTTAGGAATATACAAAATTTAGAGAATGTCATTAGAAATTGTGTATTGCAAATAAATCGTAAAATGCTCCGAAATGTTAATCGAGAGTTGCGCTCGAGAACAATAGTATGTATGGAGAGAAATGGTGGTCATACTGAGTTTTAAATTTTGTGCACCCAAGGAAAAACAATGATTTTTTATGTTGTTAGTACAGAATTTGACTACTTTTAAGTTTTTCTTACATTGGTTTTCGTTTATGAAATTTCGATTAAATAAACAGGTAATTTTTTGTTTATTATCTATTTTACTCCCCTTAACTTTACAAAAAGTCGAACTTCAGATATATTTAAGACGATTAAGGTTTTCTCAATGTAATCTCATTGAAATGTCTCTAAAATTTTGACACTGCTGCTAGATACAAATCATTGCAACAGCTAGCGACCGGCGAAACCCTGTTTTTTTTAATTTTGTCCTGTCAATTGTAGAAAAAACTACTACATTCGTTTATTTTCATCCAGATACATGGGCTTTACATTAGCCAAGCTATCTAAACGAAAAAAACTGGAAATTTGTAAATCGATAAAAAAATATTTAAAAAAAATTGAGTTTTCCAATTTTTTTAAATAAAATCTTAAAATTTTGCACAAGGACCTAAAATTTAATTCTAAGCAATTTTTTCAAATAACTTTTTTTGATATCTCGTCAACTAACCTCACTTTTTGTAAATTAACAATTTTTTTTTTAATTTGACGCTATACCAGTGGTCACGTGACGTATGTCAAAATCGATTTTTAGGTTATCGGACATGCAGAACCGATCCCCCGGAAAAGTTTTTCCAATACTCACCTAATAAAAATTTTTCCCATATGTTGCGAACTTTTTGCCGGTCACTGTATATATATATATATATATATATATATATATATATATATATATATATATATATATATATATATATATATATATATATATATATATATATATATATATATATATATATATATATATATATATATATATATATATATATATATATATATATATATATATATATTAGCATTTGTATATATATATATATATATATATATATATATATATATATATATACAGTGTGTCCGCTTAAGTTCTGTACATATGGGAAACTCTTTTATTATTAATTTTACTAAAAAAAGTTACACTTTATAAAAAGTTCTGCTTCCTGAGAAAATAATATTAAACTATTCAAACTTGAGATAGTATGTACAGGATAGTCAACAATTAAAAATATCTAAATTGACCTAAGAGAAGTACCCTTAATTTTAGTTTTAGAGCAAAATGGAATAAGAAAATGTTGCTTGGCATTAAAAACTATATCTGCTTATACTCTTAGTATACTATTATTAAAAATAAACTTAAAAAATTAAATCTTAATTCTTAATGGCATGTCCAATATCTTGCCACAATTTCTCACCTGAATTTGAATTGTAGCTGTCAGCTATGGTATTTGTCTGAAACATCAATTTGACTATTTAAGTAGATAAATATGCCGTTGAAATTGAGTATGCAAGATAAAACTGAAATAATTTTCATTTTTAATAATAGTTAAAATTAAGAGTATAAACATATATAATTTTTAACGCCAAGCAACATTTTTTTATTCAAATTTGCTCTAAAATTAAAATTAAGGGTACTTCTCTCTTAGGCAAATTTTGAGTTTCTTTTAATTTTTGACTATACTGTACATAGTATCTAAAGTTTAAATAGTTTAATGTTATTTTCTCAGGAAGCAGAACTTTTTATAAAGAGTAACTTTTTTTCGTAAAAGTAAACAGAACTTAAGCGGGCACACTGTATATATATATATATATATATATATATATATATATATATATATATATATATATATATATATATATATATATATATATATATATATATTGTGACAACAACGCACAACAGGCACCGGCAGCTCAAATTTTTTGGAGGCTAGAGGCTGTGGTTCGTTATCTTTCCCTTTTCCCTTTAGGCGCCACTTGATTTAATGTGACTAAATCAAGAAAATAACCAGATGTTAAATTGGGTTGGAAAACCTTTCAATAAAACTACAAAATTATATCTGTGACCCAAGGTATTTAATTAAGCGACGTTAGATCGTTCCTTTTTTTTGCATTTGATTTTAAAATATATTGTTGATGATTACAAACTTCCAAAAGTAGATAATAGAAATGATAAGATTCACCGAAAACAATAGTATAGGTTATGACATTTAAATTCAATACTAAGTAGCTTTTCTTGACACCAGGATTTATAAAAAGATGTTTTAATTTTTAGATTATCCTCAGGGAAGATTCATGAATCTTTTCGGCGCTTAATCGCAAGGTTAAAGAGATGACCTCTTGTCGAGATAGCTTTACAGTAGGTGGTTAATGTGAAGTTCTGAATATAATTATAAATAGTTTTGGAAAATAGCATTAGGTTTTTTTTTTTTTTTTATATATAACATTTTAGAATATTAAGTAGGTATTTAAATGGAGATTAATGTTTCGCAAAAAAAATGGTTATTGGTCACATTCCCTATTTTCTTTGAATAATGAACGTCTATGTACAAAAATATACAGGCCTGTTGGCGACTAGGTACTCTGAATCAAATTAGTGCTTCATGACTTCAGCAGGACGCCCTCTTTCATGGCTGCAGAAATATATTACGGCATGGCTTTTCCCAATGTAGGGTATAACAGGGAATATGCCCTCTTCACAAACTGGCTTTTAAATTACCCAACCACCATGTCTTCATGGAAGGTCTGGAAAAATCAGAGGAGGATGCACCCTAGTACCTCAAGGAAGGAGAACCCTAAAATACGAAACCAAAATTGAAATAAGAAAACCCAACCTTAAAACAAAATTAAAATTTCTCGCTGATTTGTGAAATCTTACCTCTAAAAGGGCATTGAAGGGACCTCGTGGTCACGACACGACACATAAAAAAGAAAAAAAACGGTAAAAACCGTTTGCTTCTGCCTGCTACGATGGCTGATTTTAGAAGGAAGCAGTTTCTTTCTTCTTCAATAAAAAACATGACCTTACCCTTTACACCAATACTGCCAACTTAAAAATTCTGAATAATTAAAATGGGACTGGAGCCACGACCTAAACAACATACCCTTTACAACCTGCACCAACGATGAACCAGGACATAGAACACAATATCGGAGTACGCTCTCCGATCCCAACACGTATGAGGAAATACGAACGTTCAACAAATCAACCTAGGCCTACTCTAGAGCCATTCTGAATCGCAACGCGTGCAACGCCTAGCATGAACTCGCCTCTCGGTCAGAAGATTTATGTGTGCCGCTTAAACATCGCCGGGCGGAGACTCCGATACTTAAGAATTGCCAAAATATGGTGCTCTAAGATTAGTTCGGTATCTAATCGAAAACTAGAGATGTACTGAAATAGATGTGTAATCTTAGGAATGTGCTCAGATCCGTGCGATTTCAAAAAAATATTAAACTGTAGCAATTTTAAACTGCTACATTACCCCCCACCGAAAATAAAATAGGATATGTAATAGACTATTTTAACTAACTATAATGCAAATAGAAATTTATAATAAAGTGAACAGGGAAACTGGGAGATCTTACGTTTGAATTGCTTCAATGTTTTGGTTTGATAACTGCGTGTATCACCCGCCTATAAGGGACAAAATTAGTAGGGACAAAATCGGTACTGGTACAAAAGTTTAAGAAGTCACAATCGGTAAAGTCTGACCAAAGCAATTAACAACCACGTAAATCAACCATCACATCCTACAATGACATGAACATGAAACTACACATCTGTAAAACTTGACCGAAACAAATATCAGGGATGTGTAAATCATTAAAAGGAACATGTATCTGCATGAATAATTGGAAATTGATCTAAGGTAATCTAGCTCTCTAAAACTTAGACCAGTATGCATAGCATAACTAACAAAACTTAATAATCTATCCCGAAATCATAATATATATCACAAAAATGCTAAGTAGGTAACTAATATACCAAATAACTACAACCATTAGTGTACCCCTACACCAATAATCGATGCTAGATCAGTGCCAACTTAGAGGCAGAAACCCAGCGAGTAACTTCGCTTAGGAACTGTCAAAATATCAACCATAATATATGTCAAAAAAATTTCCAACACAGTGAAATATATCTAGAAAAGATGAATGCCACTAAGTCAGGGATACAAATTTAAAGTACTTTTACCTACAGATTAAGTGGAAAGGTAAACGTAACCCCTAAATTTTAGCATTCTTTCCAGATATAAAATTAATCCGAAATTTCCCTATCCTGATCTGTGTTTCCCAGATCAGTACCGTCATATTGCTTAAGATCTTTGATATGCCATCTACCAGCTTTAGAACCATCCACGTTTTTAAGGTCATAAACTAAATTAGAAATCCTTCTATGTACTATTGACAGAATATACTTTGGAGCTAACTTTGCCATAAAATGATTAGCGGCGCTAGACAAAACTTGATTCTTTCTCCAAACATGATCGCCCGGATTAAAAGAAAATTCTCGCTTTCTGAGGTTATACGCCTGCGAATTGCGCTCATAGGCCGCATGGAGTCGTCTTTTAACTTCTATAAAAATTTCTCTAAGACCGTGCATATTTTTAGCATACGATTCTCTATCTCCCGGAATAATTTCGGTATCTTCAATTTTAAGTTCATTCGATTGGGAATAAAATTTGCCGGACAATGGAGGATGCCTGCCGAAAGCTAGAAAAGCAGGAGTGAAGTGTGTAACTTCATGTTTAGAGGTATTTATTGCCTGCTGTATCTTCGAAATATTTTTATCCCAATCCTCATGATCATTTATGTAACTTCGAATAGCAGTACCGACTGTTCTATTATTCCGTTCGACAAAATTGCACTGAGCCGAATATAACGCGTTATACCTGATCGTTACCTCATAATTTTTACATAAATCCTTAAAACTTTTACAAGTAAACTGAGAACCATTGTCACATATTAAAGTCTCAGGACATCCATACACTAAAAGAATTTGATTTTCTATAATATTTTCAATATAGGAAGATTTAGAACTACGTAGTGGGTATAAAAGGGTGTACTTCGTGAACCAATCCGCTACAACCAACAGCCATTTATGACCTTTCTTTGATCTGGGAAAAGGTCCCATGAGATCAACGGCAATACATTGAAAAGGAAGGTCCACTTTCTTCTCTTTTCCCATAAGTCCCATACGAGCAGTGTTAGATGCCTTTTGGGATCCACAAACTAAACAAGACTTCACAAACTTTAGAACATCACGCCTCATCTTCGGCCAATAACAAGAATCTTGTACCCTATTAAGAGTCTTATAAAACCCAAAATGACCTGAGGTTGGTGGACAATGACAATGTTGAAGAACATCATTAATTTGAGGATTTGGAACTAAAATTTTCCACTCGGGGATATTTACATTCATCGGGAGCCGATTTGGTATAAATTTAAAAACAAAACCATCTTCCACCTTCCACTGGACATACTTATTCGGTGAATGAACAATTTTCTTTCGAAGATCATCGTACCAAGGGTCAATACGATCGATATCAATACTAAAAGGATTTATTAACGAAACAACAGGTGAATCTTCTTGATCGTCTGGAGGGATTCTGCTTAATGCGTCAGCCACTACGTTGTCTTTTCCATGTCTGTGAACTAAATCAAAATTATGTTGACGTAGACGCACACTCCAGCGAGCCAATTTACCAGTGGGATTTTTCATGTTATTTAGCCACAAAAGAGAGTAACAATCGGTTATGATCTTGAACTTTGGAGCTCCTTCAACATACATCCTAAACTTGTCCAAACAAAACAAAACTCCAAGACATTCCCGTTCCACAACCGAATAATTCCTTTCAGCCTTAGTGAGAGATCTGCTGGCATATGCTATGATGTGTTCTTCTCCATCAATTATTTGAGAAAGTGCACCTCCCACGCCCGTTAGACTAGCATCTGAAGTAATAATAAACGGCTTGCTAAAATCAGGCTGGGACAAAATTGGAGAGGAAACCAAAAGCTCCTTGACCCTAACAAAAGAAGTCTCTGCAGCATCCGTCCAAGTGATAGGCTGGCGTTTCTTGCGACCTTTGAGAAGATCATTGATGGGTGACATCAAGGTAGAAAAACTCTTTATAAATCACCTATACCAGGAACACAAACCAATAAATCTTTTCACTTCCGTGGCATTCTTAGGCCGTGGATAATTGACCATGGAAAGAATTTTGTCTGGATCAGTGCGCAAACTATTTGACCCCACAATATAACCCAAGAATTTTAAACTAGTCTTGAAGAAGTCACACTTTTCCAAATTAATTGTAAGATTCGCTTCTTTTAATTTTTCTTTAACATCGCCTAGTAATTTTACATGGTGCTCAAAATCCGGACTACAAATTAGAATATCATCCAAGTACGTGAAAATAAACGGTTCATATTTCGCCCCAAAAATAGCATCCACCAAGCGCTGCTGAGCCTGAGCTGCATTACATAGCCCAAAAGGAACTACGTTGAACCTAAAGGAACCGCGTCCCGGCACATTAAAGGTAGTTTTGTCCTTCGAAGCTTCGTCCAATGGAATCTGCCAAAATGCTTTACGTAAGTCAATAGACGAAATAAATTTGGCATTACGTAATGAACTAAGAATTTTGTCAATACTAGGGAGAGCATAAGAGTCAAATTGCGTAATACTGTTTAAAAAACGTCCATCGAACACAAACCTAAATTCTCCATTTGATTTCTTAACTAAGAGTACTGGGGACGACCAAGGACTTTGGGAAGGTTCAACTACGCCTAATTCTATCATCTCATCCAATTCTTTATTTAATATCTGTGACATGTATGGCGACATTGGATATTGCTTTTTATGAAATGGTGGAGTATCACCAGTATCAATTGTCAAAGTTAATTTAGCTGTTCTACCTAATCGGTTTTTGCTATTAATTCCATCAAAAGAAGCGATAACCCTTTCGGCTTGATCACGCAGCGAACAAGAAAGGTCATCTAAAGAACATAAGGGATCCAAAACGAAATTGGAATAATTCTCAACTGTAGGTACTTCAGATTTAGCTATGTCAGCTTGTACATGCCAAGAATCATTCCTAAAGTTAACTAAAATTTTAAACTGTTTGGCAAAGTCACATCCAAAAATAAAACTATGTGGTAGAGTTGGAACTACTAAAACGGAAACAATTTGACAAATCTCTCCTACCACAATAGGTAAGTCAACTATACCTTCAACATTTTGCTGCGCACCATCCGCAGTGCATATATTTTTCAAACTGGCTGGATAGATTTTTAAATTAAAATGACTCAAAATTTCTAGGCCTTTTGTACCTACAACGGAAGCGGTTGCTCCCGAATCGAGCAGAACTGCTATATTCTGATCAAACAATTTCACCGAAATGTAAGGACGGTTATCCCTAGGTTTTTCAATAAACAAAGGAGAAATCTCATTCCCGGAATCTTTATAAAAATCTGAAACTATTTTAAGCCACTTATTCCAATCTGCCCTATCAAATTTATCGTTTTGAACCTTGACCGAGGCCTTAGTTTTGGTAACGATGCGTCTGCCTCGAGAACACACCTCTCTTACAAGTTTTTTGAACAATTGGGACAATTATGTACCTTAACGTCAGGCAATCCGCATTTAAAACAAAAAAGTTTTCTTTTCAATCTACAACTCTGATGAGTGTGATTGGGCATGTTACAATTCCAGCAACTTATTTTACTTTGACTTGAAAAATTACTAGTGTTCAAATTATTTTTTAAGTCAGGATTTAAAGAGGAAGAATTTAAACTTAAATTGTCTAAATTAGTTGTATTATTTGACTTATTTTTATTTCTATTAAAGTTGTTGGAATTATTGGCAATTTTATTTCTACTAAAATTACTTGGTTTACTTTTATTTGAGGAATCTGAAATATTTAAGTTTGACAACTCCTGAACAGTATGATTTTTATTCCTAATATATGATGCTTCCTCAAGTTTTCTACAAAGATTTACTAGGTCCTGAACTGTAGGAATATCTACCAAAGCTAATTGAGTGATATAGTCTGCTAATAAATTTTGTCGGATATGCTTGACTTTGGTTACTTCTGCAGGTGGATGGACTAATCGAGCAAATAAAATTTCTAAATGTGCCACAAATACCGCGACCGATTCATTTCGCTTTTGTCTGCGATGCTTTATCTGGTTCCACAATTCATCCTCTATATCGGAGTGCAAGAAGTCTCTTTTTAATCTACATACTAAAGAATCCCAACTATCAACTGAGCTTTTTACACTCCTAAACCAAACAAAGGCATCACCAACAAAAAGTTCGGCTGCGGAAATAAACAAGTCTTCTGGTTTTACTTTACGAGACTCAGCGAGTTCGGTTACTCTTTCTAAGAAGTTATAAAGATTTTTTGGATCACCATTAAACTTTACTTGCCAATCACCTATAGCCGGAATATTCCCCACACAATTTACAACGGGAGGCGCAACCTGAATAATAGGCGCTTGCGGAGCCACTGAATTTGAGGTAACAGGGTTATTGTCTTTAATGCGGTCATACAAGTCTGCTTCCAAAAGTAAGCATGAAGCATGGGCTTCTTTTTGATAGCTCTTGGCATCCGCATCGTCTGCCCGATAGTGTAATCTATTAATTCTGCCTAAAAGGTGCGCTAATCTAGACTTCATCCTTAAGAATGTAGAATCCCTATGACTACCCTCAAAATCAGCTATAATTCCCCCAATAGATTGCATGGTAGTCTCGATTTCAACTGCCTCGGTTTTAAAATCTAAACCCTGAACCAATTCACTTATAATTTCAGATTTGTTGCTACTCCGTTCTTTAGCCAAAAGTCTACTCAAAATTTTGCGTTTATCAGCGACCGGTCTGTTAGATTGTACAGCACGTATTGCTAACTCATAATTTAATTCAGCTTCCAGTAAATGATTTGTTTGGAAAGTCTCAGCCATGACAGTATAGTTTTATTTATTTTTTTTTTCTTAAATCCACAGAATATCCTCAAACAAGTGCTACGAATAGATATCGATAAGAGACTAAATTATTTCACAACAGCTCAGAGGGGTACATCCTTTCCAAAATTTGACAACATAAGTGTCCAAAGAAAATAATTTAATTATGGAATAAGGTTTGTCAAGTTCAAGGTCAATCCAAAACTCTTTATACTGAGGTTAACAAAAGGTTAAAATCAGCCTTCATATGAAGGAAGCAAGATTCAGTACGAAATTACAAAAATATTAAGCTCAACAAAACCCCTAGAAAACACCAACCACCCTGTACAATAGAGTACTGACTGTATCAAAAGGTTACTGTATCTTCAAAGCATTACATGAAAGTATAAAAGTTTAATATAAAAAAATGAAATCTTCTGAAATCTGGGACACACTGTACAATAATATACGGTGCTGTATTTAATTAGTCACTAAATGTTATTACATACTCATTAGGAAGATTCAGAATTGATTAACCATTGTGAGAAGCAAATTAAGTCAATTTGGTGAGATTTGGGACACTCTGTATTAAAATATTTTAATTAGTGTTCGTAACCAAGAAAATTAATAATAGAAACAGTATTTACTGCTCATAAGCACTATATCGATATAGAAAGCACTTGTCAAAGTAGTGGAACAAAATTATCCCCAAAAACTGTATCGTACTTTATTTCATGTGAAGCAAACCCCATATATTATACTTATCAAAGTTTCTACCTGATTAGTACTAACAAAGGTCACCCCATAAACCAAAAATCATAAAATTAACAGCAAGGTTCAATATTACCAAAGGTGTACTACGTACTATAGAGTATACCGAACAATATGAACCAACGTTACTGTCAGGTATCCAACATACTTATATCAGTCTGTCCCTTTCCATAAAACCAAGAGTAACACCAAAAAGGTAAATTACATAGCCCCAAGGTATTTGCTAAACATTTAAATGTCAAACAGTAACAAGCCAAGCAAAAATATTGCACAGAGACAGCTCCAATATTTTAAAGAAGGAATAAAAAAATTATTGAATTGTTTTCCAATTTTCTCCAAAATATATTTATTGAAATTAAGGGAAGTTGCAAAATGCCCCACGCTATTGGGCGCTATTTTCTTTTTGTGACAACAACGCACAACAGGCACCGGCAGCTCAAATTTTTTGGAGGCTAGAGGCTGTGGTTCGTTATCTTTCCCTTTTCCCTTTAGGCGCCACTTGATTTAATGTGACTAAATCAAGAAAATAACCAGATGTTAAATTGGGTTGGAAAACCTTTCAATAAAACTACAAAATTATATCTGTGACCCAAGGTATTTAATTAAGCGACGTTAGATCGTTCCTTTTTTTTGCATTTGATTTTAAAATATATTGTTGATGATTACAAACTTCCAAAAGTAGATAATAGAAATGATAAGATTCACCGAAAACAATAGTATAGGTTATGACATTTAAATTCAATACTAAGTAGCTTTTCTTGACACCAGGATTTATAAAAAGATGTTTTAATTTTTAGATTATCCTCAGGGAAGATTCATGAATCTTTTCGGCGCTTAATCGCAAGGTTAAAGAGATGACCTCTTGTCGAGATAGCTTTACAGTAGGTGGTTAATGTGAAGTTCTGAATATAATTATAAATAGTTTTGGAAAATAGCATTAGGTTTTTTTTTTTTTTTTTATATATAACATTTTAGAATATTAAGTAGGTATTTAAATGGAGATTAATGTTTCGCAAAAAAAATGGTTATTGGTCACATTCCCTATTTTCTTTGAATAATGAACGTCTATGTACAAAAATATACAGGCCTGTTGGCGACTAGGTACTCTGAATCAAATTAGTGCTTCATGACTTCAGCAGGACGCCCTCTTTCATGGCTGCAGAAATATATTACGGCATGGCTTTTCCCAATGTAGGGTATAACAGGGAATATGCCCTCTTCACAAACTGGCTTTTAAATTACCCAACCACCATGTCTTCATGGAAGGTCTGGAAAAATCAGAGGAGGATGCACCCTAGTACCTCAAGGAAGGAGAACCCTAAAATACGAAACCAAAATTGAAATAAGAAAACCCAACCTTAAAACAAAATTAAAATTTCTCGCTGATTTGTGAAATCTTACCTCTAAAAGGGCATTGAAGGGACCTCGTGGTCACGACACGACACATAAAAAAGAAAAAAAAACGGTAAAAACCGTTTGCTTCTGCCTGCTACGATGGCTGATTTTAGAAGGAAGCAGTTTCTTTCTTCTTCAATAAAAAACATGACCTTACCCTTTACACCAATACTGCCAACTTAAAAATTCTGAATAATTAAAATGGGACTGGAGCCACGACCTAAACAACATACCCTTTACAACCTGCACCAACGATGAACCAGGACATAGAACACAATATCGGAGTACGCTCTCCGATCCCAACACGTATGAGGAAATACGAACGTTCAACAAATCAACCTAGGCCTACTCTAGAGCCATTCTGAATCGCAACGCGTGCAACGCCTAGCATGAACTCGCCTCTCGGTCAGAAGATTTATGTGTGCCGCTTAAACATCGCCGGGCGGAGACTCCGATACTTAAGAATTGCCAAAATATGGTGCTCTAAGATTAGT
The DNA here is from genome assembly GCA_963971165.1 of Philopedon plagiatum. Taxonomy (NCBI): domain Eukaryota; kingdom Metazoa; phylum Arthropoda; class Insecta; order Coleoptera; family Curculionidae; genus Philopedon; species Philopedon plagiatum. The sequence goes on along the minus strand of OZ020192.1, from coordinate 46,585,326 downwards.
TCGGTATCTAATCGAAAACTAGAGATGTACTGAAATAGATGTGTAATCTTAGGAATGTGCTCAGATCCGTGCGATTTCAAAAAAATATTAAACTGTAGCAATTTTAAACTGCTACAATATATATATATATATATATATATATATATATATATATATATATTTATATATATATATATATATATATAGTATATATATATATATATATATATATATATATATATATATATATATATATATATATATATATATATATATATATATATATATATATATACAGTGTAAGTTTTTTAAAACCTGACATAGGCTAACTTTTTTATTTGAAGTGATAGACTAGTACTTCCAAAAGCAAAGTTGTATGAATTAACCTAACTAAGCAAAATCAACAAAACATTTTTCTCCAGCGTTGCCAGATTTCACAGTAGCTACTTAAACAATATTTTTTTAAATGACAACACCGCATTTTTTATCATTATTTAAGAGATCTCAAAGTTATGAATAAAAATGTGTAGTAACATTTTTTTATTCGGGTACAAGTTTTTCAGCAATCGGTTGAAAAAAATTAAAATAATCCGCAGTCTATAGGTATCAAAACGTTTATTTGAGGGCTAACCCAGCACAAATTCTTCAATACATGCTCCAATTGTTGCCCTTCTTGTAGTCTGCATCAGAAAACCCGTTTTACAATATTACTGTTAATATTTTCCAATACAGGTATCGGGTGTAATGCTATTATTTGAATTTTTTTGGACCGATTGCTCAAAAACGGCTACTCGAATAAAAAAATGTTACTGCAAATTTTTTATTCATAATTTTGAGATCTCTTGAATAATGATAAAAAATGCGGTGTTGTCATTTAAAAAATATTGTTTAAGTAGCTACTGTGAAATCTGGCAACGCTGGAGAAAAATGTTTTGTTGATTTTTCTTAGTTAGGTTAATTCATACAACTTTTCTTTTGGAAGTACCAGTCTATCTTTTCAAATAAAAAAGTTGGCCTATGTCAGGTTTTAAAAAACTTACACTATATATATATATATATATATATATATATATATATATATATATATATATATATATATATATATATATATATATATATATATATATATATATATATATATATATATATATAGGGTGTTTCAAGAAACATGTGCCATCGCGCAAGGAGAGATTCCTTGTAAGAAACTAAGGCAAAAAGTTTATATAAACATGGGTCCGCAGATGCTTCGTTTCAAAGGGTGTTAAATTTTGTAATTTTTTTCAGTTTTTCTAAAATATTTTCAAAATAGCTTCATCAATTTTGATGAAATTTACGCTGTGTAAAGTACTTAAATTAAGCATAATTCTGACCATCAAAAGACTTTGACAGGTCCTCCAGGGGCGTACATATGAGAAGACGGTACAATATTTTTCCCATAAAAACATGTACGCCACTGATTATTTCACATTTTCTTATATCGGTCAAATAGTATGTTAAATTCTTAACAAAACTTATATCTTCATATTTTTTCAGTTTTCATTTCGTTTAGGAGAAAAATGTAATTTTATTAACAGTCTTACTGGTTTAGTTTTCCTAACCATCGGTTTTAACTAAAGACCATTTAAAAATTGATCGTCCTGTATCTTTGAAACAAAGCATCTGCGGACCCATGTTCGTATAAACTTTTTGCCTTAATGTCTTTCAAAGAATCTTCCTTTAAGCGATGGCACATGTTTTTTGAAAGATCCTGTATATATATATATATATATATATATATGTATATATATATATATATATATATATATATATATATATATATATATATATATATATATATATATATATATATATATATATATATATACTTCTCAAAAGAATTAAAGGGTCGCTTTTTTTAAACGTTTTATCTTTCTCACGAAATTAACTAGAATGTCGATGTAAACATATTTTGTTAATCGACCATTCAGTTATCATATTTCACTAAACTCATTTGTTTTTCTTGCGTTTCCAAGAAACAGTGAATAAACACCTTTACTTTGAACGATAATTTGAGTGATTGCACGACTTAATTTATTTTTCAGCTATTGCCAGCTACTTTCTTTTTTATTCATACCATAAAATATTGGTGCAGCGTGGTGAAAGAAGCAATGAGAAGACATCTCAATCCAGTAGAAGTTGCAAGAATAGATACTTTAATACAAGAAGCAAGAAAACAGCGATATGTTGCTGAAGAGTTTAATGTAACTCAGTCAGTAGTAGGGAGGATGTGGCAAAGGTATTTGGAGACTGATCTCGTCACCAGAAGACCAGGACAGGGTCTCCACAGAAAAACGACCCCCCTAGACGACCGAATTCTAAGACTTCAGGCACTTCGTAACCGTAGCCAAACCGCTTCCAGCCTTCAAATGGATCTTTCCAGAGCCAGAGCAGTTCAGGTGAGTGACGAAACTGTTAGAAATCGACTTCGAGAAGACAATTTGAAATCTAGACGACCTGCAAAGAAGCCAAAGTTAACCAGAAATCATCAACAAAGGAGGGTGATCTTCGCACGTGAACATGAAAATTGGCAATTGAGGCATTGGAGCAGAGTCATGTTTTCAGACGAGTCAAGGTTTAAGTTATGGATGAATGATGGAAGAGTTAGGGTGTGGAGAAGGCCAAACGAGCGGTTTTTACCAGCATGTGTTAATGAACGCGTAGCTTTTGGCGGCGGTTCAGTCATGGTCTGGGGAGGCATTTGGATAAATGGTCGTACTGAACTTGTTGTCATTAGAAATGGCGCTCTTACGGCAGAGAGGTACATTAATGAAGTCCTTGAAGAACAAGTGCGGCCTCAAGCACATGCCGTGGGGGAAGATTTCACTTTTATGCAGGACAATGCTCGACCCCATACGGCAAGAGTTGTTAATGAATATCTGCGCCAAAATAACATAACCACTATGGAATGGCCAGCCCTCAGTCCGGACCTTAATCCGATAGAGCATTTACGGGACCAACTTGGGCGACGTATTCGTAAGCGCCTACATCCACCAGATACGCTAGAAGAACTTGCACAAGCCCTTATTGAAGAATGGCTTCACATTCCCCAAGAAAACATACGAAAGCTAATTCGCAGTATGCCGCGCAGATACGCTACCGTAATTCAAGCTGGTGGAAGGTTTACTCGGTATTAGATTTACTTATTGTTTAAATTTTTTAAAGATTGTTGTTGTTTTAGTTGTTAGTTCAAAATTGTTCATGCGAGTTTTCAGTTTACTTTTCGGTTCCTTTCAACATATTGTTAAATTATCTGATTGTTGTTATCGTGATATGACGTTTTTATAACAGTTCCTTAAAATAAATGTTCCAGTAATGCCTACATCAAATTTCTTTAAAATACCGTTGTCCCTAAAAAAGATATAGGCATTTAAAACTTTGACCCTTTAATTTTTTTGAGAAGTTTATATATATATATATATATATATATATATATATATATATATATATATATATATATATATATATATCTGACGGTCAAAATGGCATCAGCCCAAAAATAGCACAAGTTAGCGTCCACCCTATATACACATAGCCTCCGTACAATAGACGGTTAGGTTGGCATCCATCCGTATACTCTACATAATTATTCATAATTTGGCATACTTTGGCTTCTGCATATACCGTTTTTTGGTAAAGTGGGATCCGTACAGTGTTGTCAGATTGTGAAAAGCAAACCAGAGCATTTATTTTAGATTAATGTTACTTTGTTATATCTGAAGACCGACAGAACTGGTTATTATTAATGAAATTTGGTATACAGGTACGAGTAATATAGAAGACCAAAAAATAAAGGACATAGATTTTTTAACTATACAGGGTGTCTAAAATAGGTGATACCACTATTGCTATCTCCGAAACGGTAAAAGATACGAGGTCGGTTAAATTAGAGAAAATGTGCCATTTCTAGTCCCTATTCATATTCCGTTTACGGAGTTGCCAAATTCTCTATAGTTTCTTATCTTCAGGGGATTTTTTAAAAATAGTCAAAAATTTAATTCTTAAATATCTCGAAAACTATTATAGTTAGAAAAAAGTTGTTTTTACAAAAATCACACGATTTTTTACTTTCTCTAAAGTAACGTTATTGTTTTGTTTATACCATTTGTTTTTACTGAGTTACTGATACTAACTTATTTTTTTCAAACACGGACCTGGATATTTTGCTGCATTTTTTGAAAGAATACTTCATACCCTTTACAACTATGTATCACTTGATTATGGTTTTCGACGTTTTGATCAGGAATAACAACATCATCAGGATTTTCTATCGATACGGACCTGGAATTTTCCATGTTAAGGCACATTCACAACCTATCGAAGTGGTTTAAATTATTCAACTGATTAATTTTAAACTATGTTCATAATTACTAACCAGAACCCTTTGGTCAGTAAAGTTTGTCAAATTACACTTAAGCCAATGCGTTACTGAAAGCAAAAGTTTAGCAGACTCAGATCAGATATAATTAGTGGCCTTTATTAACAGCACCTAACTAGTGGTTAAGTTTACTACATATTGTAAAAGGCACCCTTGATGATACGTCTTCATTATTTACGTTTTTAATATTTTCGTATCCAAAAAGCACCTTTCAGTTCAAAGGATAATACCAAATAATCCTATTTTACCTAATGGTTTCATTTCTGCTGGTACAGTTGAATTACTATTTACTGACTTTGAAAACAAACCATATTATCTCAAATTAAAGACCTTTAACTATATTCTAGCATAAACCATTGTCATATTTACTGGGTTAGGATTATAAGGAATTCGAATCTAAAATCCGTTTTGTGCTTTACTTTTTGACGTTGCGTTGAATTATAACATATGGACGGGCGGACGAACACGTTGATGGACTCGATTGGACTGGCCACACGAAGCCAATCACGCCTCTAAGAATTAATTATTAGGATTTCTTATAATTAAAACTAAGCTTATGCTTTTTTCAGGCGTTGGACCAATTTTACAAACTTGAGGGTAGGGGTTAGTAATCATGATTATAATTAAAATTTACCAGTCAAAACAATTTAATCCATAGTTACTGATTCTGACCTAATTGTCGCCATAATAGGTCGTGAAATGGCGCATTAACTTGAAAAATGCCAGGTCCGTACTGGTAGAATATCCTGATGATGAAACTATTCTTCACCAAAACGTCGAAAAACATAATCAAGTGATCCACAGTTGTAAAGGGTATGAAGTATTCTTTCAAAAAATGCATCAAAAAATCCAGGCCCGTATTTGAAAAAAACAAGTTAGTATCAGTAACTCAGTAAAAACAAACGGTATAAACAAAACAATAACGTTACTTTAGAGAAGGTAAAACATCGTGTGATTTTTGTAAAAACAACTTTTTTCTAACTATAACAGTTTTCGAGATATTTAAGAATTAAATTTTTGACTATTTTTTAAAAATCCCCTGTAGATAAGAAACTATAGAGAATTTGGCAACTCCGTAAACGGAATATGAATAGGGACTAGAAATGGCACATTTTCCCTAATTTAACCGACCTCGTATCTTTTACCATTTCGGAGATAGCAATAGTGGTATCACCTATTTTAGACACCCTGTATATATTTCTTATTCAAGAAGTAGAAATTGCCCTTGAATTTTCGCAATAAATCACATTTCTAGTTATATTTCACAAACAAGAGTTGTAAACATAGGTGAGTCCAGGGGCCATGGGCGCCCGCAGAGGAGGGCCAGGGGGACCGTGACAGCCCCTGAGATTGTCGGATTGTCATACTTCGTACTTTTTGTTGGACGAATTGCCAGATATCGATTATTTTTATAATAAATATCTCTTTTTATGATAAATGTTGTCTAATTTTCTAATGATTACGTACAAAAAAATTCAATTAGAATTAGGAATATTATTTAAACCCAGTCTTAACTCAATGCAGCTGGCAGCCAAATTACTATGCATTTTCTGCAGGCGGCATGTTTATTTTATGAAGAAGTTTTAAACATGTTTTTTTAGTGTTCCGTGCTAAAATTAGCAAAATGGAATCACTTCGGTGTCCGCCTGTCACAGGCGATTTTCTCTGAAACTATTCGCCGTAAAAATTTGAAATTTAGCTCAGACATAGAGTGTGGTGGCCCAATCATAGATGTGAAGTATAAAAAGTTGAATTTTGATTCTAGGGGAGATTGGGATATAAAAAAAGGGCATCGTGAGGAGTGTCAAATGAAAGCTTATTGAAGCACGAAGTCAACGATATATATGATGTCTTTTTTATGCATTTTTTTAACAATTTTCGGGAGAAACGCATAAAAATTGCTGTCCCCCACCCTCATGACCAAAAGAATGGCTCAGAAAAATCTGAAAAAAATCATGAACATTAAGAATCAGGTGTAGATTGAGCCAAAATTATCAGGTTTCAAAAATTCTTGAGCGAACAATTGTTATAAATAATTAAATTGTTTATTTTCTTATAACAGCTGAACCACTGGTTCTAGAGAAAAAAAATTTCGACAAAAACTATTTCTCACGATATAAGGAACAACTTTTGTTGTTACACGTTGTTTAAAATTTTTAATTTGGCTCACTCGACACGCTCCCCCACTTAGCTCCGTGCATACGCTATGTGATACGGCGTTGGTGCCGTCGGCAGCGGGTAGCGCGGCAGATGGACGGAGAATGGGCGGCCAAGATTTGCTCAGGTTAAGTGGGGGGCTGATGGCACGGAATACTAATTGTGCAAGTATAGCTTGCACTTGACCGAATTTTGTCTGTTTGTAATTATTAGTGTATTTGTATAAATCACTACAAATAAATTCTTTAAAAATATATAGGTATTATTATTTTTTTATTTTGAAGAAATAGAAAATCTTAATAATCAACATTTTAGAAACATAGAAATTGAATTGAATTTGAATAGAACTGAAAGTCAATAAATCTTAGAAGTTCTTGTTCTAGGAGATACAGCATTTAAATAAACTTAATAATTATTAATTAATTTTTGTTTTACTAACTTTACTTTCAGCGAAAAAGTTTTTTTTTCAAAAATTCACTTTGTAATAAAATTATCGTATTTTTTTGGTTCAACGTATACATTTCAGTTGAGTTATAAGTATAGTCAAATCTCCCTTAAGAGTTATCATCTCTACTTTTTTGTTTTTCTATTTACATTGCTGCTGCTTAGTTATTTGCTATCAAAAACCAATGACTTTCGCCCATAAACACACAAAAGAGACAAAATTCATCAAAAGAAATTAAAATTTTGTTTTGTACTTTCCCTTTTTGTACCGTGTCCCGCAAAAATTCTATACTTACGTAAGTCAGTAAGTAATGGAAAATTACCAAATTAAACTTTAATTTCTTTAATTAATTATGTTAGGTCATGTCTCTTTTGAATGTTTATGCTGAAAAGTTTTTTTCCAGAACAGCAAGGCTAAAAGAAACAAAATAATAGGAATGGAAACTCTTAGGCCGGCCGCACATCAAAGAAACTTGAAACGCGAAACAGGAAACATTAAACTCTCCTGTTTTCATGTGCGGCCGGCGCCGGCCTAAAGGTCGCTAGAAATTAAAAAATATTTGCGAAGAAACATAACGATTTTAAAGCATTTTAACTAGTCTGGCCTGTTGGAAAGCTTTAAGAGCCATTGAAACTTACTTACACACATACACACATAAAGCATTTTATTTAGCAAAGAATTTAGTATTTGAAAATATGTTAAAAAATAAAGTTAATCGAATGCATCAGACAAAATTATTATTATTTTTTTAATTTTAATAAATTAAATATTAAATAATTTTTTCTGGTCTTGTGGTTAATATATGTAGGTTTCTAGATAACAGAAAATTCATTATGTAGACTGCCAAATAAATCTCTAGTAACGGATAAATTCCCCTTGTCAGGATATTGTCATAGTTATGTTATTATGGATTATTTTATTAATTATTTCTAAAATCACACTTTATTTATATAAAGATTATTTTGTCAATAACGATGAATAGACACTCTGTTATTCGGTGGACTTGGTGACGACATTGAAGGTCAGCTTGGTTTTGTTTAACTTTATTGAGTAAGTCAAGGTATGCTGACTTAGCAATGCACCGATCGTCGATAACCGCATAATGGAGTGATAGGCAGTCGTTCTTAAGATGTCGAGATAAGACATGTGCCCGTTGGTCGGGAGAAGAGCCGCCCTTATAGAGAAGATGTAGGGGAAGTTTATAAGTAAGTGCCTCATTTCATTTATTTAATGCCAAACTTTATTTTATTGCTATTATTGTTGATTAATTATTAAATGTTATATTTTTTATAACCTGTTTTAACTTCATTCCCTCCACACGTTCCCAGAGACTATTACTTAGTCTCAGTTGCAACAACCCCCGTTGCGACAATATTATGTTATGCGGGAGGGGATATTTTACTGTACAAGGTGATATTAAATATGTAGAGAATATTTCAGAATGTGATTCCTAGGCTGATTGTAAGTTAAAGAAGTCCATATGTATGTCCTAAAATGCTTCGTTTTCGGAATACAGGCTGATCAAGACCCTTTGACTATCCAAAACTATTTTTTTGGAACAGACCTGAATTACCTTGATACTCGGCTATATTCTGCGCTTTATTTAAAAAAAATTTTTTGTTTTTTGTTTAATAGGACATCGCCTTTTATATATAAGTATTTAGCCAAATATGCGTTGGTAGTTGCCGTTTTAAAACTTTTTAAAAAGGGTAAACCAATTTCAAAACGATGCAAGATATGGAATTTACCGAGCAATAAATTTAAGAACTAAATAGGCGTCCTAATTTGTTAATTAAAAGTAGTTAGTGGTACAGTAAAAAAAGCTTGGCATAACTAACTTTCTCCCGCGACTTCGTTCGCGTGGTATAGGTGATAAGATAATAGTGTAGTTTTGATGTCATGATTATGAATATATGAAACATGAGTTAGGTTAGGTTAGGTTAGTTATACTCGTATCTAGAGGAATTTCAATATAACATGACGCAAAATCGGGGTCGAACACAGGGAACTGATAGAAAAGGTAGGTAAATGCAGTGGCGGCACCTGAAATTTTAGATGTGTCGTATCTCAGTTCCTACGCATGGGACTTACACTAAATTATAGGATGTTACTATTGGATACTCTATAAACATTTTCGTAAAAAATATTTAGATTTAAAATTTGCGATAAAAAGTTAATGTTTTGGGCCGCTCCACCTGCGATCTGAAAAAGTTCTGAAGAAAACTTTACTTGCCATATTTTTTCATAAAGTATATCAAATTTTATCGACAAATTCCAAATTTTGTGAAAATATTCTAATTTTCCTTAAAGAAATGACATTTTAAATTATTTCTTAGACAAAATATTTTAGGGTCAAAATTTTAAAACCTAATTAATCAGGATATTAGAGGTAATTCAATGAAATTTGAATTCTACCGATGAAATCTGATTAAAGTTATGAAAAAAACATGAGAGCAAAATTTCCTTCAGAACTTTCTCAGATCTCAGGTGAAGCGGCCCAAAAAACTAACTTTTTTTCGCAAATTTTAAAATTAAATATTTTTTGACGAAAATGATTAAAGGGTACCCAGCAGTAACATCTTATAATTTGGTGTGGGTCCCATGCGTAGGAACTGAGATAAGACAATCTGAAATTCCAGGAGCCGCCACTGGACCGTAAATGAAATGAAATTAATATTAGATTTTGCCACGTTGTATTTATGAATTATTGCTCCTAAAAATATTTCTATTTTTCCACAAAATGAACCAACTTCACCAAAGGAAAAGCACTGAAAAGTATGAAATAAATAATAATCGTCAACTTAATTTTGTTCATTTTTGTAAAATATTTATTTTTCTTTTTAGTGCACCCATTCTTTCCCTCTCCCTTCATCTTATCTCCCTCTCTTTGAATTTGTAATAGTCATGTTATATTAGCTTCTTGACTCAATAACCCCAAAAATGACATATCAGTTGACATTTTAGACGAAATTCCAAACCCCCGCCCCCGCAGTTAATTTTTATAACATCTGTTACACAAAATTAGCTTTTCTGATCTAATAACCCCGAAAATGTTACACTGGTTAACATTGTTGGACAAATTGCCAATCGCATCTGTTACTTGTTAAATAAAATTAGATTTTATGACCCCTTTAATCCCAAAAATGACACGTTTAACAGTTTTAAAAAAAATTCCAGCTGCTCCATTTCATCCCCCCCCCTTAATTTTTTTAACATACACTAAGCAAAATTACATTTTATGACCTCAATAATCGAGAAATTGATATTTATTACTTTTGGAGAAATTTTCAGTCGTTCCCTTTTATAAAATTGGATTTTTGACATCTATAACACCGAAAATTACACATAAGTTAACTTTTTTGATAAAATTGCCAGTCGCTTCTTATTCCCCCCCCCCCCTCCCCCACGTTAACTGTCTAAACATCTATTACACAAAATTAGATTTTCTGACCTTAATAACGCCGAAAATGGCATATTTTTGGAATAGATTGCAATCGCTCTCTTTTTATCCACCGCTTTCCGTTATTTTTTTTACCATCTGTTAGACAGAATTAGATTTTCTGACCTTAATAACCCCAAAAATGATACATCTAACATTTTTGGCGAAATTCCCAGCAGCGCCTTTTTACACCCCCCCCCCCCCCCGTTATATTTTTTAACAACCGTTAGACAATCTCAATAACCCCGAAAATCACATTATCTTGGAAAGATGTCCAGCCGCTTGTTTTTATTTATATCCTCCCTCCACGTTAATTTTCTTAACATTTATTATACAAAATTAGATTTTCTAAAATTTTATAAAAGATACCTATGTTTATTTTTCAGAGTATTTTACGTAGTTTTAGGGTAATAGAATCGTCTAACAATTTTTACTCCCTTACAAAACTTTGAATCCCCATTTTACCCCCCTAGGGGTTGATTGATTAAAAAGTGTGAAACACGTGTTTAAACATTTATTTTTTAGAGTACTTCTATAATGTTTCAAATTAATAGGACCATATAATATTTTTTTCCATACAAAGTTTGAACCCCTATTTCACCCCCTTAGGAGTTGAATTTGGAAAAACCCTTCCTAAGTGCACGCCTACATTATATAAGAAACCTCTGTGCAAAATTTCAAGTTTCTACACGCAGCGGTGTGGGCTGTGCGTTGATATGTCATTCAGTCAGTCAGTCAGTCAGTCAGTCAGTCAGTCAGTCAGTCAGTCAGTCAGTCAGTCAGTCAGTCAGGTTCTTCTTTTATATATAGAGATTAGGATTATTTGCATCGGGGACAGGCAAAATATTAAAATTCAAGTTTACAAAAAAAATACAATAATTTTTATTAATATGCTATTTAAAGTGTAAATTAAACAAAAAAACTATTCTTGAAAACATATCTTATTCCCTGCAAAAAAATATTTGACAAATTATAGGAACAAACAAAATTTTTATTTATAACATGTTTTTCGCCAGACTCTGTGTATAATATGCCTCGAAATAACAATTTTATTATCTTAATTAAGCATAGTTTTATATCATAAAATTATCCTTTGCATTTTATTTTCACGTAAATAAATAGAAAGCAATTGTTAGAAAATTTACCAATCTTTATTTTAAAGGAATTTATCCCTTTATTTACATGATTATTTTAAATCATATAGATACTTTAAAATTTGTATTATAAGTAGAAGGCAAAGTATAGTGCCGAATAAAATTTATATAAAACCTCCTATAACTAACGTAACTCTAATTAGTCAAAGCACCATCATCTTTATAAGATCTCCCGGAAGTGGAAATAACAAGAACAGCACATTTGTCTTCAATTTATCGGCAATGTTGCCACGATTCTTGGAGGCCAGGTTAGCCGCAATCTAGATTGCTCATGTATATTGGTGACCGACGACAGAGCCACCAAACGGTAGACACACCGGACTACGATGTATAGTTTTATACAGATTTGGCCTAAATTGGGCTCCGGCCAATTCCACCATTTTCTTGTTACTTGTACTTTATAGGCAATTATGAGTTTTCAGGTCAATGTCAAATTGGCCTCCGTCTACCGGAGGCCAATGTGCCGCGGAGGCCAGTCTTACCGCGATTTTTACATGGAAACCTTGCTCTATACAGGGTGTCTGGAAAAGGTCTGTACAAAATGCTACCACGTATTCGTGAGACTAAAATAAGACGATTTAACCCAACTTACCTATATCCAAAAGTGTTTCGTTAGGGAAATACAGAGCCCCAAAGGGGTACTTGACGATTTACTTTTTTGGCTCTAACTTTTGAACCGACTTGTATAATTTAATGAGATTTTAATATTTTATGTTAGCTATAAAGACTCATAAAACCATACTACAGTAGATGTTTGACATCGTCAGGGAAGTCAGGAACGGACTTGCCACCACACTCGTTGGGCCAAATTTTTGACAGGTATCATTTTACAGAGCTCAAAACTGATTTTTTAAATACTTCGGTCATTCCTCTTTAAAAAAGGTACTCTACATTTGTTTCGATAAAATTAGCCGTTTTCGAAAAATTTAAGGTTTTGTATAACACGTTATTGAAATAATACTACAATACTACAATAAAACACCAGTCGTTTTTATTTCGTTAACAATGTGTTATTGACAGGTAAAAGTTAAATCATAAAAAGTACTTAAAACTGAATCTTTTTGATATTTCAGAAATCGCTTAAACAGAAAAATGTTAAAAATGTGAAAGCTCTCCTTCTTCTTGTTTACTTGAGCAGATTTTCGAAGTGGGCGCCCTGTACCTACCTCTATACATTTTCTTATCCGACGGATGTTTTGTTGTTGTACTTGAAACAACATTCCAGGATTGTCTCGAATTTCATTGCAGTGGTGTGTTCTTTCTATCAGGTTTTCCCTGGTGTGAACTGGCGTTGAATATACAAGCCTTTTTAAATTTCCCCACAAGAAGAACTCTAAAGGAGTCATGTCGGGCGACCTCGGTGGCCATACAATAGGCGCACCTTGACCTATCCATCTATCACCAAAAGTATTTGATAAGTGCTGACGAACTAAATTGCTAAAATGGGGCAGTGCACCGTCGTGCATAAACCACATCTGATTTCTAATTTCTAAGGGCACATTTTCTAATAAACCGTTTAAGTTTTGTTGCAAGAATTGCAAATAGATGACACCATTTAATCTGTCTTCAATAAAGAACGGTCCAATGAGATGATTCCCAATAATCCCCGCCCACACGTTAACCATAAATCTTTGTTGATGCTTTGTCTGTTCTATTGCTTGGGGATTTTCTTCATGCCAGATATGCAAATTATGGCAATTTATTACACCGACTCGGGTGAAACCGGCTTCGTCCGTGAATAAAACAATACTAGTAAAATTTGGATTTTGCCTAAATCGTTGAGAAAACCAATTTGTGTAATTGACTCTTGCAGGATAATCGGCGGGAGACATGGCATGTACCTTTTGGACGTGATACGGATGTAGCAGTTGTTCTCGAAGGGTCTCATGAACGACCCACTTTGTCGCATGAACTTGAACCGACAACTTTCTTACACTATTAGAGGGATTTTCAACAGTCTCATCCAGAATTTCCTCCTAACTGAGAGTGTCTTGCTGTTCTTGGAGGCCCTTCTCCACCATGGCGCGGCAAAAAACTTCCTAAAATGGATTAGCAAAATATTCGCTATTTTTAGCATTTTTTTTATTTCACTTGACTTTTACCTGTTTCTCTTAAGCTACGATCCACCCTTTCAAAAGTTCTTCGGTGCGGTAAACGTCGATTTGGAAATGTACCAGAATAAATTCTTCTTGCCTCCACACAATTGCCAAGTGCTTGTCCATAAATTAGATGCATGTCAGCATATTCGCTATAGGAATAATGCTGCATTACTTAATTCTTGTATAATCAGTCTGGCAATTTTGAAAAGTGTTGTCAATAACACATTGTTAACGAAATAAAAACGACTGGTGTTTTATTGTAGAATTCTGATAAAATTATTTCAATAACGTGTTATACAAAAACTTAATTTTTTCGAAAACGGCTAATTTTATCGAAACAAATGTAGAGTACCTTTTTCAAAGAGGAATGACCAAAGTATTTAAAAAATCAGTTTTCAGCTCTGTAAAATGATACCTGTAAAAAATTTGGCCCAAAGAGTGTGGTGGCAAGTCCGTTCCTGACTTCCCTGACGATGTCAAACATCTACTGTAGTATGGTTTTATGAGTCTTTATGGCCAACATAAAATATTAAAATTTCATTAAACTATACAAGTCGGTTCAAAAGTTAGAGCCAAAAAAGTAAATCGTTAAGTACCCGTTTGGGGCTCTGTATCTCCCTAACGAAACACTTTTGGATATAGGTAAGTTGGGTTAAATCGTCTTATTTTAGTCTCACGAATACGTGGTAGCATTTTGTACAGACCTTTTCCAGACACCCTGTATATATATATACAGCGTGTCTTCGGAAGTTCTTACCATATGGAAAAAAATTTTATTATTGATTTTATGAAAAAAAGTGTCTCTTCATGAAAGGTTCTGCATCATGAGAAAATAGCATCGCCGTTCCGAAATTTGACTTAGGATATACAGGGTGGCTCAAAAAGGTAAAAGTCCTAATCCACGTGACGCTAAAAAGGCACAAAATCGTTATTCAAAGGTAAACTGCCACTGTAAATGTAGTAAAATTAACATTTTTTATATTAGTGAATTAGGTTTGGAACATACAGGAGGTCCCAAAAATAAAGTTAATTTTTTATTATCGACTTTACAAAAAAAGTAATCTTCATAAAAAGTTCTCCATTGTGAAAAAAGAGTATGGTTATTCAAAAACTTTATCTAGGACATACAGAGTGGGTAAAATTTTTTAATTTAACTTGTGATTTTCAGCTTTTTGAGCCACCCTATATTGTCCTACATCAAGTTTTCGAATAACCATGCTCTTTTTTACAATGTAGAACTTTTTATGAAGATATGCTTTTTTTGCAAATTCGATAATAAAAAATTAACTTTATTTTTGGGACCTCCTGTATGTACCAAACCTAATTCACTAACATAAAAAAATGTTAACTCTACTACATTTACAGTGGCAGTTTACCTTTGAAAACGATTTTGGGTCTTTTTAGCTTCACGTGGATTAGGACTTTTACATTTTTGAGCCACCATGTATATTCTAGGTCAAATTTCGGAATGGCGATGCTATTTTCTGATGATGCAGAACTTTTCATGAAGAGTCACTTTTTTTCATAAAATCAATAATAAAATTTTTTTCCATATGGTAAAAACTTCCGAAGACACGCTGTATATATATATATATATATATATATATATATATATATATATATATATATATATATATATATATATATATATATATATATATATATATATATGTTGAGGTTTGTTTTTGTTTTCTTGGACTTTTCAATGTATTTTATTTTTTTTTTATTTATTCTTGGGATTTGTTAGTCCTGGATAAAAATTAAAAATTGTACGATGGTCTTTACATACTGTTTATTAGTTAAATTTTGACGTTTCGGTCCCTTTCTTTAGACCTTCTTCAGAAATATTTATATGTTGCTGAAAAAATATAGCTCATGTCAATTTTTTTTCTCTTGTCATTACATGAATTTACATAAATACCACTTAAAAATACGCACAGAAAACACAGACATACCTTGAAGGAAAATCACTGGCAAGTGTCTCCAAACATTCCATAAATTGCCTCATGCATTGGTTTAATTTAAAAAAACAATGAATTTTAAAAGTAAAACACACACATTCTTTTAAAATATTGCGACCTGGACAACACATAAGTTAAAACTGGCGGAATGTTATTATTGTTAGACTGGTGAAACGAAATTTTTGTTTTTGCTACTCCCTTTTTTAGCATTTTTTGTTGGTGTTGGTTTTTTACCTTGTGTGAAAGTAGGGAGAATATGTTTTTAAGGTAATTAGTGTTAGTTAATTTTTGTTATTAATTATTATTTGTTATTAATTATTTAATTAGTGTTATTTAATTATTTTATGGTAAATTTTGCTTAGATTTTTTGTATCCGTTTTTGAATTTATGTTTTTTGAGTTTTTTTGAATTTCAATCATTTCATAAAATTCTCTTTTTTTTGTGTGGGTTTCAGTCCGTAAGATTTTTACGTTTTCGAAATCGAAAGTGTGTTGCTTTTCTACACTATGGTTGGTTAGGGCTGTTTTATTTTTTTTGTCGTACTTGTGACTGTTAAGACGATTCTTTAAATATTGACTAGTTTGACCTATATAAACACTGTCGCAGTCTTTACACGGTATTTGATAGACTACGTGACTTTTTTTGTGTTTTGGAATTTTTGATTTTAGAGTGCTAAAGTTTCTTTTCATTAGAAGGTTATATCCTTTGTGGGCGACTTCAATATTATGTTTACTAAAAGTTTTTTTTATTTTTTCTGATAAACCTGGGATATACGGTAGGGAGAGAAAGTTTTTGTTTTTTGAGTTGTTGTTGTTAGGTTGGTTTTTGTTGTAAAAAATGTGTATTCTTTTCTTAAAAATATTGTTTATTAGCTTCTCAGGATAATTGTTTAATTTAAGTGCCTGTTTTGCTTTTTTTATGGCATTTTCTCGATATTCGATGCTAGACAGTTTAATTGCTCGGTCTGCAAGACCAATGATTACTGATTTTTTTTGGGAAAGTGGGTGCTGTGAGTTAAAGTTTACATATCTGGATGACCATGTCTCTTTTGTGTCCCATTCTGTTTTTATATGGTTATTTTTATGATGTAAGGTTATATCTAAAAAGTTGATTTTGTTTTGTTTTTCTAGCTCTATTGTGAATTGAAGATTGTTGTGGTAACTATTGAATTGGTCTAGTATGTCTTGGGTTTTGTTTTTAGGTACTGCTGCAATGCAGTCGTCGACATACCTAAAGAAAAAGGGAATTTGGTAGTTCAATTTACGAGAATGTTTTCTTCGAGGTCCTTCATTACAAGTTGGGCTATTACGCTTGATATTGAGGCACCCATTGCACAACCTTCAATTTGTTTATAAAATTTGTTTTCATATAAAAAATATGTGGAGCTTAATGTTAATTCAACCGCATGCAGAAATTCATCTAATGGAATATCAGTGAATTTCTTTATTTCGTCCCACTTTTTTATAATTATTTCTTTCGTTAATGCGGTGGGTATGTTTGTGTATAGAGATATGACATGTAATGATACTAGGGTATAGTCATTTGGTAAAATTACTTTTTTTATTTTGTCTTTAAAATCTACGGAATCTTTTATGTTCAACAATCTTCAATTCACAATAGAGCTAGAAAAACAAAACAAAATCAACTTTTTAGATATAACCTTACATCATAAAAATAACCATATAAAAACAGAATGGTACACAAAAGAGACATGGTCATCCAGATATGTAAACTTTAACTCACAGCACCCACTTTCCCAAAAAAAATCAGTAATCATTGGTCTTGCAGACCGAGCAATTAAACTGTCTAGCATCGAATATCGAGAAAATGCCATAAAAAAAGCAAAACAGGCACTTAAATTAAACAATTATCCTGAGAAGCTAATAAACAATATTTTTAAGAAAAGAATACACATTTTTTACAACAAAAACCAACCTAACAACAACAACTCAAAAAACAAAAACTTTCTCTCCCTACCGTATATCCCAGGTTTATCAGAAAAAATAAAAAAAACTTTTAGTAAACATAATATTGAAGTCGCCCACAAAGGATATAACCTTCTAATGAAAAGAAACTTTAGCACTCTAAAATCAAAAATTCCAAAACACAAAAAAAGTCACGTAGTCTATCAAATACCGTGTAAAGACTGCGACAGTGTTTATATAGGTCAAACTAGTCAATATTTAAAGAATCGTCTTAACAGTCACAAGTACGACAAAAAAAATAAAACAGCCCTAACCAACCATAGTGTAGAAAAGCAACACACTTTCGATTTCGAAAACGTAAAAATCTTACGGACTGAAACCCACACAAAAAAAAGAGAATTTTATGAAATGATTGAAATTCAAAAAAACTCAAAAAACATAAATTCAAAAACGGATACAAAAAATCTAAGCAAAATTTACCATAAAATAATTAAATAACACTAATTAAATAATTAATAACAAAAATTAACTAACACTAATTAACTTAAAAACATATTCTCCCTACTTTCACACAAGGTAAAAAACCAACACCAACAAAAAATGCTAAAAAAGGGAGTAGCAAAACCAAAAATTTCGTTTCACCAGTCTAACAATAATAACATTCCGCCAGTTTTAACTTATGTGTTGTCCAGGTCGCAATATTTTAAAAGAATGTGTGTGTTTTACTTTTAAAATTCATTGTTTTTTTAAATTAAACCAATGCATGAGGCAATTTATGGAATGTTTGGAGACACTTGCCAGTGATTTTCCTTCAAGGTATGTCTGTGTTTTCTGTGCGTATTTTTAAGTGGTATTTATGTAAATTTATGTAATGAGAAGAGAAAAAAAAATTGACATGAGCTATATTTTTTTAGCAACATATAAATATTTCTGAAGAAGGTCTAAAGAAAGGGACCGAAACGTCAAAATTTAACTAATAAACAGTATGTAAAGACCATCGTACAATTTTTAATTTTTATCCAGGACTAACAAATCCCAAGAATAAATAAAAAAAAAATAAAATACATTGAAAAGTCCAAGAAAACAAAAACAAACCTCAACATTATATATATATATATATATATATATATATATATATATATATATATATATATATATATATATATATATATATATATATATATATATATATATATATATACAGCGTGTCTTCGGAAGTTCTTACCATATGGCAAAAAATTTTATTATTGATTTTATGAAAAAAAGTGCCCAAAAAGAACCCAATCAAAACTAAACTATAAAGTTATAAAACATAACAATTTTATTGTTTCCATGGCTTTCTTGATACCAATATTAAAATTTTTTTGCAATTTATTTATAGTTTAAGCTAAAATATCTCAAAAATGGTTCACCCAAATATCATCAATATACAGGGTGTCCGGGAAAATGTGGGAAATTTCCCGTATATGAAAAAAACACGTGAAAAGAATACTACAAGTTCATATAAACTTTTTTCGTATAGGCCTCCTCTTCGGAGATATGGGCTCCCAAAGAGCTTCAATGAAATCAAGTTTTTTACACATAATTATTGAACCACCAGGTATATTCCAATTTTTTTTTAATATGATGTATATCAGGTTAGACCCTTCAAACTACTATCCAAGAAAGTGTTGTGAAGTACTCACAGCTGCAGGGACGGACTAGCTGTGACACTCATGACCCCATTTTTTTACGCCCTGTATGATAAGAACTTCGGACGACATTTTTAAAATACCTTTAACTATTGACTAAAAATTAAGTACTCTTCATTCATGTCGTTAATCCTAACCGTTTTCGAAAAAAAACCTCATTTTATTTACACTGTTATTCCCCTAACTTCTGTCGGGTTGAATATGAAAAAGAGGAATTATTCCCTGTCGCAAACATAGTTTCAATAAAACGTTAAACTTTAACTGCTTAGTTAAAAACTTCGTAAGAGGGTTCAACATGGGCTCCGTGAAGTCTTATAAACTCGCGAGCACGACGAATTGCGGACTGCTGTACCCGCCACAATAACCCAGCGTTGTTCCTTATTTGATCACAGTGAAAGGTGATTCTCCGTAGAAATTCCTCCCTACTATTGATCGGAGTAGAATACACCAAGGTTTAGAGGTGTCCCCACAGGTAAAAATCCAACGGCGTTAGGTCGGGAGATCGAGGAGGCCAGGCAATAGGTCCTCCCCTACCTATCCAACGGTTTGGATAGGCGGTATTCAGGTGCTCCCGCACAGCAACGCAGAAATGAGGTGGTGCTCCATCGTGCATGTAGTACATGTTTCGGCGGATTTCAAGTGGTAAGTGATCTACTAAATCGTGAAAAGCGTTCCTGAGGAATTCCAAATAAAGTTGTCCATTCAGTCGTACCGGCAATACGAATGGTCCAATCAAAAAATTGCCAATGATTCCTGCCCAGACATTAATTGATTGGAACTGATGATGATGCGAAACAATAGTTGCATGAGGATTTTCATCAGCCCATACATGTGAGTTGTGTAAATTCTTGATACCATTTTTGGCAAACCCTGCTTCGTCCGTTAAGAGAATAGTGCTAATGAAGTGTACATTATTTCGTTGCTGATGCAATAGCCAATTTGCAAACTGCATTCTACGGGGAAAATCTTCAGGAATCAGTTCATGCACTTTTTGCAAATGATAACAGCTGTTCTTGAAGAACTTCTTGTACTATTGCTTTCGACGTATTAAACTGCGCTGATAATTTTCGAATGCTCGTTGAAGGAGTGCCATATACAGTATTTAAAATAGTTTTCTCTAACTCCGGCGTACGTACTGTTCTTCCCCGACCAGCATCAGTACTTCTTTTGCAATCGTCTACCAGTCTCCCTTAGACGTTGGTCAACTCGTTGAAATGTTTTCTGATCGGGAAGAGTAGAGATTAGGATATCTGTCGTGATATAACCTTCTGGCTTCCAAAGCATTGCAAGATGCAAGACCATACATCAGATGCATATCTGCACACTCAATAAACGTGTATTCCATTTCGAATTATTTCACAATTAATTTCACCACGAAATCCAAAAATCAGTAATTTAATATCGAAATAAAGAATCAATGTGTGAGCGATGTGAAAGTTGACAAGTTCTAAAATGCAGGATATTTATTTCTTTCGTACCTAGCAACGTTTGCAACAACAATACCTTGTTTTTGGGTCCGATAAAATAAAACGCACATTTTTTGTGAACCTAGGTCTAACTGCAATTCACAGAATTAGACGTATCTGTTATCGAAATAGGCCAAATACATGATGTAAATAACATGACGTTTTTTCGAAAACGGTTAGGATTAACGACATGAATGAAGAGTACTTAATTTTTAGTCAATAGTTAAAGGTATGTAAAAAACGTCGTCCAAAGTTCTTATCATACAGGGCGTAAAAAAATGGGGCCATGAGTGTCACAGCTAGTCCGTCTCTGCAGCTGTGAGTACTTCACAACACTTTCTTGGATAGTAATTTGAAGGGTCTAACCTGGTATACATCATATTAAAAAAACTTGGAATATACCTGGTGGTTCAATAATTATGTGTAAAAACTTGATTTCATTGGAGATCTTTGGGAGCCCATATCTCCGAAGAGGAGGTCTATACGAAAAAAGTTTATATGAACATGTAGTATTCTTTTCACGTGTTTTTCTCATATACGGGATGTAAATATTTGAAGCAAACTTCGATATTTCTTTGGACTGTATTTTTATTGCTTCTACACTTAAATTGGGTTTAATTTTACATGAAAAATATGACAAACTTTTCTCTCTGTGTCACACTTGACACGTTCTCTGTAACTATTGTTTTAAAAATACTGGTAACAATAAAATGTCTATACGTGGTTTCGAACATACTCCCCACCTTGAAAGTACTAACTTTCAACACAAAACACTTTTAAAAGTTTTAGTCATTGAGGGGTAAGGGACACATTTTCGCTAAACTTCGTTTTACTTCCCCTCGAGAAGTCTTTACAGTAGCCACTCTTGCCACACCATCTTTACCGGGATGAACACTAACTACTCTTCCGAGTCTCCAGCTCATAACTGGCGTATTGTCTTCCTTAATAATCACCAAAGTCCCGACTTTTAACTGTGGTTGTTTAATTTTCCAGCGTACTCTTTGTTGTAATTCCGAAACAAACTCCTGGTGCCATCTGGTCCAAAAATGATGACGCATCTGTTCCAATAACTGATACCTGTTCAGTCTATTTTCGGGAATAGTGCTTAATATTGGTTCGGGTAATGAAGTTACTGGACGACCAATTAGAAAGTGAGCCGGGGTTAATGGATTTAAGTCTCCGGGATCAGAGGAGAGAGGGGAGAGTGGACGGGAGTTTAAAACTGCCTCCACCTGCACAAGAAGGGTGTACATTTCTTCGTACGTAAGTAAAGTGTTACCCAAAATACGCTTTAAATGGTATTTGCTTGATTTTACACCGGCTTCCCATATTCCTACAAAATGGGGAGAGTTAGGTGGTATAAATTTCCATTCAATACTGTCAACTAAAAGTGCGTCAATTATTGCAGTTTGATTTTCTTGAAGGAAAGTACCTAATTTTGACAGGTCAGAGCTGGCAGCTTTAAAATTAGTACCGTTGTCAGAATAAATTAACGACGGTTTTCCACGACGTGACATAAACATTTTTAATGCCAACATAAACGAGTCTTTGCTTAAATCTGTGACCAGTTCTAAATGTATGGCCCGTGTCGCAAAACAAATAAATAATGCAAGCCAACATTTCGAAGTTTTTGCACCACGGCCCTTTCTATCTTTTAGTAGGTACGGACCTGCGTAGTCAACTCCTGCTACATTGAAAGGAATACCTGACTGTAGGCGTTCTTTAGGCAGATTGCCCATTATTGGTTGTATAACCTTCGGATTATGTCTGAAGCATACGACACATTTCCGGTATGTAATCTTTGCTAAGTTACGACCACTTATTGGCCAGAATTCGTCTCTGATTGAGGCCAATAAATGCTGTGGTCCAGCGTGAAACAATCGTTTATGTTCGAATTCAAATATCAATTTAGTCAACCTGTGCTTAGAATCCAAAAGAATGGGATGTTTTTTATTATACTCCATGTCGGAATCAGTTAACCTCCCACCTACTCTTAAAATTAAATTATCATCTAAAAAGGGTTTTAGGTTTAAAATTTTGCTTTTTTGATTAATATCACCCTTTTGTTTAAGGGATGTGATATCTTGAGAAAAAGATTGTTCTTGTGCTATTTTAATTAAAACAATCTGAGCATGTGAAATCTCTTTTACAGTCAAAACGCCAATAGTTCGTTGATTCTTATTCAGACCTCGTAAACTGCAGTTATTTTTAAATCGAAATAAATAAGCTACTACCCGTTTAAGACGTTGTAAACACGAAAATCTTTCAAAGGGAAATTTAGATTGTATTACTATGTGTAAGGTTTGCGGAATGTTTTTCACTTCTGGTAAAGTTTCACTTTTTATCGTTTTAGAAGGCCAGTCTGAGCTATTCCCTTTAAGCCAGTCCGGTCCATGAAACCACATCTTCGACTTAATAACCTGTTGACGATTTAGGCCTCTAGATAATAGATCAGCTGGGTTGTCCTTAGATGGCACATGCCGCCATGTCCAGTTGCCAGTAATTGACTGAATTTCCGCTACACGAGTATTTACAAAAGTTTTAAATAAATTTGGTGGTATTTTTAGACTCCCAAGAACCACTGTTGAGTCGCACCACAAAATACATTCGTTAAATCTAATTATAAGTGATGAAAGAACCTTTTGTAAAAGTTGTGACAAAACTAATGTCCCACAAAGCTCCAGTCTAGGAAGCGTAATCGATTTGAGCGGAGCCACTTTGGCCTTTGCGCAAAGCAATCTCACGTGTACCTCATTATTTTTGTTTACTTATCGGATATAAATACATCCGCCGTACGCGGTTTCTGAACTATCTGAAAACCCGTGTAACTCTACGTTAACTGAATCTTCACATATGACATGTCTAGGTATGCGCAACTGGTTTAAAACTGAGAGCTGATCACGAAATTCTACCCAGGCTGTATAAAGTTGCAAAGGCACTGCTTCATCCCACGTTAATTTTTCCAGCCACAATCGTTGCAGTAAAATTTTTGCCTTTATTATACAAACTGCGAGTAGACCGAGCGGATCAAAAACTTGCGCAATACCTGCTAAAATGGTACGTTTTGTAACAGGAAGTTTCCTTGATACTATATTTATATCGTAAGTTAAACTATCAGTGTGACAATGCCAAATTAAACCTAACGTTTTTGCATTCTCATTCTCGCCAAAATTAACGACACTGTTTGTGGATGTAGACGTGTCCACGTACTTTAAAACTCTTGCATGGGTCGTTTGAATAAAACTTGCGTAACTCAAAACATCCCGTACCTAATACTTGTGCAACGTCACTTGCAATTTTTGCAGCCCTTTCGACCGTGTCTGCGCCCGTTAGAAGATCGTCTACATAGAACTCTTCTTTTATGATTTTTGATATTTCAGGATCTATTGTCTCATGGTCGAATGCAAGTTGCATTAAACAACGAATGGCAAGAAATGGTGCTGCGCTAGTACCGTATGTAACCGTTTGTAATTCGTACGTATCTAAGGGTTTATCTGGACTTTCCCGCCACAAAATTCTTTGAAGCGGTCTTTGGCCAGGCATAACTAAAATTTGCCTGTACATTTTGGCAATATCTGCCGCAACTATGTACGTATGTTGCCGGAAACGTAGCGGAGCCGAAATTAAATCTTTTTGTACGGTCGGTCCTACCATTTGAATTTCGTTAAAACTTACACCCTTGGAAGCTTTCATTGAACAATTAAATACTACGCGAAGTTTAGTAGTTAATGAATCTTCACGAACTACACTATGATGTGGCATATAATATAAGTGCTCAAACTGAGTTTCACCTTCAACTTTTTTCATATGTTCTAGTTCTGCGTATTCTCTCATAAAATTTACGTACTGCGATTTTAAGTCCGGATTTAATTCCAGCTTTCGTTCTAGCGATAAGAATTGTTTCTTTGCTTGAATGAATGACTCACCAAGACTATCAGGAGAGGATTTAAGCGGAATTTGTACCATAAATCTACCATCCGAACACCGAATTGTCTTATCAACGAACAGTTTTTCGCACGCTATTTCTTCTTCCGATTGAGGTACCTTAGAAAGATACCCTTCCTCTATTTCCCAAAACCGACTTAATTGATCTCGTATTTCTGAGTTCTGTACAAAATTACAATATGTTTTATCTTCTGAAGTATTATTTGAAAGTACGCCACTGGGTCCCGAAATTACCCAACCAAATTTTGTTTTTTGCAATAAGGGTTTATTTATTCCAAGAGATAGTTGTCCTATACAAATTAATGACCAAAATACATCCGCCCCTATTAACATGTCAATTTGACAGGGGTCGTTATAAGAAGGATCTGCCAACTTTATGTGCATAGGAAGAATTATATCTTGCGTATTAACACGTACACTAGGCAAATTCCCGGTGATGTAAGGAAGTACTAAACAAGAAATTTTTGTATTAAACGAATTCTGCAAAGAATGTACTGTAACGTCACATTTGTACTGAATTTTTGACATCGTTTGATTTAAACCGGCAACGTTCATATTTATTTCTTGTTTATTTAATTTTAATTTATTAGCTATGTCCGTTCTAATGAAGCTCGATTGTGATCCTGAGTCTAACAATACTCGAATAGTGTGCGGCTTATTATTTTTGTCTAGAACCCGTACTAACGCTGTACTAAGAAGAACTTGGGTCGGACTGTACGACATTCCACATACTGTACTTTTTTCTTGTACCGTCTGCGAAATCTGAAAAGCTTGTGTATCTGTTGATACATGTTCGCTTGTACTAGTGTTATTACTTGGAGAACTCACCGATGTCTCCGTACTATTTAAATTATTTGACCGTGCTAGATTTTGGTAATTATTATTTTGACTTTGACGTCTATCTATGTGTAACAACTTATGGTGTTTCAAAGAACAAATTTTACAAGGATATGATCTACAAACTTTACTGTGATGTCCAAATTTTAAGCAGTTTACACATAGTTTGAACTCTTGAATCTTTTTTATACGATCCTGTACATTTAAACCTAAAAATGTTTCGCAGTTAGAAATCTGGTGTAATTGTTTACAAATTGCACACTTTTTCACCGCTGCAAACAAGCTTCTTGTATTAGAAAACTGTTTTCTGGTTTCCTTGGTGTTTATATGATTGATTTTTAGTTTCTAATAAATCAGCTTTGTTATTTAAAAAAGTTTTTAAATCACTCAGAGTTGGTGATTTTTTACTTAAATCATTACTGTTTTTGTACTTTTCCCATTCACGGGACGTGTTAAAATCAAGTTTTGTACTCATTAAATAAATAATTAAAGTATCTACGGTAGGCTCATTGACTTGTTCAAGACACCTCATATGTTTAGATACGTTATCTATCATAGATCTTATGCGATCCGACGACTCTTTTGGAATAGACTCTACATTAAACAGGGCTTTAACATGGTTTTCAATTAAAATACGGGGATTGTTATATCTTTCTAGCAAAAGGTTCCATGCTACCTCGTAATTTTCAGCAGAAAATTCCAAAGATTGTACAACCAGTGCAGCCGCCCCAGTCAGACTGCTTCTTAAGTAATGAAATTTTTGTATTTTTGACAAAACCGTGTTACAATGAATCATAGATTCAAATGTGTCGCGATATTCTAACCAAGTTTGAAAGTTTCCCTCAAATTTAGGTACATCTATGGGGGGAAGTCTAAGACCAAACAATCCTTGAGAGTTACCATCATGATCAATTTGAGAATGATTTCTTACAGACTGCATAGATACTGATGATGTGCTACTATTGTTATTTTCCGTTTTCTTAAAATTTACTAAATGTTGTTCAGCTTTTGCTATTAAACCGTAATATTGTGTATCAAATGACATACGTTCTTCTACATCAATATCTATACCTCCTAACTCATTTTCAATTTGTGTTTGAATATCTTCAAACTCTACTAAAAGAACACCCTCTAGAGCATTTTTCCGGGTTTGAAGTTGTTGATAATCTATATTTGTGACACTATTGTTTTGCAACTTGGCTTCAAAACTTTGTAAATAGTTAAGTACTAAAAAATGTTAATTTAGCTTTAAGTGCAGCTCTTTTACGAATGTGTTCCTGTTTTGCCATTTTGGAGAAATATTAAGTAAGCTTTATGAAATTTTAGCGTACAATATCACAAACAAATTTTTGCTAAAATTGATTCGACTTCCTTGTACAAAATAAATCTTTCAAAAAATGTACTTTTAACAAATTATATAAGACATTCCATAGAAAGTCTGTACTGAAATGTTCAATTTGAAAGAATTTATGGTCAATTTATTTTTGGGTACTACCTTCCTTATTTTACCACTTAATTATTGTACAAAATGTCACCCTATCCTGTACATGCAAAGCCAGAACTAAGGAGCTAGGAAAATATTTTAGGATAAGGATCAAGCAATAGCGATAAAATAGGAACGACTCACTCTGTACGCTTCTTCTTGTGGAAAAAACACTATTTTTTCTTCTTGACAATGTCTACGTACACTACGTGTTTATTCGTGCATTTTTGTTCAATTTTGCTGATGCAATATGTCGCTGGCAGGACGTACGTCTATGTTCGCTTGTCATGTAACTAATCGTCCACGTTCTTGACGAACTCTTTACCCATCCGACGAAAGAGGGACCATGTAAATATTTGAAGCAAACTTCGATATTTCTTTGGACTGTATTTTTATTGCTTCTACACTTAAATTGGGTTTAATTTTACATGAAAAATATGACAAACTTTTCTCTCTGTGTCACACTTGACATGTTCTCTGTAACTATGGTTTTAAAAATACTGGTAACAATAAAATGTCTATACGTGGTTTCGAACACGGGAGATTTCCCACATTTTCCCGGACACCCTGTATATATTTGAGATCAGAAAAAAAAATCTTTCGTTATAGCGCATAATATACAGGGTGTTCCATTTAAAAAAATTGAAGTTGCCTATATTTTTCCATTTTATTTAATGCGATATTTTTTTACTGATAATTTCAAAAGATAATATGGAAAAAACTACAATTTTTATATAAAACGTTTTTCCTATCTTCAAAAATAAAGGCTCCAGATAGCCACGTAAATATAATCAAAGACCCTGTACGTGTGTAGATTAATGACCCATTTTTTAAAAAATATTTAAAAAAAAATGTAAAAAATTTTTTTTACAAAATTTTTCCAAGAATTTTTTTTACAAAATTTTTCCAAAAATTTTTTTTCCAAAATTTTTTCCAAAAACAATTTATTCCCAAACATTTTTTTCAAATTTTTTTCTCCCAAACTCTGTTTTCAAAATTTTTTTCAAATTTGTTTTACCTCAATTGTTTTCAAATCTTAATGTGTTATAGAAAATGTTCGTATGTAACGCCTCATTCGCCAGGAAGGGCAACCTCAAACGTCATGGGGACTGCAGGCAGTCAGGCAAAGTCTGCGAGACTTGCGGAGTAACTGTCAAGTCAGAGAGAGCTCTACAACATTATCAACGGCAGAAACACGGAGCCCTGTATATATATATATATATATATATATATATATATATATATATATATATATATATATATATATATATATATACATATACAGGGTGTCCCACGACGAACTGCCGCGATCGCTTATGGAAAAAGTATAAATAGCAAAGATCTGAAAATTTGGTCATGTACTAATGTCAATGGGGACAATTCGGCTAAAATATTTTCAAACTAGTGGCACTTCCGGTTGTACCGGAAGTAGATATCAACTTGCTTAGGGTTTTAAATGGAACACCCTATTTATTATTTCATTTTCGGATTTTACGTAAAATTCTAATCGCATTCCATGTATAATCTCCTATACCTAACTCTGACCGTTTTTGACATATTTCAAATTTTATGCCAAAAATGACGTTTGCAGGCCGAAAAATAATTATAGATTTTTCCTACATGAATGCCTTTATGATTTAATTGGGGTTGGTTTCCTTGTGGAAGGGGATCTACTTTAGTAGACTGTGTTGACAATTTGGTAATAAATAAATACAGGTTGATCAAAAACTAACATTAAAAATGAAATTGAAAAAATCGTTAAAAGTCATTTTTTCAAATGGAAGCCCCCTATTTTTTATAATTTTACCCTACTCAGCATTAAAAATAAGGGTAACTTTGTATAAGGTTGTCTATTCCGAAAATCGATAGTTTTAGAAAAAATGGCAGTTTAACATTTTTCTATTGTAAAAATCATATACGGTTTTCAAGTTTTGTTATTAGTTGGCCATGACCTCGAGGCACGGCCAAAGAAAACACTCGAGCACTACAGAAATGTCATTATTTCTTGCCATTTGACAATTATTGATAATAATCATGCCAGGGCGATTAAATTATACAAACGAAGATTATTTAAATTTGTTTATTATCTATGGGGAATGTAACAAAGTTTTATCAAGAACATGCGAGACATTTGCTAACAGATATCCAGATAAACAGAAACCGTCACGGAACAGTGTTAAACGAATAATGGAAAATTTCAAAAAATTTTTCACTGTTAAGGCAAAAATACATAAAAGAAAACCCATTCTCAATGATGAAAATATCGAAATTGCAATTTTGGGAAATTTTGAAACATCTTTTCCTAGTACTAATTCTACCCTAACCCCATCTTTAACCGAAACTCTGAACCTGTACTACTTCTACACTAACCCCCATCTTTATCCGAAAATATGAACAGTATTTCTAGTCTCCTTGTATTCCTAGCAGTAGCCTGTTTACTATTATTAACTAATTTCGTATATAAAGTTGTTAAATATCGTTATATCTTGTGGTTAAATAAATAATTTTTGTACTTGCTAGTTTTATAATATATTCATACATCGAAAACTCGTCTAAACGATTGTTGCGCTGGCCATCACCCCCTTCTTCGTCCTCGTAGATTACAGTATGTAATAAGATTTGCGAATCAAATATAAATTCTCCTTTATAGAATTCAATTACTCCAAGTTGTCCCCGTTCTTGTAAACTGCTCCAAATTTCGTTCATGTTATTATTGTTGGCAACCTGATTGGAAGCTTCTAGCTTTTTTAGCCTTTCAACCAACTCGTTTACGTCATCATAGTACCCAAATTCTTTGGGTTTTTCGTTGTATTCCATTAACGCTTGACCTAATTTTGATGACGACAACGACGGCGACGACGACTACTTCGACTTTGTTGGGATTCTTGTTGTACTTGGAGGTGTTTTTGCTGATTTCGTTCTAAGTTTCGAAACTTCTGCCGATACTGAGAGTAAGGGTTTAACGATATTTTTATATTTGTCAGATCTATTTCCTTTTAACTAGTCACTATCCCTTCGGTAAAGGTTTGTTCGTAAAAGAATATCTTTGTATTGTGCCTCATCTTCCTTTTTATGATAAATAGGTTTTTTCTAAAAACAGAAGATCGTATTTTTATATTTGTCAGATCTCTTTCCTTTTAACTGACCACTATCCTTCGGGTAAAGGTTTGTTCGTACAAGAATATCTTTCTATTATATCGCATCTTTCTTTTTATGATAAATAGGTTTTTACAAACAGAAGATCGTAGAGCCCTTGAGTTCCTCGGTATTCAATATCGTCTATTTGAATCTCGTCAATTTTTTTAAATCAACCCGTGAATCTCTCAGTTTCCATGCATCAGTTTCGCTATCGTGCTTAAGACCCTGTGTTAGATCAATATCATCTGAATCTCTCTCCAATATTTTGATATGTATTCTCGATCAATTTTAGGATACTGATTGGTAAAGTATGATTATTAGTGTCTGTAGCTTGTTTCTATATTAGCAAGTACGAATACGAATTACTGTAGTAGTTTTTAGCTGTTTCCTAGTTGTTTCCCGTAACAGGGTCTGTTTTTTAGCTGTTTTCCAGAAACAGGGTCTGTTTTTAGCTGTTTTTCCCGAACAGGGTCTGATTATTAGCTGTTTTTCTAGAAACAGGATCTGATTTTTAACTGTTTTCCAGACACAGGGTCTGTTTTTAGCTGTTATTAGCTGTTCTTTAAGACGTCGAGTGTTATACTGAATCTCGCGGGTTTCGGGCTTGATATGAGTATCAAACTTGTTGTGTACCTAATTCTTTCCAGTCCTATTGGCGGCTTTCTGTCAAAAGAAAATCGTATCTACGTATTCAATTATTAGAGATCTTTGAACGAAATTTTTATTTGGAATTCAGACCGAAAGGGGGAATGGGCTGGATGCTTTTTTTTCACAGATAAATGTCTGATTATTAGTAGCACCATTAGTACCCACATATTTTTGACGAAAATAGTTTGTATGTTGTTTATATATTAGCAAGTACGATTACGAATTACTATTTCCAGAAACAAGACCTATTTCTTCGTTGTTTCATAGCTATTCGGGAGTTGTTTTCCGAACCAGAGTATGTTTTTTAGCTGTTAAGTGGTTGAGCAGTTCGACGTTTATGCGGTTTCCTGAAACCGGGTCTGTTTATTAGTTGTTGTTTAGAAACAGGATATGTTTTTTAGCTGTTAAGTGGTTGAGCAGTTCGACGTTTAAGTGGTTTCCTGAAACAGGGTTTGTTCCTAAGTTGTTTTTAGCTGTTTCGAGGTTGTACTGCTGTTCTCACCTATGTGACTTTGCTAGAAATAAATATTTTAATTCCTACTACCACTCCCCGCCGATCTGATCGTACCTATTCACGCTTTACATTAAATTGCATGATCATTGTACCTGTACTACAAATATGGTAATTGTTTAGTCAATATGACTTATCTTCACACCACTTTACTCAGGATAACACGTACATGTAATACAAATATAATAATTGCTTAGTCAACATGCTTAACTTCATACTTACGCTAACCTTGCTTCATGTGCTAATTTATTTAGCTCGCTTGAGTTGAGTATAACAATATACTTAAATTCACAATTTCTTATACAGAGTGATGTGGAAATTTTGTCATCTTATTTTTGGTGATCACATCCTAGTAAGTTCCGAAGAAGAACTAATGCCTATTTTTCTGTTATTAAATCCACTACTATTCATAATTTATATACTTAATCGAAAATTTACTATACAGGATGATGTAAAAATTTTGAAATCTAATTTTTTAATACAGGATGATGTAAAAATTTTGAAATCTAATTTTTTACTATCAGTTGAGATTTTTGAAAAATAATTTGATAAATCTAATGATTTGAAATCAAATTTTTTACTATCAGTTGAGATTTTTGAAAAATAATTTGATAAATCGAAAGATCTGCTCCGCCACTATCCCCCATGCGAATTTCGTCTCTCCACCTTCAGCCGTTAGGCCGCTAATCGCAAAAAAACTATATCTCCGGAACCTAAGGGCCGATCGACACCATTCTTTTTTTAAACGCCTTCTCCCGCCGCCCCGAACACGTGACATATGTTAAATTTTTATGTTGACGTTTGACAAGTGACAGGTGACAAGTGACAGGTGACATTTTACATTTGACAGCTGACATTTCTATCGCTGACGTAAGCTCCACTGCCTAGTAAGCTTGCATGTACTAATGCATATTTTTCTGCTATTAAATCCAATACTATTCCTACTTTATCTATTTAATCGAAAATTTACTATACAGGATGATGTAAAAATTGTGAAATCTAATTTTTTACTATCAGTTGAGATTTTTGAAAAATAATTTGATAAATCGAAAGATCTGCTCCGCCACTATCCCCATGCGAATTCCGTCTCTCCCCCTTCAGCCGTTAGGTCGCTAATCGCGAAAACCTATATCTTCGTAACCAAAGGGCCGATCGACGCCATTCTTTTTTTAAACTCCTTCTCCCGCCGCCCCGAACACGTGACATATGTTAAATTTTTATTTTGACGTTTGACAAGTGACAGGTGACAGTTGACATATCTTCAATGACAGGCGACAGCTGACATACTTTTACGCATGTCTTCTGACGTCATCCTCAACACGTGACCCGCGTCAGTTCTTAATTTTAACATCTGACAAGTGACAGGTGACAAGTGACAGGTGACATTTGACATTTGACAGCTGACATTTCTATCGCTGACGTAAGCTCCACTGACGACGACTTCGATGACGTACTTGAAATTTACTCCCGCGCAAAGGTGGCCGAGATATGACGTCACGGAATACTGCACCACCTCCTCCGGAGGACGGAGTGGGGCAGAACATACTATCTTTCACTACTTATGTAATAAAAATCAGAAACAAGAAGATATAAATGAGATTAGAATTTAAAAAAAATCACTTACCGATAAGAAAGTTATGGCTAATAGTTTTGTTGATTATTTTTCTGAAGTGGGAGAAAAATTAGCGAACAAGATAAAGAACGGAAATAACATTAATTCATTTCTAGATAAAAAAATCAACAACATAAGTTCATTTAATT
The DNA here is from genome assembly GCA_963971165.1 of Philopedon plagiatum. Lineage (NCBI taxonomy): Eukaryota > Metazoa > Arthropoda > Insecta > Coleoptera > Curculionidae > Philopedon > Philopedon plagiatum. The sequence continues at coordinate 46,552,273 of OZ020192.1, read as the reverse complement.
TAGAAAAACTAATTGGCAAGAAGTTGAAGATATGATTGATAGCTTAAAAATAAAAAAATCATCTGGTGCTGACGGCATAACTTCGGAAATTTTAAAGTGTATTAAAACTATTATTTCTAGACCACTTACTTTTCTTATAAATAATATTTTTAAAACAAGTATATATCCAGAGGATTTCAAAATTGGTGTAATAATGCCTATCTTTAAAAGCGAAGATTCATGTAAAATTACTAATTATAGACCGATAATATTAATATCTTCATTAGCTAAAGTTTTTGAAAAAATTTTAAAAATAAGAATTGATAATTATTTTAAAAATTTATATTTTGTTTCTGAAAAACAATTTGGTTTTCAAAAAATAAGTCAATGCAACATGCTATTTGCTATTTAACAGAAAAAATATATTATACATTAGATAATAAAAAACCTTGTATTTATATTTTTCTGTATTAGCGAAAGCTTTCGATACTGTTAGACATATTTTACTTATTAAAAAATTAGAAAATATTGGATTTAGAGGAATACAATTAGAGTTAATAAAAAACTATCTAAAAGATAGGCCAAATCATGTTATAATAGACAAAGAAGAAAGTTATTCAAAAGTATAATATAGAATACGTTGTTTCCCAAGGAAGAATTTTAGGACCTTTATTTTTTAACAGTTACATTAATGATTTATTTAGTATAAATTGTGATGGGAAAATTCATAGTTTTGCAGACGATACTGTTATTTTTTATAGTGATACTAATTGAAACAACATACGTAGCAAAATTACAAAAGATTTTAAAATAGTTAAAAATTGGTTTGATAATAACTTATTAACAATTAATTTTGACAAAACAAATTATCTTACTTTTAGTCTAAATCAAAATAATGACACCTCAAATGTGAATAGCATTAAAATAGACGATGATATTCAAATTTTAAAAGCTAACAATGTTAAATACTTGGGAATAATTTTTGACAGTAAATTAAATTGGGATTTACATGTTAATTAAAAATTAAGAAGTTTGCTACCAATATTCAAAAATGTTAAAACCTTTTTGGATATAAAGCACTTAGAAACATTGTACTATGCATTAGTTAAAACTCATTTGAATTACGGGATTTTAGGTTGGGGAGGAATATGTAGAATTTTAGTGAAAAAATAGAAGTATTACAAAAAAGATTTCTAAAAATTATTTTTAATAGACTATTTTTATCCTTCAAAGGAATTATATTCAGAAACAAAAAAAAAATGGATGTTAGGCAAATATATATTTATAATATTTTAATATACGTTTTTAAAAATAAGAATCTAATACAATGTAAAAAAGATAACCATGACACGCGTCTTAAAAATGAAATTTCCATTAAACCAAAAATACATAAGTTTATAGTACAAAATAATTATAAATATTTATGTTTTTATTTAAACGATTATTTACCAGTAAATATTAAAAGAATTGTATAATTAAAAAAATATAAAATTGAAATAAAAGCTTGGATATTAACAACAAATGATTTACAGAAATTTTTGGAATTAGGTACTTTGATATTATTTTGTATAATATAAAAATTATTTATTTATTTTTCTCTAAGGATCTCTCTTGTCCTAAAAAATAAATTTTTATATATGTGTAATGTATGTTGCGAAAAGGGTAAATGAAACACCCGTAAAAATATGATACTTCTATTTGTTTGGTTTCCCCAAAATATACAAAAAACCCAAAAGACCAATGCAACGACGTTGCCACATTTAACAGTGAAAATTCCTAATATATTATACAACCCTTTACCTAACTTAAAACTATCAAAAAAAATACACTATTTAAATAATAGGACCTAATCTCGCGTTAAGGACAACATTTATAATTTATAATCTATCTATAAGTAAACATACTACTGATATCCTAATCTGTCTGGTACTTTTCTTATACGCCGAGGACGGTTAAATCTATTCATAGCCAAACTAGTACTAGGACGCGATTCAATAGTTTCTAGCACATCAGAATCAGGGTTAATGTCAATATTTTTGTCGTTCCTAATTTGATTTGCATGTCTTTTCCACGACTGACTACAATCGAATGGTTTAACAACAAAAACATTCCTTCCCAGCACCTTCGATACTACCGCCCTACACCAGCGAGTTTTACTGTGTCTGTAGTCCTTCACAAAAACCACTTGACCAACGCATAACTCTAAACTTCTTCTCCCTTTAAAATATTTTTTATTGTTTAATTGGGCCATTTTAATTTTGTTAGAAATCTTAGGCAAGTCACAATTTTGAAAGTCGGGCTTAATTAAATCCAAACGAGTTCTTAACGGCCTTCCCAAAAATATTTTAGCGGGAGTTTCACCTGTTGAACAATGAACAGTATTTCTATACAATATTAAAAATCTTGCCAAAGATACATCAACATCGCCATTGTTCAACTCCTTTAGCAAAAAATGTTTAACCGTCTTTACGCTATTCTCCGCTGCACCATTACAATGCGGTGAAAAAGGAGGAGACGTAATATGTTCGATTCTATTTATTTTTAAAAAATGGCTAAACTCACTAGACACAAAAGTCCGGCCATTATCAGAGACTAACTGTTTCGGTATCCCGTATCTTGCAAACATACTTCTTAAAATTTTGATTGTATAAAATGACGTAATTTTTGACATAGGAATAACTTCGATCCATTTAGAAAATGCATCTAAAATAATTAAGAAAAAGCTATTTTTCTTTGTTTCAAAAAAATCCGTGTGAATGCGGGTCCAAATTCCCTCCGAAACAGGCCACCCTAATAAGGGTGCCTTAGCAGGACTCGCCCGTATTTTCTGACAATCCTGGCAGTTCTTACAAACACCCTCGATATCCTCATTCAAAGAAGGCCACCAAAAATAAGATCTTGCCAAACATTTCATTTTAACCATACCCATGTGAGCACCATGTAGCTCGGCCAGCATATACGATTGTAAAGATGCTGGAATTATGACGGGATTTCCCCATAATAAAACATTTTCATTAATGCTAAGTTCATCGCGTCTATTAAAATAGGGTTTAAATTCGACGTCGAACTGAGAAGGCCAATCTGTTAAAAGATAGTCATAAATCTTTGATAATACGTTATCTGCTCTAGTCTCTTGCGCAACCTTGCTAATATCAATGGGAATTTCGCATTCCTGTATTATATAATTTAAACTCACGTCCTGCTCACTCTCATTTTGCTCATTTTCCCCTGATACAACTGGAAGTCGGCTTAAAAAGTCTGCTATATTTTGGTTAGTACTGACATGCCTTATATTAAAGTTAAAACCGCTTAAAAAATGCGCGTACCGCTGCAATCGATGTGCTCCCATCAGAGGAATGCCCTTCTTTGGGCCGAAAATTGAAACCAAGGCCTTGTTATCGGTAATTAAATTAAAATTTTTAGCATACAAATATTGGTAAAACCTTTTGATACCCCACACTATAGCCGTTGCTTCCTTATCCAAGGCTGAATATCCTTGTTCGGCCTTGGATAATGTCCTTGAAGCATAACAAATAGGCCTTTCAGTCCCATTTGCAAAAACATGGGACAAAACTGCTCCTAAACCATAATTTGAACTGTCCACTGTTAAATTTATCGGCAACTCTGGATTAAAATGTACCAACACATCATCTGACTTTAAAATATTTTTAATACATTCAAAAGATCGTTTACATTCGTCCGACCAATTCCACGCAATGTTCTTTTTTAAAAGATTGTACAGTGGGCTTAAAACATCTGCAATATTTTTTACAAAACGATTATAATAATTTACGGTCCCCAAAAATGACTTTAGCTGCGTGACGTTTTCCGGTTCGGGCAATTTTTGGATGGCTTGTAATTTTTTTTACACTTATGCAACCCATCCTTATCTATTACAAACCCTAAATAAGAAACGGATTCTGAAAAAAAATCACACTTGCTTTCTTGCACCGTTAACCCCGAATCTCGTAACAGGCCTAACACTTTTCGTAAATTATCTATATGAATTTTTTTGTTTTTCCCGGTGACTAGAATATCATCTAAAAATAATGCTACTCCCGGCATATTTTTAAATATTTGTTCCATTATTCGCTGGAACTGTGCAGGGCCACAAGACACCCCAAAAGGTAACCGATTAAATTGAAATAAACCCTTATGAGTACTTATGACAGTATATGGACGGGAAGAAAAATCTAGAACAATTTGTTGATACGCTTGACTTAAATCAATTTTTGAAAATTGCTGCCCCCCTTGCATTTTATTAAATAGGTCATCTAATCTAGGAATTGGATATTGATCGGCCATTACATATGGATTTATAGTCACCTTATAATCGCAACAAATACGCACACCACCATCTTTTTTTACAATAGGCACTATGGGCGTACCCCACTCCGAAAAATCTACCGGAGAAATAATATTTCCTCTAACCAAACGTTCAAGCTCCCTTTCTACTTTATCTTTTAGCTCGAAAGGTAAGGGCCGTGGCTTAAAAAACTTAGGGACTGCATCCGCTTTAACCCGAAATTTTAACTCAAATCCTTGAAAAGTACAAAGCTCGCCAGAAAACACCGAAGGAAATTCGGACTTTAGTTGTGTAACAATGTTTTTTCTAAATACATTAATCTGATTCACTTCTTGGAATCCCATATTGTAATTTTGAATAAAGTCTCGACCCAACAAGGCAGGCCCCTCTGTCGCGAGGACGTAGAAATTTAATTTATTGCTTTTGTTATTAAAAGTGACATTAAGATGCAGTTTCCCAATTGGCTTGATCTTATGACCCGAAAAATTTACTAAAGAAATGTTTGCATCAGATAACGGATAATCATAAAAATAGTTTTTAAAAACTGAAAATGGTACAACGGAGACAGCGGCTCCAGAATCTAGCTCAAATTTTACCATTTTATTCTCTAATAGTATATCAATAAAAATGGGTACATCGGCATCGGCCGCCCGAATCATAAAAACCGGTGTAAGATTGTCATCCTCAGATTCATTATCTACATTAAAAAAATGTATGTTTTTATTTTTGCACATTGCACTTAAATGACCTTTGCATCGACACATGTTGCAAACATATTCTTTGTACGGACACGAATTTGCCGAATGAAATCTGCCGCACCGAAAACACTTACCGCTACCGGTGCTACCAAACCTGTTCCCTCGCTCCTGCGTCGTTTCCCCTCGATAGGCCCTAAGATCTCGCTGCTGGCCAGTTTGATTTCTCTGACCGATGTTGCCGTAGTTCCTTCGTTGGCCTACAACCTCAGATGAACCAGCCTCCTGCCGTCGATTTCTTGTAACCAAAAACACATCAGCTTCGGGCTCTGATTTCACAACTGGAGCTGGTGGTCGTGCTGCGACTTCTTTTATTCCGGCTTGAGTCGCTTCTTCAATTTGAGCTGTCTCCACAGCCTTATTTAGACTTGCGTTAGGCTTTAATGCATACAATGCATTTTTAACTTTACCCTCGCTGTAATGAACGATGAAAATATCAACCAGTTTAGTTTCCAAAGATCCTGTAAACTGGCATTTACTTGCCAGCCCCTTCAACCGGGTACTCCACTCTTGGGCATTTTCGCCGTCTGCCTTATACGCTGCAAAAACTTTGGCACGTTCTACCCACACTACATTTTTGACATCATAATATGTTGTTAGGTTTAATATCAGATCGTTATATGCGCAATCCTCCGGCTTGGTAGGTACGCATAGATTTGTTAACAACATATAAGCTTCCTCTGACAAACTGCATAAGAGAATTGCCCTTTTTATCTTTTAATCCGTTATTTCTTTTGCAATAAAATACTGTGACAATCTACTCTTGAATACATTCCAATCCCCGGTCTTCGGATCAAACACTAAATTTATACCGAGGTCACCTAGACCCGCCATTTTCTTCGGTGGTTCCACACTCATAACATAACTTTTAATCTCACAGTTCTACTTTTATTTTAAATTCACTTTTTTTTCACTCTCGTGGGTCCTTTTTGTCGCGCTACCCCCCATACACATTTAAAGCACCTCGTCGCCAGTGTAATGTATGTTGCGAAAAGGGTAAATGAAACACCCGTAAAAATATGATACTTCTATTTGTTTGGTTTCCCCAAAATATACAAAAAACCCAAAAGACCAATGCAACGACGTTGCCACAATTAACAGTGAAAATTCCTAATATATTACACCATGTATTTGAATATATTATTTTTTTCAGTTGAATAATTTATATAATTAAATTATCTAATGTTAAATATAAGATTTGCCCCCAACGAGCACGTCTTCGGGGATTTTATCAAGTTTACTTATAATATAAATATATATAATAATATTTAACTCGTAATTAATTTAAATAAACTTTATTATTATTATTATTATTATTATTATTATTATTATTATTATTATTATTATTATTATTAAATAGCATATTAATTTGGATTTGGTTGCTGAATCTACCGATAAGATTCAGGTAAGTATAAAAAAGCGGAGAAAAACAGAATTAGTACGGTCTGTAAATTTATTGTTGTGAATTCAAGATTTTCGTTAGTATTTCTTCTCGAAGACAATTCTTTTTCATTTAATTTCCTGAAAATAATTGACCTCTCAGCGTCTAGTTTGGTGTCTTTGGCAAAAGTAGCAAGCAATGAAATATCGTTTAATTTTTTTGAAAGAAGATAAAAGAACAAATTATATAAACAAAACAAAGTTAAAATTGTGTTCATATTGTCTCTTGCTGTAAGTACGGTTCTGAGGTTTCTGGTTACTGCCTTAAGAAATGTCCGTTTTTTAAAATTTATTATTTCTATAAACAACTCTAATTTTGATATTTCTGATAACAAGGGTTACATCCCTCATTTTTTATTGTGGTGGATTTTTTTTAATAATTGGAAAATGTATTTATTACATTATAGAGATGATGAAAGACTGAATTTGAGGTTAAATTAAGGGGGTAAGCTATCCCCTCAAAACAAATTTTACCACTTATTAAAAAAACTTAAGAAGTTTTTATCAAGCACTAGCTGATATCCGCGGACTTCGCCAGCGTGTTTTAATCATGAAATATATGTTTAGAATATATATATATATATATATATATATATATATATATATATATATATATATATATATATATACATATATATATATATATATATATATATATATATATATATATATATATATATATATATATATATATATATATATATTAGTAGTTTGCCCCTGAAGAAGCCAATAAACATTGGCGAAATATTGGGTATTTAAGAAAAAAGTAGTTTCATTATCCACAGACCGTAAATCCCGATAAAATTTTACCTTTTTATCTCTATCAGTACGGTCGATAGCAATCAAGTTTACTATATATATATATATATATATATATATATATATATATATATATATATATATATATATATATATAGGGTGTTATGAAATTCACTGAATATATTGGAATGGGTGACTCCTGGGGTAGTCTACAGACATACCCAATACTTTTTTTACTTAAATCGAACATTTTAAAAATTTTCAAAAATACCCTAAAACCAGTCTATATTCGCCGCACCTGGATAGCGAGCACATGGTCCGTCATAGCGCTTGACCGAAAATTACGCGGGAAAAACTTAAAACAATTGAATTTGTTGTAACGTTGCCAGACATATAAATCTTTAAGAGAATTTATTTTCTGTTTTTAAGCATAATTTAAGACAAAGAAAAAAACCTTTTCCTCAGAAAAAAAACCTTTTCCTCAGAAAAAAACAAATAAAAAATAGTAAAAGGACACTGCGAAATCAATCCTTTTTGTAGTAGCCTTAGTTTTAATTAATATTTATGATACCTTATATTAGGTTATAAATAAGATAAGCGTTATTCCTAATAGCTTAAATAAACTTTCTGCTAAAAAAAGTTTAAAATCCAAACGAACAATTGAGCACAACTACATAGTATTTTAAAAGTATAAGCAAAATTCTTTTATTACAGAATTTGAAAAAAAAAACATATTATTCTGTTTCACCCAGCATGTTCAGAAAGTTGTTATTCGTCCTTCAGTTAAGAAGAAATTATCTTAAACTTACCGATTTTTTTGAAAAGATCCCCATAAATGAGTTTTGCATTTAATTTTCAACCGTATTAGGCTAATTTAAGAAACGCTATAATCAGAGCACAAACTATTTTTTTTAACGTCGTTGTCTTGAAATAAAGCGCGAACATTAAGTTTTTCACTTTTATTTCAGGATTAGACTAAAGTTATGAGTTCTACTTGATTAAGCTTAAACTGTAGCACCTTCTTAAGCTTACACGTGAGCTAAATAATAATAACGTTCCAAATATTTTAAAACACGACACTTTTACTCTTCTTAATTCCGCATTCTTGTCTGGAAGAAGTTTTTCTTCTTCTCCCTTTCTCTCGCTTTTACTGGCATCTTCTGTCCCTTTTGACGTAGTTCGTTTTCGGGCCATTTTAGCAGCACCTCATGGGTGCATGGGTCGCATGACGACAAAACATCCAATGGCAAGAGAACAGGTCCGTAGTAGGGGTTTTAGTTTGTTGCATAGTAGAGAATAGGTATTTTGAAAATGTCTTCCATTACTTGCTTCCAAACAAGCATGCATCCGTAGCGTATTGTCCAGAAGCAGTTGAAGGATATTTGTTAGGATAATTTTAATAAACACTGGAATCAAAGTACAAACGTATTTTTTATTGTTAATGAGCAAAAGTAAAAATTATCAGCTTAATTAAAGACTTTGTTGAACACACCACACTAATTACTTAAACCTTTCTTCTCAAGTTAAACAAGAAAACAGTATTAATATCATTAAAACTTTGGAAACGGGGGTTAGTCCAGGGATGGCTCTAACCTACTTGGAAATAAAATTGGGATCCGATTTGAAAATAAAATACAAATATTTATTTACTCACTCTGTGTAATTGGAAAATGCGAAATACGAAAATACTTCGGTGAAAGTAATATAACATACAGGGTGTCTAAAAAGTATTAGCATGGGTAAATATCTTTGCTAATATTAAAGATAGAGACACCAAATTGTAGTTGTGTCTTATTGGTTAATAAATCTACTTTTTTCAGGTAATTTGACTTTTTCAACCCTCTTGAGGGGTGGCGCTACGGAGTTGAGGTGAAAACTTTTGAATGCAAACCTATGTCGTGTGGTCCCTTCTTTTAAAAGTCTTCAAAAAAGAAACATTTTACCGCAAAGCCCGCATTTTAATTCATTTTTAAATGGCAAGCCTATAAAAATTATAAATCGTAAATCGTATAATCGGGCGAGGCATAAGTCGACCGTTAGTCGACCTCTTGTGCCATACAGTACCAATCTGCTCGCACATTTATTTTTTGTTTTGTGGGGTACTTTTCTTTCTAACTTTTTCCAACTTTTTGGTCTTCTTCATTTGTTGTTTATATTTTTCGATTTTTGACATCTGCGCAGTAGAGCAAAATGCGTACCACGCGCAAACCGAGCGTGCTAGACATGCGCACGGAATTTCAGATGGACTTTGGTGTCTACATTTGAACCCATTCACTTTTAAGAATATATCTCCAATAGTAAAACTACAACTACGTATTTAACATATTTCTACGATTTTATGACGTCTTGCTCTTTTGAACATTCTTAACTATGTGACATTGTGACACCGCACAACAAGAATATGGGATGAAACATCAGCAGATATATTAAAAATATATAAACACAATCTTACGGTGGTGCGGAACCCTATATGCGCGAGTCGAACTCGCACTGGACCGTTTTTTTATTTTACACAATCACAGGAACGCCCAAGGATAAAATTATTTTTGTCAAATACCGTATACGTACGTACTTATTTTCGGCATTGAGGCCTCTGGGAACAGACCAACCGTGCCAGCCTTACTTATTACGTTAAAAGTTGTTTAGAATGACCACCATGAACTTCTTGCCAGTAATAAAGTCCATTTTGGAACTCTGCCAAGAAGTGACATCTGCCGTTCTCGAAAAGACCTTTAAAATAAGATACCACACGGCATGGGGTTGCATTTAAAATTTTTGACCTCAACTCCCTAGCGTAACCCCCCAAGGGAGTGGTAAAAGTAGAATTACATAAAAAAGTAGAATTATTAACCAATAAGATACAACTAAAATTTGGTGTCTCTATCTTTATTAATAGTAAAGATATTTGCCCTTGCTAAGACTTTTCAGACACTCTGTATGGTATATCACTGTAACCGAAGTATTTTCGTATATTTTCAAATAACACAATGTTGGTAAATAAACATTTGTATTCTATTTTCAAATTGATTACTAATTTTACTTCCACCTAGGTTAGAGCCGTCCCTGGAATATCCCCCATTTGCAAAGCTTTAGATATCATGGATAAAATACTAAACTACGGATATTACTATACGCAACCCATAATACGCGTCGTGCTATCTCTCTTTCCTCGTTCTCATTTGTATCACTCTGTCTCTCAATCTATTTGTTTCGCCGAGAGGAGCTAACGGTTACGACTTTCACGCTTCAGTTTTCGCCGGACGCGTAAGCGACGAAAGCTCACGCTGTGATTGGTTGAATATCGGGCATAGCGACGCGTTAGGTGACTGCGCAACATCACGACGTCATCATTAGCTCGTGCAGTGGTTCCGCCAGCTACCCTCGCGCACTTTCTTCGGCCGGCTTTTAAAATTGTCATTGAAAAAAAAGTTTTCAATTTATTAAAGGTTCTATGGTATGTGTTTATAGCCTTGACTATTTATAACAAAACAAAACATTTCGTAGTGTTTGTTGGACTTTCATGTTTTAACCAAACGGCTGGGTTGTATTGTGATTGTGCAGTAATAGTAATAAACTTTATTATTGTTTTAACACAGCGTGCGAGTCCGACAGAGAATGTTCGTTTTCGTTTCATTTCAACTTTACTTCCAGTCAAGAGCCTCGTAATGCGTCGTTTGGAAGCGCATTCGTTTTTATAGTTATTTTGTCGTAAATAAGTGGGAGGCAAGTGTAAATACAATGATGCTATTTGAAACTTTGTCTTGTATCAAAAAATCTTGATTTGTCTTACTGGAAAATGGTATGAAGGAAAGTTTATTATTAATTTAGTTGTGAGGAATTTCGCTTAAAAATTCGGTGGTTTTATGGCAAATGGTGATATGTGAGAAAAGTAAAATTTTACAGGAGAGCAAAAAGAAGCATTCTGCCATAAAACTATGTAATAGAAACAAACTTAGCTCATCTTGACAATTTAAAATAGAATTATTTTTAAGGCAAATCGAGCCATATGGATTTTAGAGAACATAGATCTTATTGGCATATAATATGTAACACAAAAAACGTGATTTGGCCAAAATATCGACATAGCACCTTTTACCAAAAAACCACCGAATTAAGAAGGATATAGGTAAATAAACCTGTTAATAAATACCAAATCTTCTGTTAAATATGATTTAAAATGGGAAAATAAAAAAAGTACATGCTGAAGTGTTGGGAGTTTTTTGTTTAAAACTGATTTGGAACCAAAATTTTTGTATAGGTACTCTTTTTCTTCCAAAAAATTCTGGTCGGCCTAGTTGGACAAAATTTTACTCTTGTTTTGAACAGCTTTTCTCTGCATTTTTTGTGTTGTAGTATTTTCACTTTTTGAAATTTAATTGTTTTAAAAGATTTAGTATGATTTCTTACTTTAAAGATAACAAATCTACTATTTTTCAAATCTGTTACTTAAGTACATAGGAATATTCTAGAGAGAATTGGCAACGTCACAGTGACTACTGACGTCAAAACAAAAGTATTTTTTCTGTAACTGACGTTTCTCTTTGCTTTTTATATGGCCATGTATTTATGAACAGTGGCGCGCAGTCACAAAAAAAATAATTTTCGAGGACCGATATCTACCTTTTTTTTTATCATGAAGCGCCATTTATGAATATTTTTATTCAATCTGAATTCATATCAGGAGTTACCCCATGGATCTAAGTAGTACAAGATAGGGGTCTGTGCCCCACCCGCCACCCGGCGGGATCTTATCTTGTGATCTATGACGTCATATCTCGGCCACCTTTGCGCATGCGCAAATTTCAAGTACGTCATCGAAGTCTACGTCACGGGATCTTACGTCAGCAAACCCAACCTGCGCGCGCAGCTGTCAAATGTCACCTGTCAACTGTCACCTGTCACTTGTCAAATGTCAAAATTAAAATTTGACATACGTGACGTATGAAGGATGACGTCATAAGACATGTGTAAAAGCATGTCAGCTGTCACCTGTCATTTAAGATCTGTCAACTGTCACCTGTCACTTATGAAACGTTAAAATAAAAAACTGACATACGTCACGTGTTCAAAATGGCGTCATAAGACATGTGTAAAAGTATGGAAGCTGTCACCTGTCATTTAAGATATGTCAACTGTCACCTGTCACTTATGAAACGCCAAAATTAAAATTTAACGTAGGTCACGTGTTCAAAATGGCGTCAGAAGACATGCGTAAAAATATGTCAGCTGTCACCTGTCATTTAAGACATGTCAACTATCACCAGTCACGTGTTAAACGTCAAAAAAAAAATTCAACATATGTCACGTGTTCAGGGCGGTGTCCGAAAGCGTTTAAAAAAAGAATGGCGTCGATCGGCCTTTTGGTTCCGGAGATATAGTTTTTTGCTATTAGCGCTCTAATGGCTCAGGTTGGAGAGTTGAAATTTGGATGTAGGATAGTAGATGATGAGTTCATTCGATTAGTGAAATTATTTTTCAAAAATCTCGACTTTGAGGAAAAAATTAGATTTCAAATTTTTACATCACCCTGTATAGCAAATTTTGGATTAATTATATAAGTTATGAATATTAGGGGATTTAGTAATAGAAAAATATGTATCAGGTCATTGGAACTAGTAAAAATTAGATCTCAAAATTTTTACATCACCCTGTATAGTTAATTTTCGATGAAATTTAGGAATTTTATTTAAGTTAATAACAACTAAACAACTCACGTTAAAATCGTCAATGTTTAAACTGAGTTGTTTAAACACCCTTGTTTAAACAGCCCTGTTCAAACAGCTCTGTTTAAACTAACCTGTTAAAAACACCGCTGTTTAAACAGGGTTGTTTAAACACCCCTGGTTAAACAGTTCTGTTTAAACAGTCGACGGTAGAACTCCCGGTCGATGAAAAGGGGGCTCGAATATGATAAAATTCATGATGGGTATCAAAGAAAAGAGAAAAATTTAAATAAAGTAATAGCGCTATTAGGGTTTCTTAATTCCGAGAGGTAAGGGCATTAACAATTAAAGAAAATGAATGATTTAGTTTGAAATTGTTTGCAAGGAAATCAAAACGTATTTACATGTGTTTTAGTGGCAATAGAAATGAGTATACAGCGATAAGAACGTCGGAAGCCGTCAGCCTTCGCAACTTCCGTCCTTATCAGGAGAATATTAATTAGTTGAAAAAGCTATTTACTTGTAAAATAACAGTCGGTATGTGTGTTTAGATAGAAGCAAATATGTACGTAGAACCGATCGGTAAAAATTAAGATTTTAAAATGTGTGAAGAAATAGAATGTATTAATATTATTTAAGTGAATAATAACAGCAAAAAATATGTATTAGTGCCGTGTGTAACTCGGGGAGTTGCGGTTAACATTTCCGGTGATAAGGCTGGTTCGAACGTGGTAATAGCGGAAAGAATTGCAAATTAGGAACCTGATACTGATAAATAAAACACACAATTAGAAATTATTAACTTTATTTTAAGCAGCAAACTGCGTCGTTAACTTGTTAGGACCCGTCAGTTTTCGGCTGATAAGGGAAAGCATAAAAGGGGGAATGTGACAATTTGCAAAGCACAGTCGACGTCTGAAGCTCCGTGTGTGTGTGTATTAAGTTCGTTGCCAGCCAGTCAGAGTGTTCTTTGTTCTTTGTTTTTTGTGTGAAGGAAGTGTACTGTGAAATTTTTGGGTAAGTACCGATTCATATTAGCTTAAAGTTTTGTAGTCTGCATGTATGAACAAAAATGAAATGTCGAATATTTACAAGAATATTAGTGCCGTTTTGTCAGGGAAAATAAAAATAGTCTATCGATGTGTCTGTCTTACAACCTAGTGCCGTCTTGTCAGGGAAAATCAAAAATAGTCTGTCTATGTGTCGATCTTACAACTTTAGTATACAAAATTATGATTTTAATTTCGCGTTTAAGTAACAGCATGGAAATCTTCAATTATTTACAGTAATATTAGAATCGGGATCGAGTAATAGAAAAGTATTTTTGTCTGAAACCCTTTTTTTATTTTTTAAAATATATAGATTAAGATCAAACATACTTTTTAGAATTAAAAGTCGCTGACAGTGTTCAAAGCATTTCTTTTTTCATTAGTTGTTTGCTGTTTAAACGTAGTGACTTTGGGTATTTTTAAAATATTTTACCTTAGCAGTAGAGTGACATAGCTTCCAAACAATAAATCTTTTAAACTAGAACCTAACAAAGCACTCGTAGTCTTCATACATGTAATATTGTTTGAAAAAATTTTAAAGTCGCTGACAGTGTTCAAAACATTTCTTTTTTCACTATTTGTTTTTTGTTTAAACGCAGGGACTTATTATTTTTAAAATATTAATTTACCTTAGAAGTAGAGCGACGTAACGCCCAAACAATAAATCTTTGAAACTAGAACCTGACGAAGTAGTCTTTATGCATGTAATAGTGTTTTAAAAAATAATTTCTCTATCGGGTATGTATAAACTGCAGTTTTGCTTGAAGTTATGCTAAAACTGGAAATTTAATGAAGGAAAAAATTTATCAAACGGCGAGTAGGGAAAGATGATGTATGTTCGGTTTCCACTCACATCTCGGAGTCACATAATAGTAGGAGTATACCAACAAGGGTTCGGAAACATTTTCCTCAGTCAAAATATTTTATTTTCCAGAAAATGTTTGTGTGCGAATTCTGTAGCCGTGCGTTCACCAGGAAGGACAGCCTCAATCGTCATGGAGATTGCCGCTTAGCAGTCAAGATCTGCGACGTCTGCAGTGGGATTTTCAAGTCGGAGGGGGCTCTTCTTCGCCACCAGAAGGAGAAGCACCCGGCCCCCAAAAGACCAGCGAAGACCACGCAGACATCCATGGCGAAAAGAGCAAGACTCGTTTCGACAGATGGTGAGTAGTTAAAAATTGAAATTTTCTTTTAAGACTAGAATTGTTTCTAGATAACTTTGATACTAATTATTTTTTCTTATCTCTAGAACCATCTACATCAGCCACGCAGCATTGCACAACATGCCGGATAGATGTCCCAGCGAACCGATGGGGCGGTCATCTAAGGACCCTGGGACATCGTGAGAAATGCTGCGTGATGCAGGAGGAGGAAGGAGTAGAGCTGATAAGAACATCGTTCAGGAGCCGAATTGCGACGTACCGACTGACTTCAAGCCAGGATCCCACCAACGTAAAGCAGTATCTACAACAGCTAAAACAAAAATTCGTCAAGTTGGTGGGAGACATCTGCGCAAAGTATGAACAGCTGAAGGTCGGTCTGGAGCTTTTCGGCCGCTTCCTCCTGCAGTCGAACGAGTCAGAGGAGGTGAAGTCCTTCAACACCAAATACCAGCTGGTGAGCAGGGCTACGGACTTGGAGGAGCTGTTTGAGCAGTTCAGCACTATCGTAGACCGGAAGTATTCAGAATTTATGGAAAAGGATAGTGGTAAGTGTAAAACTATTGCAAAATTTTTTTAAAACTTCAATATTTCTTACTAATACCTATTTCTATTGTTACAGGGTGGGCGCTCCAACAACTCCTCCACTTAGAATTAGGTATCAACAAGATCCAGCCTCTAAAGCCATCTTCCTACATCCCGCTGCCAAAGGAGATTGAAGCAAAGAAAGCTGCTCTGAACATCCAGAACACGGATCAAAAATGTTTCATGTGGTCAGTCCTAGCTGCCTTACATCCTTTGGATCGAACTCAACATGCAGAGAGAGTCGCGAACTATCTGCCTTTTGAGAACGAACTGGACTTTACAGGTATAGAATTTCCGATTAAACTTATCGACATCGCTAAGTTTGAGCGACTCAATAATATTTCTATTAATGTCTATGGACTTGAAAGGGTTTTGACAATGGTGAAAATAGTATTGAAGTCGTGGGTCCCTTATACTTTACAAAATCTCGTAATAGGGAGCGACACGTAAATTTGTTAGTAATCAGTGATGACTATGGAAATAGTCATTACTGCTTAGTAAGAAACATGTCTCGCTTGATCTCAAGTCAATTATCCAAACACAAGGAAGCTAAGTATTTATGTGATGGTTGTTTATCGTATTTTTATTCAGAACAAAAATTAAAGACTCATCAGGAGCACGATTGCGGGCACGTTTTAGCTAAAGTCCCAACGACAAATTTAAAAAAAAATAAATATGGTGAAGAGATTCCCGAGAATATTTTGAAATTTACAAACTTTGAAAAAAAATTAAAAGTACCTTTTGTTGTTTATGCCGATTTCGAAACGATCCTTGAGCCCCTGGATACAGAGGAAAATGCGCAGGATCCCGATACGTCATACACGGTGAGAACGCACAAACATGTTCCGTACTCGTTCGGTTACTACATCAAATGTGACTTTGACGATGCTCATTCGATTTACCAAAGTTATAGAGGTCCGGATGCTAACAAAGAATTCGTAAAACGGTTAGAGATTGATTGTAAATCAATCTATAATCGCTTTATGAAGGAAGTAGTACCCATGACACCTATTTCTGCGGAACAAGAGAGGGAGCATCAAGAAGCTAGGGTGTGTCATATTTGCGAAAAGCCATTTGATGTAGCGTTAAACGATCGTGTGCACGAACATAATCATACAGACGGCTCCTATCGAGGTCCCGCGCACTCTGTATGCAACCTGAATTACAAAATCCCTCAATTTATACCCATCTTTTTCCATAACATGTCCAACTTTGACTCCCACCTGTTTGTTAAGGAATTGGCTTCCAACGAAAAAAAGTTGGATGTTATCCCCCAAAACAAGGAAAAGTATATCTCCTTTACTAAACATGTTTTGGTGGATAACATCGAGAACAGAGATGGTAAACAACGACAGGTATTTTTAAAATTACGCTTCCTCGACAGTTTTCGTTTCATGGCCAGCAGTCTCGATAAACTCAGTCAAAATTTAAAACCAGAACAATGTCGAGAAGTGAGAAAATATTTCGCGGAAGAAAATAAGTTTCAGCTTATTCGACAGAAGGGTGTCTTCCCATATAATTACGTGGATAGTTTCGCGAAATTGAATGAGAGTAAACTGCCATCACAGAAAGACTTTTATAACCAACTCAAAAAAGAAGACATCAGTAACGAGGATTACAAGCGTGCTGGGGCTGTATGGAATTTATTTGAATGTAAAACTTTAGGCGAATATTCAGATATTTATTTAAAATCCGACGTTTTATTATTGACAGATGTTTTTGAAAGTTTTAGAGACGTGTGCCTTAACACTTACGGTCTAGATCCTGCGCAGTACTTCACGGCGCCCTCTCTTGCGATGGACGCCGCACTCAAGTCCACATCAATTTCCTTGGAATTACTGACAGATCTAGACATGGTACACTTCTTTAAACACGGTATTCGCGGTGGGGTCAGTCAGTGTAGTGTTAGAAAAGCTTTTGCTAACAATAAATTTATACCTCATTATGACGCTTCCAAACCTACTTCCTACATCATGTATTTGGGCGCTACCAACCTCTATGGTGCGGCTATGTCTCAATATTTACCAACGGGGGATTTTAAGTGGTTGGATGAGACCGAAATTCAAAGTTTAGATTACATGAATGTCGCGAACGATTCTAAAACTGGCTATATATTAGAGGTAGATTTAGAATATCCCGAACAGTTGCATTATTTACACAACGAACTACCCTTTTGTCCACAATCAATAGCTCCACCAGAATCAAAATTCCAAGATATTGAAAAATTAATTCCAAATTTTAAACCTAAAAGTAAATATATAATTCATTACCAAAATTTGCGTCAGGCTTTAGATTATGGGCTTAAGCTCACCAAAATTCATCGCGTTATATCTTTTGACCAATCACCGTGGCTAAAGAAATACATTGACCTAAACACAGCGATGCGCAATCAAGCGCAAAATAAGTTTGAAAAAGACTTTTTTAAACTTATGAACAACGCCGTGTTTGGGAAAACAATGGAAAATGTGGAGAAACGGGTAGATGTTAAACTTGTTTCTCATTGGGAAAATATTGGTAGAAGGTTGGGAGCCGAAGCGTTAATTTCAAAACCTCATTTTAAAGATCGCACTATTTTTAACGAGAACCTGGTAGCCATCCAGATGAAAAAACAAAAAGTCACATATAATAAACCGATTTACGTGGGTTTCAGCATCTTGGAAATATCCAAGACTATTATGTATGACTTTTTGTACGGGTATATTAAGCCAAAATACGGCAACAACGCGGTATTACTCTACACTGACACCGATTCCCTTGTTTTGAAAATTACAACCGAAAATTTCTATAGCGATATGACACAAAATTTAGATAGATTCGACACGTCTAATTTCTCACAGGAAAATCCACATGATGTTCCTGTAAACCAGTCAATTTTGGGCAAAATGAAAGATGAGTATGCAGGAAAAATCATTTGGGATTTCTACGGTACCGGAGCGAAAGCATATTGTGTAAATGTGGAGGGAAAGTTAACCAAAAAAGCTAAGGGAGTTCCTGACTACGTCACCCAATCCGAACTAACTCTGGACGATTATAGGGAGGCGGTTGACGTAGAAGGAACTCAGATTCATCGTCAGATGAACACTTTCCGTTCTCATTTACACGATATGTATGTCGAACTTAAAAATAAGGTAGCGCTATCACACGCGGACGATAAGCGTTACCTTATTCCCGGCGACTTGGAGAACACGCTTGCTTGGGGTCATAGAGATATTAAAAAGTATAAGGAATCATCGGAAATTCCATGAGCGAAGACTGATCACGGGCAGCTAACTTTCCTTTAATCCCCTTTGGTAGCTAAATGTATGACTTTAGAGGCTGTGATATTAGATTAGGCATATATGTTATTTATTTTATTATTTATTGTATTCATTTATTTCTACCCTATTTATTGTATTAATTTATTTCACCCTAGTCTACCCTATTTATTTACTTTATATGTATATTTTACCTAAGTTTACCGAAGTTTACCCTAGTTTTTTAGTTTTCTATTATTTGTTTATATGTATATTTTACCCAACTTTACCCTATTTTTTTTTTTGATTTTTATATTGGTTTGTTTATATTATTTTTTTTTTAGTTATATTTATATTTACTATTTACAGACCATTGTTCGGTCAGATTTTGTGCTTTTTAACTTATTTTACCAAAGTTTACCTTTTTTATATTTTTCTATTGTTTATTATTTTACTCTATTTACAGACCACTGTTCGGTCACATTTTGTGTTTTTTTTTTTCACTTTTTTTACACTTTAATAAATTTTTGTGTTTATATTGGTGTTTTATTTCCTTAGTTAGAACAAAGAAAAACAAATTAACGTTAGACTATTTATTTAGTAACAGTATAATATTCAATATTAAGCTTATACAATTCATAAACATGTTTTGCAAATAGGTGTATTAGCTTCTCGGTCCATCGAAATAGATACTTGCCTCTTGTGGCATCTTCAAACTTTAGCCTTCTCTTCTCACCATTGCGATGAAACACTAGCATATACTGCCCAATTATCATAAATGTATCTACCCAATGGGTATTGAAACAATCAAAAGTGCTTAAAAATTCTTCAAATTCCTCACTAGAGAAAGAAATTTTGCCATAATCAATAGTATCCAAAATTACTTGTTTGCGTTCCTCTTCGGACGTAGTAAAAATGACAGTTATAAAGTCATCAATCTCGTAAACTCGGTTAGGCTTAGTCTTAAGAACTACCGCTGGAACATCAGGACATCTAGAGGACGATTCAAACACCTTATCCCAGCCGGAAGAGGAGGAGGAGGAGGAGGAGGCCGCCATTGGTAAGTTTAAATGGTAAGTTTCGAAAACAATCTAACCACAGATTTATATTCTTTGTAAAACTTAATGTCTCTTTTCAGCTTGCGTATTTTTTTCAAATGCTCGTCTAATCTAACTGACAAGTCGACTGTCTTTGTCATAAGCTCGAGACTAAATGATCAAATTTCTCAAGGGGGGCCTAATAATATAGGATAAAATTAAACGTTTAACTTCTTTATTTAGGTAAAAAATCATAAATATATTCATACAAAATTTTTGAATTCTCAGCACTACAAATACAATATTCTAAAGCATGATAAGAACAAGTGGTTTTACTTAGAGATAATTTCGGTACAGCAACACTGCCCCCCAGTAAATTCTAAATTAACAATATCGGGTATATGCTTAAGATATTTCATCGTGGAAAAAGTTTCCAGTAAGAAGGTCTTCTTTACATATCCCTTCACATAGATAACATCAACATCCCGTAGATCGTTGTAGATAATGCGGTGAAGTTCATTGTAATCGGTTTCGCCGGAATTGTAGTATAAACCATGTCGGTTCCCATATAGAAACATCACTTGCTTCTGGCAATCATAGGACAGCTCATAAAACGGCTTAACGGGGTTGAAAAGATAGTTCCGTATTTGCTTTCCATCGTAAATAGCCAATTCTTTAGCTTAAAATTCTGGAACGCTGAATCCCTGAACATCAACCACAACAAACTTCATCGTGTTGAGCGGGTTGAATAGTAACTGATTACAACAGATCACGTACTTGACCTGTTAAAGCCTGATACTCGAGCACTCGATCATGAATAATTATACAAAAGGCACGGGATTAAATATTTGGTTACAAGAACAATATATCTAGTTATCCAATTGCATGATGATTGTGCGGCAATCATAGATAACTCCACTAAATTTCGGCGATAAAACGCAAAATTGTCATTAGGGTTCCAGTCATTAGTGACCCAATTTTGTAACGGGGATACTAAAGACAGATTGGGGTCCTAGTGACAATTTCTGTTCTATTTCAAAAATGAATGGCGAAACTAACTCAGAATGTCAACTAGACGTTGCTTCATTAGTGAGAAAGCTAAAAATAATGAAAAAAATGCTTATGAGAAAAGAAAAAAACTCGAGCGGCAAGAATATGAAGAAAAGAAAAAGAGGGAAAGGCAGCGATATTCTGACAAGAACAGATTAAGAGGTATGGTAAAGCACGAAGACATCGACCATGCTTTAGTGGAGACATCTTCTAGTAGCAAAAATTAAGAAAAAAGGAAAAACATCCAATTTCTATAATTGCTAATGCCTTTCCATCTCTGAATTAAGAAACTATACTAGTACCATTAATTTATTTAAAATTTTCTCTTTTATTTGATACCCAACACGTCGTTTATCATATTAGAGCCCTTTTAGTCACCCTATCTTCGGAGGGTGGTTTAAATTTCTACAAATATACACGGTGTACACGTGACAAGTGACAAGTGACAGCTGATATACTTTTACTTATATCTTAAGACGTCATCTTTAGCACGTGACCTATTTTATCCAATTCTTTTCAGGCATTAAGGCAATGTACTTAATAAGCGATAACTCAGGAACGAGTTGATCGATTGACTTCGGGTTTCTTCCAAACGAAATATTAAGTTTCACATTTAACAAATGACAAGTCTCAAATCGTTAGTTGAAGGTAAACAGAACCCCTAATACTGGTTTCGACTAACTCCTTCTTCGTTGTTGACGCGACTACTTTTTACTATTTCAGCCATGCTTCTCGCTTGACGGTTTGGAGTTGTTGTTTATACTGGTAGAAAAAAGTCATGAGGCATAAAGAACTATTTATTTCGCTCTATACTTTTACATTATTTGTTATAATATTACTTAGTAAATCTTTGAGTTGTTCTAAAAGCCCTATATTAGGACATTTAATACCAAAGAAATTAAGATTCATCTTTCCTGAACTAACGAGGCTGTTGGTAAATTCATTATATTCGAAATACATGCCGTTTTGAAGGAAGTATAAACGACCATTTGTGTATCGAAATACGCCATCTACTCGAGCAGGAACGCCCGGAAAAAGTTCTGATATTAGGTGTGTTTCTTTCGGTCTAAAGCTACATTCATCCATGCCCCATACCACAAAGTTATTGATAAACAAATAGGTTCGTCCCTTATTAGTGTTAACTGCTGCAGAAATTATCGTTTTATCACCTCTTCTAGCAAGCATATTAATATTTTCCGAGCGTATTAATTTAAAGGTTCCATATTCAAAAAAGTAAATTGTATCACCCACAATGGTAACAATTTCGCCATTGGGTCTTTCATAAATAGCTGTAATGTTTTCTAAATCTTTTGGCAAGAATGACAAGTAATCAGTTATCAGGAAAGGCTTGTTATTAATTTCTTTGTTATTTAAATTCAGCATCCACACATATTTTTCATAAAATATGTACAACTTATTTTTTACCACTAAAAATGTGTTAAGTGTTTTCAAATTTAAATCACATAACTCTGGTCGTATCGCGATTTTCTGCGTTGTTGTTTGCAGACTCGGAGTTTTTTCCGTTGGTTCCAGTGGCGGCACAGGCTTTTTTTCTGTTGGTTTCATACTTGGTGGTGGTGGTACCGGTTTTTCCGTTGGTTTCGTACGTGGCGCCAATGGTTTTTCTGTTGGTTTTGTACGTGGTGGAACAGGTTTTTCCGTTGGTTTCGTACGTGGTGGTGAAGGTTTTTCTGTAGACGACACCAAAGGTGTCTTTGCAGGTATGGGATTCGGTAGAGATGGTATAGGACTTGTGATTGGTCCATAGAGTTGTTGTATGCCAAATATATCATCCGTAGATAGGTTATTGCGTTCTTGGTACCATGGAAGCATAATCGCATCCGGATCCATTGAGTGTTCTAAGCCTAGAGCATGACCAATTTCATGTACCATTACCCCCAATAAATTGTAGTGTGTGTTATCAAAAATTGTTGTCATAAAACTCCATGGAATGAGATTATTTAAATGAATTTCTACATTACTGCCACCGTCGGGGAAGTAAGCATGTCCTAACACTGGCTTGGATAGCTCGAATGGACAGGAGCTATTTTCATTTGTCATTGAGTGGTTTGCGTACTCAAAGGCGATAGTTATGTTTGCATCCTTCTGTTCTGTCCGGGTAAAGCGAAGGTTGGATGCTGCTTCCCAGATCCCAAAGGCATCCGTTGCTGCTCTCCGATATGGATAACGAGATGTAGCATATGTTGGAGGATAAATATTCCATGTTAAATCTGTGCTAGACCACTTTGTAGGGTGTGTTTGAAACTGCGCTATATCTATAACGCCACATCGGGGTTTACGCATCAGGTTTATAGTTTTTTCGTTTAAAGTTCCATCTGCGGGCAACTCATAGCTTTCTTGGAATTGTTTCAAACCTTGAGATATTGCCATCAAAGAGTTGCTGGTATTCGTGTTGTTAAGGTACCCATATTGCACTAAATATTTCCATGCCTCTGCTTGAGTGAACGGTTCTTCTTCTGATTTTAACTCATATTCGTCATATTTAACTTCATCTGTAGTAGTAGGTATTCCTTCTTCTTCGCCTGATGTTGATTCTGCGTGTACAGTACTTCCAAGCACTAGGGTTAATATTATTAACAGCTCCATCTTGCAAAAAGGCTAAACTAATAAGTCCGTCTTGTTGAAAGGTGTATCTTGGACTGATTATTTTAGAGTAAGTGATGCATATTTCTAACAACTAAAACACAAACTATTTTAATAAAATTCTATTACACCAAGTTTTTCAAGTTCTTTCAGAATCGATATTATTTTTCCAAGGTTATTATTGTTTTCAGTCTTTTCTGCTTCTAAATATTTTAACTTATCAACTAACTCATTCACATCCTCGTACTTTAATATTTCTTCCTTCCATGGATATTCTTCTTTATTTCCAAGTTCTCCAAGTAGAACCTTCTCTTTTGGCATTTTCGAGACTGTTGGTAAATTCTTTAAATTGGATGTACAACTTCTCTGAGGTGGAAATAGTTTTGATACAATGTGTTTATATTTCCAACTCCCGCTTGAGCTGATGTGTGCGTTTCGATAGAATCCCCGCCGATGGGCACTGGTTAGTAAGAGTAGTTCCTTGTAATCCGCTAACTCGTTCTCCGTATATTCTTCCGGCTTCTTTTCGGTTAATAACTTTAACAGACCATCTGATAGAGGATATTTTTCATTCTCAATCAATAAAATGTTATCGTCAAATTCAACCGGTGTGTTTCCAATAAGCCACTTTGATCCATCTGCGCGAAAACCAAACACGTTTTCACCGGTCATTGCTGCTAGTTTTAATTTAATTTTACGACTTGCCATCTTTATCGCTATGACGTATGCGGTACTAATGGGGGATGCTAACAGATGTTAATGCCTTTATTTGTACACAACGACCACACTACACCCACACAACGCCAACACAACGTCTACACTGCGCCTACACAACACCAACACAGCGCAAAACACCTACACAACAAGAAGACAAACGTCCCACAACCATAACACAAACGCAACACGACGTTGTTGAGAATGGGGCTCTACTTAAGTTACAAATTTCACCTGTGCCATTCCCATGCCCCCCTGCATGCGTTTACGTATATGATCGACATCCTCGTAGATTAATGTATGCATTAAGATTTCGGAACCAAATCGGTGTTAAGCATGTCTGAATTTGTGTAAGTACCGTCTCGATGCCAGTTTTGGTAAACCCCATCACTAAATCTCCTCGTTTAGACAATCGGACACTATCCGAGCCCCCATAGAACGCTACTGTCATCTTTCAGATAACCAATAAATAAACCCTGTTTCTAGCAGCTTTGTTTATTGGTGATCTGGTTCTCCACAAGCAGGTTAATAAAATCACACATAAATACAAATAATGCAAACTTTTTATTTCATACATCTAGCTACATTTCTATGGATAATTTTTCTAAGAGTTTTAAGTTTATCGGGAGCGTTGTAAAAGTATTGACGTGTTGTGCTTGTTCTCTGGAACTGATTAAAAATATCCAACATGACTGCTGTCTCCATATCTGTGTCTATGCTAGGCTCTTCTTTGTACACATACTTCGTAAGGTCCACGGATGGCATTATATGTTTTATAACTTTGCGGGTGGGATCGTAAATTTCTCCTTCAAAGACGTTCCAAAAATGAGTGATGCCTCCTAGTTCCCCATAGAAAAGCTTTCCGCATTTTGGCTCTACATGTACATTATATTTTTTAGCAAGTTCCCAAACCATTAAAGTTGAAGGTAAACAGGACCCACAATACAGGTTTCTACTAAATACTTCTTCAATGTTGGCAAGAATAATTTTTAATATTTCTGCCATGTTAATTGTCTGCCGGTCAACGGTATACTAACCATTTCTTATCAGCTATTCCACTTAGATTACAAATTTCGTATACATCACTCCCTATCTTTGTATTGTTCCTCATCTTCTTTTCTCTGATAAATAGGTTTAGAAAAAAACAGACGATCGTAGAGCCCATCAGTTCTTCGGTATTCAATATCGCCCACTTGAATATCACTATTTTTCAAAAAATCAACCCGTAACTCTCCCCGTTTCCATGTATCAGTTTCGATATCGTGCTTAAGACCCTGTGTGAGATCACTATCAGCTGTCTCTCCAATATTTCGATATGTCTTCTAGAACAATTTTCGGATATTGATTTAGGGTATGATCTGAGTATCAAACTTGTTGTGTACCTAAGTCTTTCTAGTTCTATTGGCAGCTTTCTGTTAAAAGAAAATAGCCTGTATCTACGTATGCAGTTCTTAAAGATCTTTGAACGAAATTTTTATTTTAAATTCCGTTCGAAAAGGAGGATGGACTGGATGCTTTTTTTTAACAGATAACTGTTTGATTATTCGTAGCAGCATTAGTACCCTTCTATTTTTGAAGAAAATCGTCTGTATGTTGTTTATATATGAGCAAGTATGAATACGAATTACTGTTTCCCGAAGCAAAGGCATTTTTCTTAGTTGTTTCATAGCTGCTCCGGAGTTGTTTTTCGAAACAGAGTATGTTGTTTCGCTGTTGAGTGGTTGGGTAGTTCGACGTTTCAGTGGGTTCCTGAAACAGGGTCTGTTTTTTTTTTGCTGTTCTTCCCGAACAGGGTCTGTTTTTTTTAGCTGTTTTTCTAGAAACAGAGTCTGTTTTTAGCTGTTTTTTTCCAGAACAGGGTCTGTTTTTTAGCTGTTTTTTCCCGAACAGGGTCTGTTTTTAGCTGTTTTTCCAGAACAGGGTCTGTTTTTTAGCTGTTTTTCTAGAACAGGGTCTGTTTTTTCGCTGTTTTTTCCAGAACAGGATCTGTTTTTGAGCTGTTTTTCCAGAACAGGGTCTGTTTCTTAGCTGTTTTTTCCAGAATAGGGCCTGTTTTTTAGCTGTTTTTCCAGAACGGGGTCTGTTTTTTTAGTATGGCTACCCCCATGAGCCAGCTCGATAAAGACGTTAAACGTAGGATTATCCAAGCTGCACGAACAATAAGAAAGAAGTATTTAGCATTTAAGACCTGCATCGATGATCTTCGTCGAGAATTTCGTAAAGTTTTTCCGTCCGTCGCAACATCTTTTCCTCGTACTCATTCTACCCTAACCCCATCTTTATCCGAAACTCTGAATCGTATTTCTAGTTTCCTTGTATTCCTAGTCCTAACTTGTTTCCTATTATTCGCTAATTTTGTATATAAATTTGCTCAATCTCGATGTCTTGTGGTTAAATCACCAATTTTTCTAATTGCTAGTTTTCTTACATATTCGTACCTCGAAAAACACGTCTAAATTAACCTTACCTCGTGCTGAGTCATTTTAGCTCGCTTGAGTTGGGAATTTTCCACTAATGATGCAATCTTTCTCTTATGTGCTATTGTTTTAGGCTCTTTTAACTTGATATAATCATCCGGCAGATAATATTTTAACAATAAAATAAAGTTAATAATTTCTAACACCCCTGTTTATACAGCCCTGTTTAAACAGAGGTGTTTTTAAACAGGGTAGTTGAAACCGGGGTGTTTAAACAGAGCTGTTTAAACAGGGGTGTTTCAACAACTCAGTTTAAACATTGGCGATTTTAACGTGGATTGTTTAGTTGTTATTAACTTAAATAAAATTCCTAAATTATATCTTTCATCGAAAATTAACTCTACAGGGTGATGTAAAAATTTTGAGATCTATTTTTTACTAGTTCCAATGACCTGATACATATTTTTCTATTACTAAATCCCCTAATATTCATAACTTATATAATTAATCCAAAATTTGCTATACAGGGTGATGTAAAAATTTGAAATCTAATTTTTTCCTCAAAGTCGAGATTTTTGAAAAATAATTTCACTAATCGAATGATCTCATCATCTACTATCCTACATCCAAATTTCAACTCTCCAACCTGAGCCATTAGAGCACTAATAGCAAAAAAACTATATCTCCGGAACCAAAAGGCCGATCGACGCCATTCTTTTTTTAAACGCTTTCGGACACCGCCCTGAACACGTGACATATGTTGAATTTTTTTTTTTGACGTTTAACACGTGACTGGTGACAGTTGACATGTCTTAAATGACAGGTGACAGCTGACATATTTTTACGCATGTCTTCTGACGCCATTTTGAACACGTGACCTACGTTAAATTTTAATTTTGGCGTTTCATAAGTGACAGGTGACAGTTGACATATCTTAAATGACAGGTGACAGCTTTCATACTTTTACGCATGTCTTATGACGTCATTCTGAATACGTGACGTATGTTCAATTTTAATTTTGGCGTTTCGTAAGTGACAGGTGACAGTTGACAGATCTTAAATGACAGGTGACAGCTGACATGCTTTTACACATGTCTTATGACGTCATCCTTCATACGTCACGTATGTCAAATTTTAATTTTGACATTTGACAAGTGACAGGTGACAGTTGACAGGTGACATTTGACAGCTGCGCGCGCAGGTTGGGTTTGCTGACGTAAGATCCAGTGACGTAGACTTCGATGACGTACTTGAAATTTGCGCATGCGCAAAGGTACCGAGATATGACGTCATAGATCACAAGATAAGATCCCGCCGGTGGACGGTGGGGGCAGAGACCCCTATCTATAACTACTGATCTATTATAATAGGATTCGATATCCGTATACTGTGAGCGTATCGAACGTGAAGCCTTATATTTTGTTATTTGTTATGAAAACTTTTTTGTTTGTTATTCTCTTGGGGGGAGCAGTTTACGAACTACGAACATAGACAAGACTACGAATTACTACGTAATTGAATCAAGAATGGTAGTAGAAAGAGATAAAATAGCATTGGAGTGTTGGAGCTCAGAAGTGTTGATGTCTGCTGGGTGCTTAGAAAAAACGTCCGCGAACGCTCGGTTACACGTACGTCTTTGTCTAATGAACTAGAAAAGAAAAGGTGCGACGTATAGATTTATATAGATTTATAAATGACTCAGAGCGACTTTAAATAAACACCTTTAGAAATTATTAGACATAACATAACCTATAAATAATAAAACCTTTTTAACTTAAATTTATTACTATTTAGCAGAAAAATAAAATATTTTGGGGCTTTTATTACTTTTAGTAAATCTTGTGATGCTTCTAACGTATTTTTGTACAAAAATACAAGGTAAAATAAGATGTGGCCAATGTTTACAAATTGTGTTTACAGTGTCGTTTAGAATGATTTGTTTTGGCTTCAAAGAATGTGAAATCATCCCGTATCCAGTCCTAATAAATCCATGAGTTACCCATTCCAATATATGCAGTGAATTTCATAACACCCTATATATATATATATATATATATATATATATATATATATATATATATATATATATATATATATATATATTATATCCAGAGAGCGGAAATTTGGATGCGCTAACAGAATCGGACTGCCGGCGTACCTTACTCTACTAGAAATTTTCAGTCGCGTAAAACAAGATATTTTAACGTATTTTATTTTTATTGGCTTTTCATCCAATACAATTAAATTATATCAGTTATTATGTGAATAATAACCTAGAGTATACAAAAAATTTGTTTTTGGTTACTTTAAATAATGTTATTTTGTGCCACGTCCGAAGCGACTAGACTATAGCTCGCATTGTTAGGGATCAGGACTGTTAGGTATTTACACCAGAGTATTTAGTTGAAATTTGAAACTAAGTTAAAAGTATGACATTATACCAGTATATTCTTAAATTATGGATTCCTAATAATTATATTTATATATCAGTCGATTAAAACTATTAAAATACCGTTAAATAACATC
Source organism: Philopedon plagiatum (assembly GCA_963971165.1). Taxonomy (NCBI): domain Eukaryota; kingdom Metazoa; phylum Arthropoda; class Insecta; order Coleoptera; family Curculionidae; genus Philopedon; species Philopedon plagiatum. Next base: position 46,522,996 of record OZ020192.1, on the reverse strand, counting down.
ACCTGCAATTGTGTTAAAATTATAAGAAATATGAGATCCGATGGTGTAAACGCTAAAGGCGCATTGCTATAGTATAGTAAACCAAGCATGAGTGTAGAGTTATAGATAAGGGAAAATAAACTTAAAATTTCAATTAAAATATTTTTTATATTACAAAGCTCATCAAGGTTATATTAAAAACAAGTTCTTAAATCTTGTGTGCAAAATAAATTATTAAAATTTTTTCTCAATTTCTTAGAAATAGTTTATTTATTTTCGTTTTAAAAATCCACTTATTTAACGTGAACGATCTTTCTAATTCTACAAAAGTTTTAGATTTTGCAGATTGTAAATTGTTTGTTTGATTGTTGATTGTTTGATTGAAGCAGATGTTTTTCTTGCTCAAGACTCACATCATGAGTAGTTTCACAATGTTTCATGAATTCTGGCCGAAAACATACCTTAAAATTATATAAAGAACAATTTTTGTGTTTTATTCTGAAGCCAGAATCAGTTGCACCTGGACTCTTTTTTGTGCGCCCTAAAGTTTCTTTCTGCAGTAAGTTTTTTCCCACATACACAATTACACTTATAATTGTTAGGATTTTTATATAACATAGCTTTAGAGTTGTCCATTTTTAGCCTCCTAAACACAAATAGAGCTCAAAATAGGTACAATATGCGATCTCTTTGGTTTGAAAGGAAAATCTAGGGTAGGGGTTTTCTTCTATTTGAATGTCAAAGGCCACAAATAAATCAAAATTTTGTGTGCCTACATACGTCGTCATACAAAATAATCCCAAACATTTGTTTTTCTAAACTTTTATGCCGTTGTATGCGCGTATTGACGAGAGTTTATTTTTTTTACAAAAGTTGTACCAACGGCGAAATACCCTAGTGCTTATGGATCGGATCAATTGGTAGTGGATTCAATGCCGGGCCCGACCGGTCTTTTTTTTGAATTCTTGTCAAATTCATACTACATGAGAATCCACGCTGGTGCTTGGAAGCTCCCAAGTTTCTGTGTCAGGGATATTTCTTAATGCCTTATACGGACCGAGCGTTGCAAGGTCCGTATCACTACGTCAAATGGGCATGTGCGGACGTAGATTAAATTTTAAATTAAATAGTCCCGACGGACGTAAAAACCGAGAAGCGCAACAAGCTTGTCGCAAAATGTGTATGCGCAAGTCAGGCAGCCAAAGTACAGTTGGTATGGCTAGCCGCTTGTTATAGTGAGCTGTCGCGCGGGGCCGGGCGTTGGACTGTCGCGGTTTTTTAATAATATGCCTAGTTTCGCCAAGAAATTATTTACCTACAAATACACATCGCAAAAAAACATAAAATAGATACTACCCGCTAAACATGTTATATTACAAAAATATTGCATAATATTTTTTTAAAATAACTTTTACAACATTAGCAAATAAATATTGTGCAAATATTGTAACAACCTTTTATACAATTAGGAGCCAACATTATTTGTGAAACTTTCTTAAAATACAGAAATAACATTATTTTCTTATAGAAAAGTTATATACCTGCCTAATAAAATTACAACGTTATTTTCATATTTGTGGCAATTTTTTTTAATAATATTTCTATTTGTAAGTAAATGCAACATTTTATTGTTAGTTTAACCAAATATATTTTACACATATTTATTTTCGCATATTTTATAAATATTTTAAAAACTTTATTATTTTAATTGCATATAATATTACAAAAAGCACATCTATTTTATCAATTTCATATTTACCGCCTTTATTAAGACTTTCCGCTTCCCCGACCTCGAACTCCGATTGGTGTTTGACCCGAGAAGAACATGACCGACATGACGTTATTATCCTGACTGAGACGGACGATCGGGACGACTGTTTTATTTAACTAATCTTCGATGTAACGAGAACCAAACGTCCATTTTGATTTTGTACGTTTTCTAATCAATCTCATTATTGTTCTCTGGCGGAAAATACATGAGTGCAGTGAGAAAAATTTGTTATTTTGTGTTGTTTATCATATTGATAACAATATGGAATATGAGTCTCTCGAAAAAAAGGTAAGTCTTCATTTTTTTAGCATCTATTTTATTGTGTTGTTTGTTTCGGGGATTAGGATCGACCACACCACTTCGAACTTAAAAATGGCGACTCTATTCATTCAACCTTTAAAATTTCACCTCTGAATCGAAGTTAATAAGTAATTTTAGGTATAGAATTTAATTGTGCTAAAAGTTCTAAATTTTTGCATTGGAATTATCACTTCGATGCCCTCAGAGCATAAATTAAATTTTTTAGAACATTTTACAAAAATAATACTTAACTGAAAAGCCACAAAAGTGTAAGGTTAGATTCTGTATTTTCTAAAATAAATGCAATTGTTTTTCTAAAGAATTATGGTCAAATTAGGTAAGATGTACAAAAATACAATTTTTAAGAAACAAATTTTAATTTTATTGTAGAAACTACAGAATTTAAATCCACATTTTCCGCGTTACTGAATTTTTATGCCCTGAGGGCATAATAAATAAAACTTTGGATTAAGTACTCTTTATTTATTTTTATATGATTGTTGTGAAAAATCCTAAAAATGACTAAGTTTAAAAGTTACAGGGTGTCCCTAGATGGAATTAAGTACCACAAATGGATCTAATTTTTACTTTTTCGACAAAAAGTTATTCGTTATAAAAATTTTTGCTTTAAAAAATGCGATTTATGTAAAAAAATTAGTTTCTGTATAAAGAGAGGTCAAAAACTTCAAAAATAAAAACGTTTTGTCGATAAATTAAACATTAGGTCCATTTGTGATATAGGTAACTCGAGAGGTAGCCATCCATGGACACCCTATATATTGATTTTACATAATGTTGGAAACATCTTGGTCAGTTTAATATGTCTTATGTACCCGTACAAAGGTACAGTACAACTTCGATAATCCGGACAGATATAGTTCTTGTCCCGTCCGGACTGTTGAATTGTCCGAAAATGCGATAACGAAATAGAGCGTGTCTTCCTCTCTGCAGCTATAAGAAGACTAAATTAAAATGCACAAATGCCTAGCAACTTGGTTATGTACTTCGTTTAGAATCGTCATGGTACGTCATAATTTGTCCAGATTATAGAGGTAAAAAAATTATACAGTTGTTTGGAAGTTAGAAAAGCATCCGAATTACTGGAGTGTCCGGTGTATAGTGTGTCCGGTTTATCGAAGTTATACCTACTGTAGGTACAGTGGTCAAAAAATCATTCATCTTATTGATGGCCTAAATGTTTGTTAGGCTTGTAGTTTATGTACTTCCTTAGGTACATAGAAGAAAGCCCTACAATATGTAAAGTGTGCAACACATGAAAATCATATGTCATTCTTACATGATAGGTGCTATTTGGAATTCATATTGCATAATATACTATAAGTATAAGAATTATAATATAATTTCATAATATTTTAGAAGTCGAAAAACAGGGACGGCATACTCAAGGCGCCACTTAAACCGACTTATAAAAGAAGAGTCCCAGATACTGACTCAAAATATATTGGGGCGACAACAAAGACAGCTTTCTGATACTACGCTGTACGCACAACCTTCAACTTCTGATCCTATAAATAATTCAGGCAATGATACCATTTTATCCCCCATCCTTAAAGATGCGCCTAAACATAACCTAAAACATGTACCAAAACCGGATTTAAGTTGTACATTAAACTCGCAAGTCGACACTAAGAAATTTAACTCTTTACCACGTGAAAATACTAATCCTGAGGGTTTATCTCCGGAAGAATTAAATTCTTTTACAAATAATCTTAACTCGTGGGCTGTTGGTTGCAGAATTTCTCAAAATAGTTATACAAAATTATTAACTATACTTAAAACTGATTTGAAATTAGATATTTTCCAAGATGCACGAACCCTTTTAAAAGTAGAGAATAAACCGGAATACAAAACAATAGATATACCCCCTGGTTCCTATTACCATTTTGGCATAAAAGAATCCATATTAGATTTACTAAAGATCTGTGGTAGCATACCAGAAGAACCTTTAAAACTTGAAATTAATGTGGACGGACTTCCACTGGCTAATAGTAGTGGCAGTCAATTTTGGCCTGTTCTCGGTTACATAGAAAATATTAAACATTCTACCGTTTTTCCAATAGGTGTGTACCATGGTTTTAATAAGCCTAAAGATGCCAATGAATTTTTAAAATATTTAGCTGACGATTATGTAAGCATCATAAATGAAGGGTTTATGTATAGAAGTCAGACCATTGAAATAAAAATTACAAAAGTTTTATGTGATGCGCCCGCCAAAGCTTTTATATTATGTGTAAAAAACCACAATGCTTATTTTGGGTGTACTAAGTGTTGTACAGAGGGAACCTTTGTTAACAACCGAATGACCTACCCAGAGTTAAATTCAAATCTGAGGACAGATGAATCCTTTAAAAACATGATTGATGAGGATTATCATAAAAGTGAACCCATTTCCTTGTTTCAGCTTAACATCGGTTTAGTTAGTCAGGTCCCAATCGACTATATGCACTTAGTATGTCTAGGTGTGGTTAAAAAATTGCTTTACTTTTGGGTGAAAGGAAATAGGGCAGTCCGTTTAAATGAAGACCAGTTAAATGACATAAATAATAAAATATTAAGATATTCTAAAAATACTGTTTCAGAATTTGTAAGAAAGCCAAGATCAATTCATCAATTCGATAAATGGAAGGCATCAGAATTTCGTCAATTCGTATTATATTATGGACCTATTGTGCTAAAAAATAATTTAAATTCCACATATTATCTGCACTTTATGTGTCTTCATGTTGCAATAAGGGTCCTAGCAACTCCTTCTGTGTGTCAGAAATATAATAATTTCGCTCATGATTTACTTATTCATTTTGTGCAAAATTTTGGGGAGCTGTATGGGGATGAGTATGTAAATTATAACGTGCATAATTTGATTCATTTATCTAAAGATGTTGCTTATTTTGGGGCTTTGGACTCATTTAGTTGCTTCAAATTTGAAAACTACATGCACATTATAAAAATGTCTTTAAAAAGTATGAAGTTTCCCTTAAAACAGTTTGTAAATAAAGTGTATCAATATAAATCATATGCTGCAAATAAAAATAATGACAACCAAAAAATTGGTCTTTTAAAACCCATTGGTGAAAGGCATATTGATAAGAAAATCCAACTTTGTTTTGCAGCTTGCAATTTAAACGGCTTTTCTTTAAAAACGTTAGAACCAAATTGTTACTTTATTGTAAGAAAAACAAAATTGCCAGCAAAGGCTGAATATTTCTTTTGCTTGGACGGAGTCGATTATGTACAGTTTAAAACGTTTCTAACATTTGACGAATATTTTAAAATCCCCTGCTCTTCTATATTGTTTTATTGTGGGAAAGTCGACTTGTTGTCAGAACATAGTATTATAATGAAAATTGACGAAATTTTGTGTAAATGTATTAAAATAGACAGCTTTCTTATTTCTGTTATTCAGAGTGATTAGCCAAATAAAACCATGATACAGTGTGGCCCACGAAATCTTTAAGAAATAAAATTTTTATTAAGGGGACTGGTTACAATTATTGTCTGTAGTAACTCTTGTGCTGTTAATATATTTTCTTTTCTATCTTAAAATGGGACTAAGACTTGGAATCGTCAGAAAGCTTTGTAAGTACTACAACATACCAAACATATATATTTAAGTCATGTGAAATTAAATTGTACTGAGGTATTAATATGCACATACAATATTCGTAATTAGCTCTTAATAAAAAAATTCTTTTTAAAAAAATCAGTAGGAATCAAAGGGTATATTTTATTCATATTTGTTGTTTTTTGAGAGTATTAATTTAGCAATACTAAGTAATTTCTTATGTACAAATATGTTTTTTTTTTAAATTTTATTTTGACAAGTATCTTCTCATTTGTTCTTCCGCGCGACATTTTAGTAGAAGTCCTATCTTTACCTCTTGTTCCCTATAAACTCTCAATCTGAGGCGAAGTACAGTGTAATATTGGTAAGTCGTAATATTTTTTTTGGTGTTGGTGTTAATACTGATTGTATGCTGATGTGGTTAGAACATAATATAACATATTAACCCTTGTAGATTCACTACTGATAGAACCATTTTATTTTGGTGCACCCTTTTTGTACTGGTGCTAAAATCTGAATTTTGTCAGTAATTGCATGTACCTATATATGAATTACCAGAAACTATTGCATTAAGTATTGGATTGCTATTTATTGATTAAAATTGAAGTTAATTTATCAATCCATGGTAAAAATGATTACATACATGATATTACATTTAAATAGGTCAAAATAAATAAGTAAAATTATATCTCTGATAAAAGGTATTTTTTTCGTATTTTTGATGTGCCACTTATATATAATTGCATAGTAGATATTTCTAAATTTATATTGTAATATTTTAGTATGCTGTTGTTAGATTTAGCAGTGAAGACATTTCAGTAGTACCTACAAATTGGCTAACGGATAAAAACTGCAAATGGCCTACAGGGGTCAGACATTTAAGAACTCTAATCATAAGACGAACTGAGCCAAAAGAGACATGGGATGACCATACATTTGCTCTTCTTGGGACCTATGGTAGGTTTAATAAATTATGTTTTATATAACTTGTTTTGAGTGTTCCGTCAAACGGAACACTTATGGAATCACTTCTGTGTCCGTCCGTCTGTCACAGGCGATTTTCTCTGAAACTACTTGACGTAAAAATTTGAAATTTAGCACAGAGATAGAGTTGAATTTTGATTCTGTGGTTAATTGGGAAATGAAAAAAAAAACATTTTCAAGGCCATCATGTAGGGTATCAAATGAAAGCTTATTGAAGCAGGCATTCAACGATGATGAATTTTGTTAATGCACTTTTGACATTTTTTGGGAAAAAAGATTGGTGAAATGCTTGAGCATTGAGAATTAGGTGTAGATTGAACGAAAATTATCAGGATTGAAAGATTCTAGCGCAGTCAATTGTTATAAACAATTTAATTGTTTATTTCCTTATAATTGCTGAACCATTGGTTCTAGAGAGAAAGTTTTTCGACAAAAAATATTTCTCACGATGTAAGGAACAACTTTGGTCCTTACACGTTTTTAAAAATTTTTGTTGGAGTGCATTAATGAATTAAAGTAGCCCGTAAAGTTTTTACATACTTTTTTGTTTTATTGATTTAAGAATAATAACCGCCTTGAAACGACTTTTGGTTCGGAATTGCCTATATTTAATCAGTTTGGGGATTTCCAAACGCCTATTTCTTTTATGTAACAATATCAATTTTATTCGTAAAACACCTATACATTTTTACCCTTCTTGACAGACAATTATGAAGAGGCTTTGGATGCTGAAAAAAATTATGCCAAAACGTCTACTGATGAAGAGCGAGTTGAACGAAGACCAGGCAAAAGGTTGATAAGAAAAAAACTGTTTGATGATGAATTTTTACATTCATTACCCATATTAAATGATGAGCATAATGGTAAATTTCTCTTTTTATTTAACTTCTCACCTTAATATGTTCCTTGATTAAAAAGGAGGGATACTAGATCAGCCTTAAGATTCTGTTATTCAGTATATCAGTTTTTATTAATTTTAGATGGTAGCTCTGGAGTAAGCATTACCAAATCTTTAGAGAATTCAGACTCTTTGTCAGCAAGTTGCCATAGTATAGGAGACAATAAGGGTAAGATATTCTAGATATTAATCTGATTTAGGTTTAAAGACAAAGTTTTTTTTCTTATCACTTCTAATATGTCTGTATTATCAATTTTAGGTTGTAGCTTTGGTTTAAGCATGACGAAATCTTCAGAAAATTTAGACTCTTCACCATCAAGTTGCCATAGCATAAGCGACAATAAGTGTAAGTATTACTTTTAAGTTTTAAAAGCAGTTTTTTTTTCTATAATGTTTCATATATATATATATATATATATATATATATATATATATATATATATATATATATATATATATATATATATATATATATATATATATATATATATATATACACGTATGTGTATTATTAATTTTAGGTTCTAGCTCTGGGGCAAGCGATACAAAATCTTTGGAGAATTTAAATTCTTTATCACCAAGTTGCCATGGTATAGTAGGCAGTAAGGGTAAGTATTACTGTAGCCTAATGTAAAAAAGTTATATTTCTATCACTTTTATCAGCAGTCTCTTTTGCCACAACGAGGTTGCAGTACTGTGCTAAACAGTGTGCTATAATATGTTATAGCACACATGTAATGTAAAGAATTTTATTTATGTCTCTTTTGATAAATAAACGATTACCATTTTTTTGTACAAACAAAATCAAGTTTGACATTTTAGTAATTGTCTGATAAAAGTCACTTAAATGTTTTGATGCAAAATCATGATACATGAAATTGTTGATGCTATGGCAACAATTTATGTAATGACTTATTTTGATATTACGGCAATAAGTTATGTAATGAGTAATGAGTTTATACACTATTAGTGGTAGATATAATAGAGGTTATTAGATGAACTAAATAGCCGTCAATAAATGATAAAATAAGCATTTACGAGGAGATTTTAGATAAGATAAGTCGTATGAATTTAATTTCCAAATAGTAGTACCTATGTATATAAAAATTGATCATAAAAACATTGCATATGACATGGACGAACGAAAAGTTCCTGCAAAATAATGGTTTGTTGCAAAGCTCCCTCTTCGATTCTTCTTTGCTCTTTTAACCAATTAAAATATCAATTGTGTCGCATAAAAGTGATCACATGGCTCATTTTGCGCCAACTAACAATAACACTTGTGAGTCACATCACTCAAATTAAAGATAGTTAATTATTAATGATTCTAAACCTGGTACTTCTGAGCATACAAAAATTAAGTATTTGTTCAACTTCTAAGCAAAGATGCAACAAATAACACATTTAATTCCACCTCGTAATTCAAATTTCACCTTTCTGAGACGAAATAGGTATTAAAAACAGTTTTTCTTAAATATCGAATAAGAAAAGTTGCAAAGAGTGGGTTTTGCATACATACATCTCATTCGCATATAAAAGAATAATATTATAATATAAGTACAGCCATTGACAATTCAAACTTTCAGGTTTAAATGAAAACGCAATGCCTATCTGAAAGTTTGAACAGCCACTGCATATTTTAATCTATTTCAGTCCTATCTGAAATTAATTCATTACAAACTTACTTTTTTGTCTGATGAAGATAATGCCTGCTCCATGTGTATATATTTCATAACAAATCACTATATACCTAATTCAATACAATCTGATACTTAAGAAACAAGGTGAATAACAAAATTGAAAAGACAACTATTTTTTTTTTAGATAATTCAAACAATGGCGACAATACTGCTGAGAACCTTGAGCAAACCATAATAATTAATGGTATGTTATAACTTTATAACTAAAAAAATATGTAGGTAATTTTGTTTATTTGGCGCGTCACTGTTATTTTGAAGTTTTTAGACCCTTAAGTATTTCAAAAAAAAACAACATATTTTTTAGTCAAGAAGTCAAGTTATCGCTGTAAATTCATATTTTAATAAAAGAATATTTTTAATTTTGAAACTGAAATTATAAAATACTTGTATGTTGCGCCGCATTTTGCTTTGCTAAATAATACTAAATTTAACATTTTTAATTGGCATTTTTAGTAAAAATGACTTTGTAAGCTGGATTCTTGACTCGTTTAAAAATTATTTAGTTATAACCTAAAAATGATAAATTGTGAGTTGTGCGACTATTGCATTCAGCATGCGATATTTCCTATACACCGAAAGTATTTCCCTATTTTCAGGTCCATTTTATATTTTTATATTTTTTTCAGATTTACAAGAATGTAAAATTGTTAACTTGAAAGAAGATAAGATCGAATTACTGGTGGAGTTGGCAATTGAAACTCAAGCTACATTAAAAATTATTTTAAATAAAATAAATTCTCTGGAAGAAAGAACTGCGACGACGCATAAAAGCGTTGAGCCTGTCGAGGATTTTTCAGGCATTCTTCCGCTAAAAAGTATACAGGCTATGCTCGATTTTGAAGAATCTTTACAAACAAATTCGGAACTAACAATAAAGTTGGTGAGTTTTTCAGTTTTCCACTTGCTTGCATTAATTATAAGCTAAAATACATTTTCTAGCAAAAACGAACAGAACGCCAGAAATAGTAACTTCGTAGTTTTTGCTTTAAACTTTCTTGCTCAAAATTTACAAAGTAAAATAGAAAAGTAAAAAAAGTAAATTGTCCATTTTAAGACAATACTAGGAACAATGAAATTATTAAATCAGCTGTTTGTCTTTCAGTTTAACAGACTTTGCCAGTTGGGTGGCGTTAACGCAAAGAACCACATAAGAAGAACGATGACTGTTGTTTTTACCAATTCGGTGGGGACTTTAATTTCTTGGACGGGGCAAAAGGATAATCTTAAAATAAAAGATTTTTGCATCACTAACACAATGAGACGTAAGTTAATTAATATTTCATAGAAATGTCCACACAGCATTAGAGTAATAAAATTTGATTTACTTCTGCTTAGACTGAAATACTGGTTAAAATGTATGTAATTCTTTCTACATTCTTTATCAGTGACCACGTCTCGACTATGTTACCCCCATTTGTAAACGTTGCATCCTAACTAAACATATTTATATTGAATGACACACTGTTGCCATGTAGGTGACCTACTCAAGCTTAGTTGCCGATTTTAAGTCGTCTGTTATGTAGATGACATATTTATGCACTTTTTGTTTTGTAATTATTTTAGGAGCTAGTCAGAAGCTATTTCCAGCACTGACTGACAAAGAATTTGAGAAAGTTGTAGCTGAATGGTTACGATTCTCCAGACAAAGAAAAGAAAGGGAAAAAGAATAATTTTTCTGTTTGTGATTACTTATATTCATAAATATATTTTGCAAATTTAATGTTTGTTTAATATGAGTTTTTGGTCTAAAAATCTAAACTAATATAGAAACAAAAAATATAGGACTTTAAGTTTACAATAAATTTAGTCGCTCCAAAAAGATTTGTAGCCTGCAGTTTTTCTGGTAAAGGTAAATGTGACTAACTATTAATTTTTAATTAATATTTTATTTTTCTTTGTTTATAATTTGCCTGCATGTTACAACTCTGAATCAAATTTAATTTATTTGAAAAATAGTGTGCCAATTAAATTTTTTATGTACAGGGATTTGGATTCAGAATTGCACTACAGCAGCAAATTTTGATTTAGGAAAAATAGCCGATATGCAGTGTCCAAAAATGTTGCACATAATTTGAAAAAAATAATAATTGGGACACTAAATATTTTTAACAAGATTTATTGATGTCATAACGTTTGAAAAATTTATGACAAATAACGCTGTCTAAATATTTTTTCTTTAGTTGCTGGCACTTCTAAATTTAACCTAAAATTCACGCCGAATCACATTCGCCGGTATGTCCTTAATTTTTCGGTGATTCGTTCTCTTAACTGATGGCGTATCTTAGATACCGGAATAATACACACCTTTTCCTGGCGGTACTCCCACAAAAAGAAAGGTGTTAAGTCTGGACCTTTTAAAGGCCAGTTCATTTCGCCCCTTTTAAATATAACCTTGTGATGTTACAGAGCAGTCTATGATAAATTTGGAAGAGCCAGCGTTGAGAGGGAAGACATTTAGACAATATATCTTGTTAAAAACGTTAAAGAATCCCAATTATTATTTTCAAATATGCACAATATTTCGGGACACGTATTATCTTAAAAATGGGATGGCGAATGCGCGAAAATGTTTCAGCTACAATATTAAAAAAATATTGGGCTCAAAAAAAAAGCTACATACTATCTACATAAAAAAAACATTTCGTACATGAGCTTAAGTAATATATTGTCAAAGTATCTTATGAAATATTACTTTCATCGAGATAAAAGTTATAACAGAATAATATTGGAAAGATTACTTGTACACAATGTAAAAAATACATAGATTTAAATGTTTTATTAATGTTGCACGGATGCAAGATGTTGCATTGTAACATCAAAAAGCGGGACATAAGAGGTGAACTACATATTACGTTAATGTTGCATAAATATTTCCCAGAATGTAACATTGTTAGTTTTTAATATTGCTGAAATATTCATACAACCTTTTTTTGTTTAGCGGGTATAGTATATTAAACATTGCTACTCTAGATGTTTATGACTTTTAGTAGTGCTTTTCTATGTGATTTAAAAGTCTAAGATTGTTTGCCGCTTCCCGTTTTGATACGTCTCCTCAATAGATGTCGCGCCTTGTACTAAAAGTATGATTATTCGTAATGTGTTAGAATAAATATGTAATACAAGGAATCAAGGAATGTACTGTACCATGAACCATTTTCGTTAAACATGTATTTTTAGGAATTTACAATAAATCTAAGTTTCTCTACAGTTTATCCGTTTCATTATTTAATCCGACTATGCTACAGGGTACTAAAACTGCATTTTTGCTGTAACTTGACCGAAATATCAAATAATACCCAAACATATATTGATATTACACAATGAAATAGGAAAGCTAGCCGAAACACCGTTTTCTTTAATAAATACAATACACATACAATGCGCATATTAGTTAATTAGTTTTTCTTTGTCAAACCCAAATGTTTTTTAAATAGTATATTTCACGGGGCGGTTCGAGTGTATTGCAGCAAACCCAACCGGGACCGGCATATTGATATCTTTCGACGATGGCTTGGCTTGATTCTTTCTTGAGGAACTTGCATTTTTGTAAAAGAAACGTTTGGTTTTACAAAATAAATTATTAAGTTGGTCATTGAAAATAAATGTAGGTGGGTCATTGACAAATGACCTTATGGACGAGCCGCGCCTCTTAGAATATAAACTCCAGAACATTACATATATATATATATATATATATATATATATATATATATATATATATATATATATATATATATATATATATATATATATATATATATATATATATACAGGGTGGTGCAACCAAGATGGGGTGGACGATTGTGAGTAAACGGTGAGGAATTTCGAAAAATTTTGTATTGAATATTATCGATAGTCAAACACGCTATGTTTTAAAATTATAGCCATAATACAGGGTGGTCTGAAAAACTCTTGGCGAACCAAACTTGTATTTTTTTAAATGGGACACCCTGTATATAATTGTTCCAATTGATTCTCCTGTTCGTTACGATCATTTTGATATCTGGTTTATTGGGTCTAAAATTTATAGTAAGGGAATGGGACGCGGTTAAAGTTGAAAAAATGCTCACAGTTCGGCCATTTTAAAAAAAAAATTGAAACAGGTATGGCAAAACCAAATATTCCATAAAACGTTACATATCCTTGAATACATTAATCGCTTGCAATTTGTTTAAAATTATTCACTGTTATACAGGGTGGTCAAGTTTTGCAAATACGCCCTGGACTCATTTTTTTTAAATGGAACGCCCTATATATTTTATTTTCATGTTAAAGATAACATTACTAGCTTTCAAAAAATACCATACATGATGCCTTTCTGACCAACAGTTTTTTAGTAAACTAGCCGTGAAAGCAAAGTTTCTTCATTCTAATACGATTATACTGAATTTACGTTGTTTATTATTAAATATCTAATATTAGGAGGCCATGACACTGTCATAAATGAAACAAAAAATTGACGAACTTGTCAGAGCTACTGCCGCATAATCCGTTATTGGCAAGTTAAGCGTAGGTGAGGTAAAAAAACTGAGACCCGAAACCTTTACATGTTTATTAGAGATATTTAAAAAAAAAACAGAAAATATTGTTTTTAGGAAATATAAAGTAATTAATAAACCAGTTATAAACAAAGATAATCAGTTATCAGTGTTATTAATAGTGTAAGAAAATTAATTAAGCAAAAACCGAACATCTTTTAAAATTATTTAGTTATGTGTTATGTAGTTACTTGTCAACCTAATTTAATATAAACAATCAAAAAAGCTCATATAAGGTGTTCAACTAAACCACCATTTTGCTGAAGGCACATTTCGAGTCTATCCATAAATGAAAGTTTCACTTTTCCCAAAGTCTGTTCTGAAATGTTGCGAAAACTGTTTCTTATTCTCGTCTTCATATCTTTCACTGTGGTTGGAACCTCTTTATAGACTTCTTCTTTAACATGCCCCCATAGAAAAAATCTAGTGGTGTTAAGTCGGGTGATCTGGCTGGCCACTTAACTGGTCCACCTCGCCCAATCCAACGATCTGTCTTCCAATTATCGACAAAATATCTTACATTCCTATAGTAATGCGGGGGCGCTCCATCATGTTGAAGCCATAATGATCCCCTTACCATTAAAGGTAAATCTTCAAGTAATACTCGTTTCTCAAAAAGTTGTTTATAACTGGTTTATTAATTACTTTACATTTCCTAAAAACAATATTTTCTGTTTTTTAAATATCTCTAATAAGCATGTAAAGGTTTCGGGTCTCAGTTTTCTTACCTCACCTACGCTTAACTTGGAAATAATGGATTATGCGGCAGTAGCTTTGACAAGTTCGTCAATCTTTTGTTTCATTTATGATAGTGTGATGGCCTCCTAATATTAGATATTTAATAATAAACAACGTAAATTCAGTATAATCGTATTAGAATGAAGAAACTTTGCTTTCACGGCTAGTTTACTAAAAAACTGTTAGTCAGAAAGGCATCATGTATGGTATTTTTTGAAAGCTAGTAATGATATCTTTAACATGAAAATAAAATATATAGGGTGTTCCATTTAAAAAAAATGAGTCCAGGGCGTATTTGCAAAACTTGACCACCCTGTATAACAGTGAATAATTTTAAACAAATTGCAAGCGATTAATGTATTCAAGGATATGTAACGTTTTATGGAATATTTGGTTTTTCCATACCTGTTTCAAATTTTTTTTAAAAATGGGCGAACTGTGAGCATTTTTTCAACTTTAACCGCGTCCCATTCCCTTACTATAAATTTTAGACCCAATAAACCCTATATCAAAATGATCGTAACGGACAGGAGAATCAATTGGAACAATTATATACAGGGTGTCCCATTTAAAAAAATACAAGTTTGGTTCGCCACGAGTTTTTCGGACCACCCTGTATTATGGTTATAATTTTAGAACATAGCGTGTTTGACTATCGATAATATCCAATAAAAAAAATTTCGAAATTCCTCACCGTTTACTCACAATCGTCCACCCCATCTTGGTTGCACCACCCTGTATATATATATATATATTCATTAAATACAATTTTTATAATAGGTGTATATATACAAAATAACGTTATGTTTAGCTACAACTATTTTAATTTATGATTTCTGCGAAAGAACAATACTTGCAACCATGCATAACCCATGTAACTCCAAGCGTTGTTTATCAGAAAGGAATATACTACTGTAAAATCTGTTTAGTATTTGGAAACAATTAATAACTTAATAACATGTAAAATAGCTTTTGTCCTGAGTGCGACTCTGTTGTCGCATCGTGATTCCGCTCACTGATTATATCATATATATATATATATATATATATATATATATATATATATATATATATATATATATATATATATATATATATATATATATATATATATTATAGAGGGTAGTCGTTGCTGACTAGTTAGGAAGTAAACTAGTAATATTGGGTTGCGCAGCAAATTAAAGAATACTCTTTAAAGTTGTTCCAAGCTTTCGAAAATATTTATTTTCATCTTCAGGGAGACTACAAAGAATTGCTAGTATTAAACATGGTTCTTATATTAACCATTGTTTTAAGTGAGTTTATAAGCAGATTTATTACTTACAACTTAGTTGAGGATGTTCATTAATGGTGTTAAAGTATTATCTAGGGAATCAGTGAAGTCCTCCAGAGTGGGATCGAAAACCAAGCGTCATGAATTACTTAATTATTCTAAATTTACATTTATTACACAATAGCACAGACAGATTAAAATTACATGAAAGTCATTAATTAAAAAAAAAAAGAAGAAAATTAAAAATCATTTCTTTCTCAGTTTTTTTGAAATTCATTTTAGCCATGCGGCACGAGATGACAGACTGTCAGAAGTCAGTTATTAGCGACATATGTGTATTATATTAAATTATATGCGAAACATGATTACAGAAGTCTGTAAAATTAGGTGTGTTATTTACCTTGTTGAGATAACTTGTTGGATTTATATTGCGGTCAGGAAGTACACCCTAGCGGATGCATTTAAAAGCTTATTTATGAGACATCTATGAATTTCAATTAGAATTATTTGTAATTTGATAAAAAGATTTTGTTATATGTAGGAAATGGGTAAGTATTCTTGAATTTGTTGTGAAGGAAAAAAAATAATTTTTATTATACAATCAATTGTCATTATACTTGAATCTCAGAGTCGTTCAAACGATGATCCTTGTCCAAAAATAATAGATATGAATATATTTCACTTAGGTGTTTTTTATCGGTTTTTTTATTTATGCAATTAGGTTCTTGTGAAATAAAGGCCATTTCAAGAAAAGATCTTTTAGAGTTATTTTTCTGTGTAGCAAGTATCTTGGTCGCATTATAATCAAAGTTATGTAGTAAGTTATTAGCGTGTTCTGCCAGAGCACACCTCTCTGGATGCAGTCTACAATCACTCTTGTGTGCTGTGATTCTGTCGGCCAATGGTCTTGTAGTTTGGCCTATGTATATTTTTTCCCAGTCTGTACAAGGAATGCTGTAAACCACATCTGTTCTTCGAGTAAGAGGGACCTTGTCTTTAAGCCTGGAGTGCACCGAAGAAATTGTGAGTACTGGTTTGTTCGCGATTTTGACATTGACTACCTGATTTATTATTCTGGACAGCGCCGGAGTTATCTCTCTAATGTAGGGAAGTGATATGAATTTAGTAGTTTGCGTCACTTCAGTTATATTATTGTTATTATTTATTAGGTTATGTTCATTTAATATAGGTATGTTGATTGCAGGAGTGCTGAACAAAATTCTATTAATCAGCTTGGGCGGATATGAATTATCGATGAATAATTGAGCCAGGATATCTATTTTTTTTATGTAGAGATGGATCTGAGATTTTTAGAATTCTTGATTTCATTTGTTTAACCAGATTCACTTTCATATTATGTTTATGATACGAGAAATAATTCAGGTATCGTCCTGAGCTGCAAGGTTTCCTGTACCAATCTATCACGATTTTGTTGTTGTGAGTTCGTGTGAATTTGGTATCTAGGAAAGGAACCGAGCAGGTAGGGTCTTCGGTTTCTATAGTGAACTGGATGTGTTGATCGAAATCATTTAAGGTTTCTAGTATCTCGTTAATTCCATTTTGTGGTAGTGCTACAATTATATCATCCACGTATTTTTTTAAAAAAAGGGGATTAAAGGAGAATATATATATATATATATATATATATATATATATATATATATATATATATATATATATATATATATACACATATATATATATATATATATATATATATATATATATATATATATATATATATATATATATATATATATACACATATATATATATATATATATATATATATATGTATATATATATATATATATATATATATATATATATATATATATATATATATATATATATATATATATATATATATAGTGATGGGCAGAATTTACGCAGCATATGGGAAAAATTTTTATTGTTAGATTTTAACAAATACCGATGTTGGCAATCGTTTCTGCATCATTGGAAACCCCAAAAAACATTAAACAGTGGCGTTCGTCTTTAGGGGTTTGGCGGGAAATTTTAAAAAATCAAAAGTTATACAGCAAAAATGACCTTAAATGAAAAGATATCCAAATTTTTTATTAAGAAATGTTGTTTAGAATTAAATATTGAAGACGTACACAAATTTTAAAAGCAATTGAATAAAAAATAAGAAATACTTATTTTTGCCAAATTATAAATTTTTTAATACTAATAATGCAATTTTTCGTGCAAAATATTATTAACTGCACTAAAACAATTACTCCAAATCACGTTCCCTAAAATTATACTTTTTAGTTGCCTTTCTTAATAAGAAAAAAGAAATTGTTCAATTCTGGCTGGTACTCCATTGCTTCATAACGAAAATTTTTTATGGCCTGTGCATGCTAGACCCCTCCAATCAATTTATTATTAATAAAAGGCATACATGTTTATGTTTTTTAATACAGCTTTATTATTCTTATTACATTTTTAAATATCATTCAAAAGAAATTAAAAATTGGAAATGATAAATCATTCACCTAATTAAAATAAAATATTAGAAAGCAGTTTCATAAGTACAATTTCCAAATTTAGTTTTCCGAAAATTCCTTTAAATTAACCTATATTTAAATATTTATTTCCCAAATTACATTTCGAAACGACTAGGAACAAAAATGTATCGTGTAAAATAAATCAGAAATCGTCGGATTTTAAATAAGCCTAAGTAATAAAGTGAGCCATGGAAAAATTTACACCATCGTTGTTGCCTAGAGACCGATAAGTCAAATTGTCAAAATGACTCTTGTCCCTTGTTTAAGATACTTTATTTTTTTTATTATTTACGTTCTTATAAAATAAGATATAATATTAATCAGGTGAATGATTTAAATACATATTTAGTTTATCATTTCCAGTTTTTAATTTCTTTTGAATTATATTTAAAAATGTTTGTAATAACAATAATAAAGCTGTATTAAAAAACATAAACATGTATGCCTTTTATTAATAATAAATTGATTGGAGGGGTCTAGCATGCACAGGCCATAAAAATTTTTCGTTATGAAGCAATGGAGTACCAGCCAGAATTGAACAATTTCTTTTTTTCCTATTAAGAAAGGCAACTAAAAAGTATAATTTTAGGGAACGTGATTTGGAGTAATTGTTTTAGTGCAGTTAATAATATTTTGCACGAAAAATTGCATTATTAGTATTAACAAATTTATAATTTGGCAAAAACAAGTATTTCTTATTTTTTACCCAATTGCTTTTAAAATTGTGTACGTCTTCAATATTTAATTCTAAACAACATTTCTTAATAAAAATTTTGGATATCTTTTCATTTAAGGTCATTTTTGCTGAATAATTTTTGATTTTTTTAAATTTCCCGCCAAACTCCCAAAGACCAACGCTACTGTTTAATGTTTTTTGGGATTTCCAATGATGCAGAAACGATTGCCAACATCGGTATTTGTTAAAATCTAACAATAAAAATTTTTCCCATATGCTGCGTAAATTCTGCCCATCACCGTATATACAGGGTGAGTCAAAAGTACTTTGACAAACTTCAGGAGGTGATTGCTGGCATTATTTTAAGGCGACAAGTTCATATAAATCATGGTCCTTGGCGGCTTCGTTACGGAGATATAGGGTGTTGAAAAATTAAAAAAAAAAATAAGAATTTTTAAATAGCTTCTAAACGTTTTGAGCTTGTGTTATGAAATTCGGTGGATGAGATAAGCACCTAAGGACACTCATTTTAAAAGTATATCGCGTTCTTAAATTTAACTATGCTACGCCACTGACTTATTTTACTTATTTCATTTTAACTACCATTTTGTGAGTCCTTGCTTTCTTTGCAATAAAAAAAGTCTCTTGCGTTTTTTTCATACGGGGAACGGTTTAAAGGTAAATCATTATTTTATTCGGCTATACAAATGAATTAAAAAATTTATTGTAAATTGATCACAAAAATTTATTTTAAATTGATCAAACATTCAGACATTATCAAAATAACAACTAATGTATTTAAATAAATAAGTATCAGTTATAAAATTGCCATAAATAAATTGTTGGAAATGTCCACCCTCAGCCAAGATGGAGGCATCAAATTTTTCAACACCCTGTATCTCCGTAACGACGCCGCCAAGGACCATTGTTTATATGAACTTTTCGCCTTAAAATAATGCCAGAAATCACCTCCTGAAGTTTGTCAAAGTACTTTTGAATCACCCTGTATATTAGGGTGCTTTTTTTTTCGACTATTTTTTTTTTCGGTCCCATCGTGAAATTTTGTTGGAAATACCAAAACCAAAATTGCCTGAACGTTTGAGCCCTTAATATTAATATTAAGTCCTAGACCAAGGCGTGTAAAGATTTCCCATTGAAAATACATGAAAACTCTGATTTTTTATCTTTAAATTTCTATAGCTCAGCGGCATTTTATGAAATCGCTTTGACCATAGACAAGTATTTCTCAGAATTGAACGCTCTACAAAAAGGCCCATTGCGGCAAAGTCGTAACTCACCGGCGAGGTAGTACGGGCCACTAAACCTGATTTTTCGCTTTTATCTCGCAAACGACAAGAGATACAGAAAAAAATGTATAAAACAAACTTGTAGGAAATTCAATTGTCTACGAAAAAGGTGCTTAGTCCTGAGTCGCTAACATCAATATTTCTGGAGATAACTATCTATAAAGTTTTTGTAATTTCAAATTTTTATCGAAAATCACGTTAAATTATAAAAATATCGTTCTTTCATTATCCATCACTCGACCATCATTTATCCATCAAGCCACTCAGTACAAAGGACCTTTTTTGAAGAAAATTGAATTTCCTACAAGTTTGTTTTATACATTTTTTTCTATATCTCTTGTCGTTTGCGAGATAAAAGCGAAAAATCAGGTTTAGTGGCCCGTACTACCTCGCCGGTGTGAGTTACGACTTTGCCGCAATGGGCCTTTTTGTAGAGCGTTCAATTCTGAGAAATACTTGTCTATGGTCAAAGTGATGCCATAAAATGCCGCTGAGCTATAGAAATTTACAGATAAAAAATCAGAGTTTTCGTGTATTTTCAATGGGAAATCTTTACACGCCTTGGTCTAGGACTTAATATTAATATTAAGGGCTCAAACGTTCAGGCAATTTTGTTTTTGTTATTTCCAACAAAATTTCACGATGGGAAAAAAATAGTCGAAAAAAAGCACCCTAATATATATATATATATATATATATATATATATATATATATATATATATATATATATATATATATATATATATATATAGTAAAAAATGGAAGATTTCTTGGCCTATAGGTAACATATTAAATGTAGATGCAAAGATTTACTTCTTCGCTAGTGCAGCAAGAAGGCCGTAAATGAAAATAAAAATAATGAGGACTATCTTTGATTCTGGTCTGGGTGACCTCCTGCTATCGATTTCTGGGCCCTTAACCATCAGCGGGCAGGCTTACACCGAGGGTGACTGAAGAACAGACCACGTTTTGACCAGAATCAAAGAGAGTCCTTATATCCAAAATGTTCGGAAAGGATGGGTAAGATGTAGTGGCCCGCGCCAACTAGTTCACCCAGTGTTGCTCCAAAAATGTTTGGCTGCTAACACAAAACATACTCGAAAGTATATGTCGATGTCGATGTCGAATCGACGTTGACGGTACAAATGCACCATTGTACAACAATAGTAGAAAAATGGAAGATTTCTTGGCCTATAGGTAACATATTAAAAAATGTAAATGCAAAGATTTACTTCTTCGCTAGTGCAGCAAGAAGTCCGTAAATGAAAATAAAAATAATGAGGACTATCTTTGATGCTGGTCTGGGTGACTTCCTGCTATCGATTTCTGGGCCCTTACCCATCAGCGGGCAGGCTTACACCCAGGGTGGCTGAAGAACAGACCACGTTCCACGAAATCTTCCATTTTTCTACTGTTGTTGTACAATGGTGCATTTGTACCGTCGACGTCGATTCGACATCGACATCGACATATACTTTCGAGTATGTTTTGTGTTAGCAGCCAAACATTTTTGGAGCAACACTGGGTGAACTAGTTGGCGCGAGCCACTACATCTTACCCATCCTTTCCGAACATTTTGGATATAAGGACTATCTTTGATTCTGGTCAAAACGTGGTCTGTTCTCCAGCCACCCTGGGTGTAAGCCTGCCCGCTGATGGGTAAGGGCCCATAAATCGATAGCAGGAGGTCACCCAGACCAGAATCAAAGATAGTCCTCATTATTTTTATTTTCATTTACGGCCTTATTGCTGCACTAGCGAAGAAGTAAATCTTTGCATTTACATTTAATATATATATATATATATATATATATATATATATATATATATATATATATATATATATATATATATATATATATAGTAGAAAAATGGAAGATTTCTTGGCCTATAGGTAACATATTAAATGTAGATGCAAAGATTTACTTCTTCGCGAGTGCAGCAAGAAGGCCGTAAATGAAAATAAAAATAATGAGGACTATCTTTGATTCTGGTCTGGGTGACCTCCTGCTATCGATTTCTGGGCCCTTAACCATCAGCGGGCAGGCTTACACCGAGGGTGGCTGAAGAACAGACCACGTTTTGACCAGAATCAAAGAGAGTCCTTATATCCAAAATGTTCGGAAATGATGGGTAAGATGTAGTGGCCCGCGCCAACTAGTTCACCCAGTGTTGCTCCAAAAATGTTTGGCTGCTAACACAAAACATACTCGAAAGTATATGTCGATGTCGATATCGAATCGACGTTGACGGTACAAATGCACCATTGTACAACAATAGTAGAAAAATGAAAGACTTATTGGCCTATAGGTAACATATTAAAAAATGTAAATGCAAAGATTTACTTCTTCGCTAGTGCAGCAAGAAGTCCGTAAATGAAAATAAAAATAATGAGGACTATCTTTGATTCTGGTCTGGGTGACTTCCTGCTATCGATTTCTGGGCCCTTACCCATCAGCGGGCAGGCTTACACCCAGGGTGGCTGAAGAACAGACCACGTTCCACGAAATCTTCCATTTTTCTACTGTTGTTGTACAATGGTGCATTTGTACCGTCGACGTCGATTCGACATCGACATCGACATATACTTTCGAGTATGTTTTGTGTTAGCAGCCAAACATTTTTGGAGCAACACTGGGTGAACTAGTTGGCGCGAGCCACTACATCTTACCCATCCTTTCCGAACATTTTGGATATAAGGACTATCTTTGATTCTGGTCAAAACGTGGTCTGTTCTCCAGCCACCCTGGGTGTAAGCCTGCCCGCTGATGGGTAAGGGCCCAGAAATCGATAGCAGGAGGTCACCCAGACCAGAATCAAAGATAGTCCTCATTATTTTTATTTTCATTTACGGCCTTATTGCTGCACTAGCGAAGAAGTAAACCTTTGCATTTACATTTATATATATATATATATATATATATATATATATATATATATATATATATATATATATATATATATATATATATATATATATATATATATATATATATATATATATATATATATATATATATATATATATATATATATATATATATATATATATATATATATACAGGGTGATTCAAAAGTACTTTGACAAACTTCAGGAGGTGATTGCCGGCATTATTTTAAGGTGAAAAGTTCATATAAACAATGGTCCTTGGCGGCTTCGTTACCGAGATACAGGGTGTTGAAAAATTAAAAAAAATAAGAATTTTTAAGTAGCTTCTAAATGTTTTGAGCTTGTGTTATGAAATTCGGTGGATGAGATAAGCACCTAAGGACACTCATTTTAAAAGGATATCGCGCACTTTAATTTATCCAGTGGCGTCGGCACGAAACTTTCATATAACATTTTTTGAGAAAACTATGCTACGCCACTGACTTATTTTATTTTAACTATTGTGAGTATCATTTTGTGAGTCCTTGCTTTATTTGCAACAAAAAAAGTCTCTTGCGTTTTTTTCATACGGGGAACGGTTTAAAGGTAAATCATTATTTTATTCGGTTATACAGATGTATTAAAAAAATTATTTGAAATTGATCAAAAACATTTATTTTGAATTGATCAAACATTCAGACATTATTAAAATAACAACTATTTATTTAAATAAATAAGCAACAGTTATAAAATTGCCTTAAATAAATTGTTGGAAATGTCCACCCACAGACAAGATGGCGGCATCTAATTTTTCAACACCCTGTATCTCCGTAACGAAGCCGCCAAGGACCATTGTTTATATGAACTTTTCGCCTTAAAATAATGCCAGCAATCACCTCCTGAAATTTGTCAAAGTACTTTTGAACCACCCTGTATATATATATATATATATATATATATATATATATATATATATATATATATATATATATATATATATATATATATATATACAGGGTGTCCAAGGAGTATGTGGCAAAATTTAGGCAGAGTGTAGGTGAGGTGAAAATAACACCACAAGTTCATATACATTTTTTTCCTATGAGCCCTCCTTGTGGAGATACGGGCCCCTAAAAGACGCCAATGTAATTTAATTTTTTCTAAATAACTTTTAAATCGCCCGGTAGATTTCGATAATTTTTTAGTATGATATATTTTAAGATAGGCCCTTAAAAGTACTGCTGTAGAAAGCGTTGTAGCTTATTCAGAGTTTCAGGGACGGACTATCTCAAACACACATAACCAAATTTTTTTTACACCCTGTACAATATGGACACGACCATTTTTTTTAGATACTATGTACCTTTTACTAAAAATAAAGTACTCTTCGTTGAAACCGCTAAAATCAATGGTTTCCGAGAAAAATCATCTTAAACGCAGTAGTACCTTCGACGTGGTTAATTTCTAATACTGCAAAAAAAATACTGAAAAAGTGCAGTAGACCTTTTTTTTCAAAATGTGTACAGCTTTTGCAATCTGCTAATTTGAAATTAAACAAATAATGCATCATAAAGATCGTTCACGTTATAAGTTGTACAGAGTGTTACGAAGTTATGAGTATTTGCACAACTATTACGTTTTATTGCTCATAATTAAGTTCTAGATAAACTTTAAAAAATAATATTTAATCATAATAAATTTTCAACACTATAACATTAGATCATATCAAATTTTCCACATGGGATCTGAACGCACTTTCTTAGTCTACGAATAGACTGCCGCTGAAAATATGCCTGGTTTGCTTCGGATATTATTGGAATGGTATGCTATTCTTGCAAGTAATTCTTCCCGATTATTTACCGGCGTAGAGTAGACGAGATTTTTCAAGTGACCCCATGAATAAAAATCTAGGGGGTTTAGATCTGGGGATCTAGGGGGCCACGAAACTGGGCCCCGGCGACCTATCCAGCGATCAGGAAATGTGTTATCCAAATGTTCTCTCACTAAAATATCAAAGTGAGGTGGAGCACCATCGTGCATAAACCACATTTGTCTTCTAGATTCAAGGGGTACATCTTCCAACAATTCATTTAGGTTTTCTTGAAGGAACTGCAGATACCCTGCACCATTTAATCTGTGTTGTAGGACGAATGGTCCAATTAAGCGATTACCCAGAATTCCAGCCCACACATTTACATGGAATTTTTGCTGATGCTTCGTTTGGATTGTCGCGTGAGGATTTTCTTCATCCCATACGTGGAGATTATGTGAATTAATTACGCCATTTCTTCCAAATCCTGCTTCATCTGTAAATAGTATGTTGGTTACAAAATTATTAGTTTCCCTTTGTTTTTGGAGAAACCAGTTAGCGTAACAAACTCTCGCTGGATAATCATCAGCGGTCATGGCATGAACTTTCTGAATATGAAAAGGATACAAAAGTTGTTCTTTTAGGACTAGATCGACAATTGATTTAGTGACATGAAGTTGGTTTGACAACGTTCTTACGCTAGTCGATGGGTTCTCGGCAACAGCATCCAATATTCTTTCTTCCGTTTCAGGGGTCCGTACGGTTCTCTGACCACCCTCCCGTTTCAGGGGTCCGTACGGTTCTCTGACCACCCTCGCCACCACGCTTGGGTAAAAAACTCCCTAAAAGGAAGATATGAATTTGCAAACAAAATTAACTCACAGTTTTTCTTTCTTACCAGTTTCTCGCAAACGGCGATCAATATTTATAAATGTTTTCCTGTCAGGTTAAATTCTATTTGGAAAAGCTTGACCATAAAGCCTTCTGGCTTCTGATGAATTACTTAAAGCTTGACCATATATGAGATGCATGTCAGCATATTCTTGAAAGGTGAACTCCATAATTAAATTTATCCTTAACTGATTGAAAACTCAAGTGATTTCTACTTGACAGTACCAGAATAAATATGGCAATTATTTTTCCTTTTCTTTTCCATGGCTTGCTCTTTTTTTAAAATAAAAATGCATCAAAAGTTTAGCGGCAGTCTATTCATAGACCAAAAAAAAATGCATCGAAGTTGAGAGGAGCGGCATGTGGAAAATTTTATACGATTACATATTATTTTTTAAAGCTCATTTAAATTGTTATTATTTTTAGTAAAAGTTACGTAGTATAGAAAAGCGGGCAATAAAACTTAGTTGTGCAATTACTCATAATTTTGTAACACTCTGTACAACTTATAACGTGAACGATCTTTATGATGCATTATTTGTTTAATTTCAAATTAACAGATTGCAAAAGCTGTACACATTTTGAAAAAAAAAGGTCTACTGCACTTTTTCAGTATTTTTTTTGCAGTATTAGAAATTAACCACGTCGAAGGTACTACTGCGTTTAAGATGATTTTTCTCGGAAACCATTGATTTTAGCGGTTTCAACGAAGAGTACTTTATTTTTAGTAAAAGGTACATAGTATCTAAAAAAATGGTTTTCGTGTCCATATTGTACAGGGTGTAAAAAAAATTTGGTTATGTGTGTTTGAGCTAGTCCGTCCCTGAAACTCTGAATAAGCTACAACGCTTTCTACAGCAGTACTTTTAAGGGCCTATCTTAAAATATATCATACTAAAAAATTATCGAAATTTACCGGGCGATTTAAAAGTTATTTAGAAAAAATTAAATTCCATTGGCGTCCTTTAGGGGCCCGTATCTCCACAAGGAGGGCTCATAGGAAAAAAATTTATAGGAACTTGTGGTTTTATTACTCCTTGGACACCCTGTATATATATATATATATATATATATATATATATATATATATATATATATATATATATATATATATATATATATATATATATATATATATATATATATATATATATATATATATATATATATATATATATTGGGGAAATTAGCACTTCCTTGACATTGGTTGCTTTTCGTTGAGGCTGCAAAATAGCGAAGCTCTTGGACAGTTAAGTAAATCTATACAGTAAGTGCATTTCCTTTTAACTATAGCTTCTATGTATAACAATAAAGAATGCGGAAAATAAAAAATGATGGATAGATCACGCTAGGTCATGCTGACAGAACATTTGAAAGCACGATGACCAGATTTATTTAAGTATAAACTAAAAATGTTTGCACATGGTGTTACCCCCTAGGAGATAAACTACAACACAAAAAAATAGATTATTATCTAAACAAAATAATTAAATTGACATGCTTCGGTGTTTGTCAATACAATCTGTCCTTTAAGAATAAAAAATAGTATTTTAATTTTTTGGGAATGACCTTACCCCCTTAGCAAGAGACTTTTATAACACCCACTACTGTTTTGCACCAAGACTGCAAAGCAAACCTGCGGGCCAAATTTCAAAATTTCACGACGCGACGTAGGGTTTAGTAGATCTCGTGAGGGGGAGTTTTTACCCCTTATGGGTATTCCAACAGAGAAATTAAATAAAATCGAAGTGTTTTGGCCTCTTTCATAAAATCCATTAGTTTTGGAACTAAAAAATTATTAAATTTTTAGGGGTTGATTAACCCCTTTAGAGAGTGTGTTTTGCAATATCATTTCTTAGTTGACGTCCGGGGCCTAAACTAGAGCTGTTTGCAAAATTTCAGCTTTCTATCTTCGGTAGTTAGGGCTGGGTCTTGAGTGGTAGAAGTGTCTTTTTACCCCTAGGAGTAAAATTCTAACACGAAAAAAAGAAGCCTTTTGAAAAAAAAATTAACATGTTTTGGCGTTTTCCTTAGAGCTTAGTAGTTTTTAAAATAAAAAATAATTTAATTTTTGGGGATTGCTTTTACCCCTTTGAGGACGAGTTTTGCAATATCCTTTCTTAGTGAACGTCTGGGGCCTAAACTAAATCTGTATGCAAAATTTCGGCTTTCTATTTTTGGTAGGTAGGGCTGGGCCTTGATAAATCAGTGGTAGAAGTGTGTTTTTACCCCCTAGGGGTAAAATTCCAACACGAAAAAGTAGTCTTTTGTAAAAAACATTGATATGTTCTGGCGTTTTCCTTAGAAGTTAGTAATTTTTAAAGTAAAAAATAATTTCAGTTTTAGGGGTTGATTTAACCCATTTAGAAGGTGAGTTTTGCAATGGTCTTTCTTATTGGACGTCTGGTGCCCAAACTAAAGCTGTTTGCAAAATTTTAGCTTTCTATCTTGCGTAATTAGGGCTGGGCCTGGATAAATCACAAGTGTGTTTTTACCCCCTAGGGGTAAAATTCCGACACGAAAAAATAAGTATTTTAATATTGTTTCGTGTATCATAACATATCTTAGAAAGAAAGACATTGCTAAAGTACACCTGAGATACTTTCCTTGTTAGACGCAAGTACCAAGAACGTTCCCACAAGGAGAAAAATAATCATTATTGTTAAAACTGTTTGACCGTTGGTATAATTTTATATTTATTTAATAATATTAAATATTATTCGGTTCGTGATGGCAAAATATTCAAACAGCACACAGAATAAAATAATTCAAATATACTGGTGACATTACTTATAAATATTGTTTTTATTGTTTGTACTTAGTATGAAAGTCTTAGCTTTTATATGAAAAACTTTATAATTTTTATAATATCTACCTTACTAGATGCATGACTATAAAAACACTTTAAAGTAGTATTTTGTTAGCATTTTTAACCAAAATTACCACCTTTTACCAGGCGCGGCCCGTGAAGTTTTAAAGTTGTATTCTGTTGATACTTATGGGACCCAGGCCAAGTTCAGGCTTTTTAATAGTGAGCCTACTAGGAATGTTTTGGTAAAGAAAAAAATGTTTTGTAATTTTCGAAAAAAGGTGAATTTTTGAACTGACCCACCTGGGAAAAAATTAACACGCTTAGGAATTTTATGTATTATTTTTTCTAAAAAAAGTTTACATCATTTTGTCGACAGTTCTTAAATTTCAAGAGAAAATAATGTGTTAGTAGAAAGTTATAGTCATTTGAAATTTTTAAATATAAAATTTAATTTAAAACAAAATTAAATGACGATAACGTTCTACTAACACATTTTTTCTCTTAAAATTTAAGAATTGTCGACAAAATGATGAAAAATTTGTTTATAAAAAATAATAAATAAAATACCTAAGAGTGTTAATTTTTTTCGCAGGTGGGTCAATTCAAAAATTCAACATTCCTAGTAGGCTCACTATTAAAAAACCTGAGTTTGGCATGGATTTCATAAGTAGCAACAGAGATATACAAGTTTAAAATTTCACGGGCCGCGCGAGTTATACATCGGGCCGAGGGGACGGCGTTTTTAAAAATAATTTTATTTCTAGAAAAAACACTTGGAAACCCTCAAGTATAACGAATTTATTTGGGATGAAAGAAATGAACAGTTTAGCTAGTCACGACGCGTGCCCTTTACAATTTTTATTATTTTCATTATCCAGGACACTAAAACATTTTACAGGGTAATATCTGCACACTACACGAAGAGGTAATGTCGACCAAGAAAACTATATCATATTCCAAACAAAATACTAAGCTTTGAATAGACAAAATTGGGTAAACTTTTAGTTATTGGATATTTACTTACAAATGTAATATCTAGTTCAATATCTTTCCAAGTGCCACCTTCAATTACATCGGTAGAATTGCCAGTAACTTGATACCAAAAATCGTTTCCTCCTGGAAAGTAAACTGGCACTTGTGTCGCATTGGATTCGTATACAGAAGCAGCCAAAATATCAGATCCTGAAACGGCGTCAGATTTATTAATAAACGAAAGAAATATGCTTCATTTAATATAATATGTTTCATTTATAATTTTAGCCAAAAGAAAAATTTTGACAAAAAAAAAATAAAAAAAAAATAAATCCAATTTCATAACATGAATGAACTATTTAAAAATTTATAAAGCAAGTGTAACGTTCCAGTAAATGTACCTATAATGTCAAGTGTAAATCAATACTTATTTCTAAAACTTAGGGACATTACAATAAATATACCTTTTTACACTACATGGACCGACAGATTGATTTTATAATAAAGTCCATCTGTGTATAATATATGCAACCTATAGGGCTACTACGCTTAAATGATAATTCGCGTATTAGCCGGCTAATATGCGGCATATTATGCGGACGTTCTGTGTAATATGCGAATGCGTACAAGATTCGCATATTAACAATCCCGATCGGTAAGAATCACATTATACGTGTACATTATAATCCAATATGTTGCCAATACCGTGTTGCGTTTTGCTCCAATATAGAGCTTAGGCGTGTAACTTTAATCCTGCACAATGATCAACATTTTGCGTTTACCTATACAATTAACATCAAGCAGGGCCAGGACCTAGAATTATTTGACTATTTTACAAACAATTTTTAAATATTAAATAAACTTTATTTACCTGATGTCATAAACAGAAACATTTGGGTTTATTACATGCACATATATGCAGGTATGGAGTATCCATGAATAAAAAGGTTGAATAATCTTGCTGTACTGCGCGTAAAATTAAAGTTATGCGCAGGCGGTATTCTGTAAGCCGAAAGAAGCCCATGTTAGAGGCATTTCGTGATTGGCCAAGGACTTGTTATGTGTTTCAACTGAGTGAAATTCTGTGATTAGGATACAATTTTGTGATATATTATCCGACCGCTGAATAAAAAAATTCATTAAGAAATTAGGAAGCGTCCATATTTTTTACTATAACTTCAGTCTTAAAATTTCCATAACTAACAGTAAGATTTAAATACAACTGAAATAATAATATATTAAATAGACTATGGAAGGTTATTTACTATTAAATTTGAAATATCTTCACTATAAAAAAATGATGAAGATAAAATTAATAAGATATAAATTTATTATGTTGTGTATATTTTGGCAAATCATTCTGTGACAAGGACGAAAGGGGGAAATGCTGCAAAAAATGACCAGAATATTCTAATAAATTCTCCTAAAATGAGCGTGCTTATTTGCTTATTATTTTTGGCTGAATAAAAGGTAGCAAATAAATATAACGAAAATATTCATTATAAATTTACTTAAATATTTAACAAAAACTTTTAACAATGAAACCAATGGCCTCTTCACCACAGACCCTATAAACATTGGCAATCACTTCTGACTTTGACTTTTTAGCATTTTTTCATAAATAAATTGATTCATGATGAACTAGCTTTCGCCCGCGACTTCGTCCGCGTGGTATAGGTGGTACACTTTCACGTAGTTTCAAGGTAATAGAACGGTATAACAATTATTTTACTTCATTACAAACCCCCCATTTTACCCCCTTAGGGGTTGATTTATTAAAAACTGTAAAACATGTGTTTAAACAGTTATTTTTAAGTGCTTCTATGAAGTTTCGACTTAATAGGACTATTTAACTTTTTTCCATTCAATGTTTGAACACCTATTTCACCCCATTACGGGGTTAATTTTAAAAACCCTTCCTTAGTGTACGCGTTATATAAGAAACCTCTGTGCAAAATTTGAAGGTTCTAAACCCAGCGGTGTGGACTGTGCGTTGATATGTCAGTCAATCAGTCAGTTTCTTCTTTTATACGTCCGCGTGGCATAGGCGATAATAGTGTAGTTTTGATGTCATGATTATGAATACATGAAATATGAGTTATGTTAGGTTAGGTTAGTTATATCTAGAAACCGGATTTCAGTATTTCATGACGCAAAAATCGGGGTCGGACTCAGGTAACTGATAGAAAAGGTAAATAAAATGAAATTAATAAATATTCGATTTTGTCAAGTTGTATTTATGAATTATTGCTCCCAAAAAAATATATCTTTTGTTTCCAAAAAAATTAACCCACTTCACAAAAGGAAAAGCACTGACAAGTATGAAATAATATTGTTACATATTTATTACTGCGGGTCAACTTAATTAATTTTGTTAATTTTTATGAGAAAATATTTCCTTTCTTTTTAATGCAGCTATTCTCCCGTCCCCTTCATCTTATCTCCCCCTCTTTAAATGTGTAATGGCTATGATATATTAGATATTCTCGCCTCAATAACCCCAAAAATGACATATTAGTTAACATTTCTGAAGAAATAAACGGCCCCCACCCCCCGGTTAATATTATAACATCCGTTACACAAAATTAGCTTTTCTCACATCAATAACCCCGAAAATGTTACAATACTTACTTAACATTTTTAGAGAAATTACCAATCTCTTCTTTGAATCACCCCCCCCCCCCCCGTTAACATTGAGTGCCATTTAATAGTATTATAATGCTATGTGTCCAAGTCACTAAAAAAAGTTTATATAACAACTGTAATGTAGATGTAAGGGGGCTTTCCTTCATTACGTGAGCTCAAAATGGGGGGAGGGGTCCGGAAAAATCTCACCAAAGCTCATTTAAAGGGAGGGAGGGTCAATGAAAATCTCACGTCAACTTTTTAATTCAGAGAATATACATTATTATAATAGATAACATTTTGTATTAAAAAATCAATCCCGGGCATGGACAATATTAAATACACTCCAAGCTCGTTTTATAAGCTGCGGACATTGAGGAGTGCGCTGCACACTGATTTCGTGGACGCTTCATGCCTCTACCTTATCCGATCCTCCAAGTGACCGGAGAACCGACTGTGGCGGAGCCTGGCCAACACGATGGGAAGTCTTTCGCACCGTTCCTGCTTCGGCAATGTCTCACGGTGTATCCCAAACATGCGGGCTATTCCCCGATGCCCTACGGTTACTACTGCCCATCTCTTTTGGTGAATGATCAAACTATCCATAACAGATGCTGCAAGATGTGCCGCATCTACTTTGCTTCGCGTGTGAAGCTGCAGAAACACAGGTCGGTGCTGCATGCAACCCCGCGAGCACTTGTGGTCAGGGTTCGACCAACGCGTGTGGTCACCTGTCGGGCTGAGGAGCTGCTGTGCGCCGTGAACGATAGGCTGGAGTGGCTGCACGACGAGGATGTAGATATGTCTCATGACTGTCTTCCTATACTACCAAAACACATGGGCGTCATGTGTCCAATCATCACAATAGAGGAAGCATATGAATGCCCATGGAGTGAGTAAAGAATTAGGGAAGGTGGTGTCGCAGCTTATTTTTACTAAATTTAATTATATTCATTATAGTGCATCTTAAACGTAGTATCATTTTTCTCCTCTTATTTCACCGAAAAAATGCAGTACATAGAAGACATCAGTATTAACGCTTAGGTATAGTATAACTAAAGGTAAGTGAAACCGCAAAAAAAGGTAACGAAGCCGACACCTTTGACGCAGCCGTGCCGATAAGGTCCAGCCATAGGCGTCCCAAAATATTATAACCAATTTAAGATGGGACACAATAAAAAGTTTTAACATTTTAACCAAATATTATTTATATGTATATCAAAACCTAACTGAATCTGCAAAAACGATGTTTAACCATAGAAATAATTGTATTCATGGGCGTGCCGTCGACCGATAATTAAGACTTTAAATTAATGGCATAAATGCGTTGTTATTTTTATGATCGTTTTGTAGTAAGTGTAACTATATTATATTGTAACTATATCTCTTGTCATGATCGAGATCAGCTATTCAACCGAGAACCAAGGACACACATAAGGGCTCGGATGCGTTCCCGAGAATCTTGAAATTATTGGAGTTTCTTACGTGACCATGGCCATCGTAATAGTGTCTAATTTTTTTTTTTTTTTTTGGTAAGAGGAGGTGAATCTTCCAAAGAGACCCACATGCGACATTCGTGGGTTATGTCACGATTTTTACTGACTAAACACCCCCCCTAGAGTAGTTGGTTTCGGACCGGAGTCTATAAACCAAGTATCTCTCGATAGATTATAACCGCTCGCATGACCCGTTGTCATGCCGAACTTTTATAACCCTCCCATATTTTCGTATACAAATATGGGGTTTATCTCTGTCCTGAAAGGACAATTTTTACAATATTGCCTTAAGGTAACAAAAGTCCTACTTAAGATACTATTTGTCTCTAGCCTTAAGATATTTTTATGTTACATACGGTGTTAAGTAACTAAGTGTGCATGACATGCTATTTACCTAAGTAATCTTAAGATGTGGGAAATTAGATATTTGACTTAATTATTGGTATTCAGGCCCGCTCGCACTAGCACTTGCGCTCGCGTTCGCACTCACACTATCGCTAGCATTTGCACTACACTCGCACTAGCACTTCACTTTTGCCTTTTCATTACTCTATTTGATTCCTTGGTCTTCTTTTGTATCACCTATTTTGCCTATATCCTGAAGCAATCGAGACCGTCAGTAGACGCAATGTTGCTGTAAAAGCTCAATAAACGTCTTTTCTTGAAAACTTTCGAAGTTTTCATAAGATCTTTGTCTTCCAAAAGTATATTTATCCGCTTTTGAAAGAATTTCGTTCAAAACTTGAATTTCTATCAAGGTTTCTCTGTATTTTCTGGATGAGCATTGTGAAAAGCGGTTTTCACAACAAATGCTATATATTTTAGAAACCTGTAAAATCCATTATCAACAATAAAACAAAAATATCTACATGCTGTTGGAATCGTCAGAAGATTCGGAACTAGAACCATTCGCATTTTGAATCACAAGTGGCGCTACTGGCGGTAAAATAGGATATTCGTCTTCTTTTTTTACAACGTGGGCTACACAGTTTCTCCAAATATCACGGCTCAATTCACTTATTACTCGTCGAATATTATCCAGTACCACTGCACTTAATGTTGGTGACTGATTACATTTACGAAGACGTTTTTTTATAGTGCCACAAATCATTTCAATTGGATTAAATATGCAATAATAAGGAGGTAACCGCAACAGGGTATGGCCGTGTCTAGTGCAAAGATTATCAATTACATATTCATTTTTAAAATTTCGACTCTTTATCATTTTTATCAGCTCTTTTTTTACCGGGACCTTTTCAGGAATTTCCATATTTTTATGCCTCATAAAATTTAAAATGTCTTTTAGTTAAGATCCCGTGACAATTTTGGTGGAGGTCGCCGTGTTTCGGCCAGAACGGCCTTGTTTTCTGAATAATTGCCTTTTTGGTTTCGTTATTAATTTTTATAAAATTCGCAAACTACTTATAGGTATCGATTCTATATTTTGTTTTACAGGGAAAAATGTATTTTTGAAATAGATATAAAATTATTAAAATGATATTTGCTGGTAAAAATTCTTAAAAAGGTCATGATCAAGGTTATCGTTTTTTATTTTTTGCGGATTGACCAAATGTTTTTTTTTACGTACATTCCTGGTGTGAAGTGAACAATCTTTCATGCTTTTAACGATATTATTTTATATTTCAAATTTATTTAGAGCGTTTTTAAACAAATATTATATTGGCTTATGTTACATTTAGGTACGTTTTTGTTGGAAAAACTTACCTAAATGTAATTTAGTAAATTTGTAATTTTTGTAATTTTTTTTAATTATTGGTTTTTTTTTAGTAACTAATGCCTGTAGAAAACTTGTTTAAAATTTGTTTTTAACTTTATTGAGTTGTTTTTATTTAACGAATATCTTCTGGCTTTTTGGGTTTGAAATCTAAAAATACGCAAAATTAAAATTATGCCAGTTATACAGTATGAAAATTGCTACGTATTTTTTTTACTAGTTTGGAAAAAGACTTAAAAATAAATTTTTGATCGCGGTTTTAATATTTAAGGATGCGTCATTTTTTTAACTTTGCACTTTTCTTACTACATGGAAAAATTAATGGTGTTAAGAAGTAATTCTAAGAAGGCAGGAAATAAAGTAACAGAAAATAAAAATAAGGCGGAAAACAAGGAAATAAGCGGTACTAAAGAAAACGACAAAGTTGTTGAAACGTCATCAACCCCTAAAAGTAAAGACAGTGTTAGAAGGTCATTAATATTTAATAACTCGCCGGAAAGCATACAGTCGTCAATTTCAGCGGAAAATAGTAGTAGCAATAGCTCCAGTTCTCAAAATTTTTTAAACGAGTCACTAACTTTATTGCCAAGTAACGACCAGGTAACCTCAGAATCTGATAAAAATATTTTTTCAAAAATGCCGAACACCTTGAATTGCACGTTAGGAAATCTAATAAACCCAGCCCGAACGCCCGCTGTTCCACAATTTATAGCGCCGCGTTCGTATAATCCGGATTGCGATAATTTAAGTGTATTTTTGGAAGACTATGAAAAAACAGCTTTGATTAATAACTGGGATGACAATCTTAAGCTGTGTTATTTTTCATCGTATTTATTGGGACAAGCGCAAACTTGGTTACAAATTTATGCAATACGAAACCCAGGTTCCGATTGGAAAGCGACAGTAGAAGACCTGAAAAAAGAATTTTCGTTTAGCACGTATGTAAACGAAACAAAACTAAAATTACGTTATAGAAGACAGCAGCCAGGTGAAAACGTAATGAATTATCTACGGGAAATGGTGTACTTATGCGACAAAGTAGACCCAAAAATGAAGGACGAAATTAGAAGGGAACATTTTGAACAAGGTCTACTACCCACATACGCCTACCAAATCAAGCTTAGGCAGCCAAAAAATTTTGCAGAAGTACAAGAGCTCGTTAAAACCATAAACGACGCTGAAAAAGAAATAAGCCATGCTTCGGAAATTTTCGCACAGCTGTCAATGTCAGAAAAAGTAACAGGGACGAGTCAGCAGGTTCAGCCAGAAAAAACAGGATCGAATTTAATGGAGGAAATTACACAAGTTGTGAGAGAAGAAATTGGAAAAGCGATGCTAAATAAAAATCAAGACAGAAGAGAAAACCGAAATTTTAAAAACTGGCAACCACGTACTACCGACAGTCGGCCAGTATGTTTTCAGTGTGGAAAACCAGGTCACAAGGCAAGAGTTTGTTTCAGCAACCCGCAGAACAGAAATAACCAAAACTACAGGGGTCAACGAAATTTGGAAAACCAAAGACCAAGATGGACGCCAAATCAACCTAGTCGAGAACAAAATGGCCGCCGTCCAGAGCAGCAAACCAATAGGTACCAAAGTTGGCAACAGCAACAGCAGTCGGAAAACTCCAACGGACAGTGTTAACACACATAAGCACTGTCCAGAAACAGCAAGAGAAAGAGAATCAGAACAAGAATCAGCATGAAGCAGCAACAGATGTTTTCTCCGTAAAAGGAAGTTTAAATAATGTAAATATTGAGGTTATAATAGACACTGCGTCAGTTAAAAATATTGTAGATAGTAAATATGTAAATAAAAATGAAATAAAGCCCGGCACAGGCATAACTTTTATTAAAGTAGCGAATAGTCCGCTGGTAAAAATTATTGGTTACGCAGAAATAAATGTTTGTTTTATTGGTTGTACCTTTTCCTTGGAAGCACTAGTTATAGATAAAGTTTGACCAATGGGGGTAATTCCAGAGACGGCTTCTAACCTAGTTGGAAATAAAATTAGGATTCGATTTGAAAATAAAATATAAATATTTATTTACCCACATTGTGTTATTTGAAAGTGCGAGATACGAAAATATCATACAGGGTGTCTGAAAAGTCTTAGCATGGGCAAATATCTTTACTATTAATAAAGAGAGCGACACCAAATTTTAGTTGTACCTTATTGGTTGATAAATCTACGTTTTTATGTAATTTGACTTTTTCAACCCCCTTGGGGGGTTACGCTAGGGAGTTGAGGTCGAAAATTTTGAATGCAAACCTATGCCGTGTGGCCTCTTCGTTTAAAAATCTTCAAAAAAGAAACATTGTTTTAGTATTTTAGTATTTATTTATTATTGTAATTCATTTTTAAATGGCAAGCCTATAAAAATTATAACTCGTAAATCGTATAATCGGTCGGGGCAAAAGTCGACCATTAGTCGACCTCTTGTGCCATACAGCACAAGTCGGCGCTGCTATTTTTTGTTTTGTGGGGCACTTTTTTCTAACTTTTCTCCAACTTTACTTCTTCATTTGTCGTTGTTATATGTTTTGTTTTTTGACATCTGCGCAGTAGACCAAAATGCGTACCACGCGCAAACCGAGCGTGCTAGACTGGATGGACTTTGGTGTCTCCATTTGAACCCATTCACTTTTAAGAATCTATCTCCAGTAGTTAAGGTACCACTGCGTATTTAACTTTATAACGTTTTTCCCAAGTTTTTTCGATTTTATTTTTCTTTTTTTGCTATCTGCGCGGTGGCAAATAACGAAAAATACAGTCGAAAAAAACTTGGGGAAAAAGTTTTACCATTGATCAAAATGCGTACCACGCGCAAACCAAGAGGGCTAGACATTCGCACGAAATTTCAGGGGATGTACTTTGTTGTCTAACTTCGCAGTGGTACCTTAACTACTGGAGATATATTCTTAAAAGTGAATGGGTTCAAATGTAGACACCAAAGTCCACCTCCTGAAATTCCGTGCGCATGTCTAGCACGCTCGGTTTGCGCGTGGTACGCATTTTGGTCTACTGCGCACATGGCAAAAAATGAAAAATAAAGTCGAAAAAAACTTGGGAACAAAGTTATAAAGTTAAATACGTAGTGGTACCTTAACTACTGGAGATATATTCTGAAAAATGAATGGGTTCAAATGTAGACACCAAAGTCCAACTCCTGAAATTCCGTGCGCATGTCTAGCACGCTCGGTTTGCGCGTGGTACGCATTTTGGTCTACTGCGCAGATGTCAAAAAACAAAACATATAAAAACGACAAATGAAGAAGTAAAGTTGGAAAAAAGTTAGAAAAAAGTTCCCTACAAAACAAAAAATAGCAGCGCCGACTTGTACTGTTTGGCACAAGTGGCCGACTAATGGTCGACTTGTGCCCCGCCCGATTATACGATTTACGAGTTATAATTTTTATAGGCTTGCCATTTAAAAATGAATTACAATAATAAATAAATACTAAAATACTAAAACAATGTTTCTTTTTTGAAGACTTTTAAACGAAGAGGCCACACGGCATAGGTTTGCATCCAAAATTTTGGACCTCAACTCGCTAGCGTAACCCCCCAAGGGGGTTGAAAGAGTCACATTACGTAAAAAAGTAGATTTACTAACCAATAAGGTACAACTAAAATTTGGTGTTGCTATCTTTATTAATAGTAAAGATATTTGCCCATGCTAAGACTTTTCAGACACCCTGTATGGTATTTTCGTATCTCGCACTTTCAAATAACACAATGTGGGTAAATAAATATTTGTATTTTATTTTCAAATCGAATCCTAATTTTATTTCCAACTAGGTTAGAAGCCGTCTCTGGAATTACCCCCATTTGTTAAACTCTAGTTATAGAAAATCTACCCCAACCCGTTTTATTAGGATTAGAATTTCTTAAGGCCCACGAAGCTATGATAAATTTAAAAGCGAACGAAATTAGTTTGAAAACGGATGAAAATGAAGTAGTTACCTTGGCAATGAATTTAGGAGATAATAGTAGTCACAAAGAAATTGTATATAGTGTAATCAGTAATGTAAATAGTTGCTTTTGGGAGGAGTTGCCTATTGAAATTGAAAACTGCAGAAAGTGACAATGCGAAAATTACGTTGCGTAGTGACACGGCAATTGCGAAAGACATTATTAAATGCGAAGTGAACTTTAAAAAAATTGGTGAAAATAAAATAAACTTTAAGCCGAACTATGATTTTTTAATAAAAAATGGACTCCAAATTAATAAAATTTTTAGTGATAATTTGACGTGGTACGCCGAAATAAAAAACTACGGTAGAAAAACAAAAAAACCTTTTGCAGGCACATGCATCGCGTTTAAAGCAGATAGTGACTCTATAAAAGATATAAGCGAATCTTTAGTGACTTTACCGAACGATAATCTAGTAAAAAGTTATAATGTAAATAGGGACTTGTGTAAAAATGACTTTCAAAGTGTAAATAAGTTAGTTCGAGATTTTGAAGATACTTTTGCTTGGAGCATCAGCGACCTAGGAAAAACGGATTTGGTGAAGCACCGAATTGAGACAACCGATGACGTTTCAGTGGTTTCCAGACCATACAGAGTTTCTCACACAGAGCGAAGAATTATTAATAAACAAGTAGAAGAAATGTTGGAAAATGAGGTAATAAGAAAATCTGTAAGTCCGTATTCCAGTCCAGTAGTCCTAGTTCCCAAAAAAGATGGAGATATGAGGTTCTGCGTAAACTATAAAAAATTAAACGCAAAAACAATAAAGAATGTGTATCCTCTGCCAGTTATAGACGACATTTTGACCTACCTGGGAGAAGCTAGATATTTTACTACGTTGGACATGTTTTCAGGGTACTGGCAAGTAGAAATTGATGAGAAAGACAGGCATAAAACGGCATTCGTCACTACTGATGGCTTGTTCGAATTTAACCGCCTAAGTTTTGGTCTTACAACAGCACCAAGCACTTTTCAGCAGTTGGCAGACGCAATTTTGGGAGACATGAAGTGGAATGGAGCAATGACGTACTTAGATGACATCTTAGTCTATGGAAAAAATTTGGAAGAACATAACAAGAACCTAAGAAAAGTACTGTCAAAGCTAAGAGCAACTGGTCTAAAGCTAAAACCATCTAAGTGCCAGTTTGCGTATAAAGAACTAACAGTACTAGGCCACACCATTAGTGAGCGAGGTATTCTTCCAGATTCTTCAAAACTTGAAGCAGTACACCATTTTGCAATTCCACGAAATAAAAATCACTTCAAAGTTTTCTAGGACTCGCCAACTACTATAGAAAATTTATAGAAAAATTTAGTGTCATTGCCAGGCCGTTATACGATTTGCTGAAGAAAGATACACCGTTTTGGTGGACATCAGCTCAAGAAGAAGCTTTCCAGATATTAAAAAGAAAATTAGAATCGCCTCCAGTGTTAACCCACTACCTTCCCAACGCAGAAAAAGAGCTACATGTAGACGCATCAGACCAAGGGATAGCAGCAGTACTCTTACAAAAAATGAACGAGGAAATGCATCCCATTTGCTATGTGTCTAGAACGCTCACAAAAGCCGAAAAAAATTATGGAGTTGGAGAAAAAGAAGGTCTAGCCATAGTGTGGAGTCTAACGTATCTGAGAAGCTATATTTGGGGAGAACATATAAAAATTTTTTCGGATCACCAGCCACTGTGTTATCTAAAAAGTCTCAAAAATGTCACAGGGAGATTAGCTAGATGGAGCTGCAAACTACAAGAATTTGATTTCGAAATAATCCACAAATCAGGGAAATGCAATCAAGACGCAGACTGTCTTTCCAGACAACCCTGTGTACAGGCAACACTAAAGGACGAGTATGATGCCAATGAAATTCCCACATTTTTGCTACCCTTAGTGGACATCACAGAGTTCCAGGAAGAAGATACAGTCGTGTCAGACTTACTACAGGCTCTCCAGGATCCGAATTATGGCAATTCACATTGCAACGTCGTGCAAAATA
This sequence comes from Philopedon plagiatum, assembly GCA_963971165.1. NCBI lineage: Eukaryota > Metazoa > Arthropoda > Insecta > Coleoptera > Curculionidae > Philopedon > Philopedon plagiatum. The sequence goes on along the minus strand of OZ020192.1, from coordinate 46,481,555 downwards.
TTTTACAGTGAAAGATGGTGTGCTATATAAAAAGTAGGCTGTCCCAAACCAGGAGGACAAGTTGGTAATCCCTCAAGGACTGAAAGCACAACTGATGCAACAGCTGCATTGTGAGCCATTGTCAGGACACCTAGGATATGCAAGAACTTACGACAGAATAAACACACGCTATTATTGGGATAAAATGCATTTTGACGTTAAGAAATTTATTAGGGGATGTCCTGATTGTCAGACGAGAAAAGCGCCAAACAATGAAAAACCAGCAGGTGATCTGCAACCAATAAAGATTGATGATTTGCAGCCTTTCGAAATGATAGGCATAGATATTTTAGGACCCCTAACAAAAACCAAAAGTCAAAATAATAATATAGTTGTTTGTACAGATTATGTGACCCGTTATGCAATAACCAAAGCAATACCAAGTGCAAAAGCAGAAGAAATAGCAGCGTTTCTGGTGGACCAAGTAATAAGCATACATGGAGTACCAAAGAAAATATTGAGTGACAGAGGTCAAGTTTTTAGGTCAGAATTGGTAAGAAAAATGGTGCAGAATATGGGCGCAGAAAATGTATACACTACGTCATACCACCCGCAGACTAATGGGCTAACTGAGCGATTTAACAAAACCGTAGCAGATATGCTCAGCCTGTATGTGTCTACGTCACAGGATGACTAGGATAAATACCTGCCAATGGTAACATTTGCCTATAATTCAGGTAAACAGGACACAACGCAGTTTTCGCCATTTTATTTAGTTTTTGGAAGAAACCCACAGCTAATACCGGACGCCATGTTTTTAAAATCAGCCACAATGCTTATTTCGAACCCGAATATAGAGAAACATAGACAGGAAGCAAAAAGAAATATTACTAGGAAACAGAAAAAGGACAAAACCCGATATGACAGTAACCACAAAAAAGTGACATATGAAACAGGAGGCAAAGTCAAACTTAGAGTTTACATTAGAAAGAAAGGAAAAAGTGACAAGTTGCAGTGCAAGTATCACGGACCATTTGTAATTGTAAGAAAAGCATCGCCAGTAAATTACATTATCCAGAGAGGTGAAGGAGCAAGAGCTAAACAGGAAACAGTCCATGTATACCATACCATATAATTTTGAAGAGTAGTAGGAACAATGCATATAGTTATTTTTTTTGTTTTTGAAAGCCACTAGTGAAAATAGGTAGTAAAATAAATAAAAGGTATTTTGATTTTTTCCCCCAAGTAGTTAAAGAGGTATAAGGTAGAGTAAACGGTGTTAAAGGAATATAGAGAGTGAAAAATTAATCGTTTGTGTTAAGAGAAAAAAGTAAGAGAGATCGTGAACAGTTGCACGAGGCTCTGTGCAGTTGAGCGTTGCTTGAAAGCGTGCCTGATCAACACGCATAATCTGGCAATGTTCAATGATGCTGTGTCGTTATTTTTGTTTTTGTGTTTGTTAAGGGATAAACAGTAATAAGTAAAGCCTCTAAATAATCGTGTTTTTTTTTTCGGTAGGGGAGGGGGAGAAATAAGTAATTTGCGGAAAATTTGCGGAAAATTTGCGGAAAATTTGCGGAAAATTTTTGGAAAATGGAAAATTGAAATTTTTGGAAAAAGTAAAAAGTTTTAAGCGATGAAATTATTTAAAGAAAGGTAATTGTTCGAAGCACGGTCGTGCTGGGTGACCACGGGGGCCAAACACGGAAGTTGGACGGGAAAAAAATTACTGCTTCACTAGATATAAAATTGTAAATAAATTGTGTAAATAGTTTTTGTAGCGTCTAACTCCCTGTTTTATTTTTCATGTACACAAACCACTGAGGTCCTAAGTAGCGAGCCAACCAGAGGGCGGCGACGACCTGACAGGCCAGCGGGCCCCTGACGGTGCCAGAGGGTGACAAGCCCACCTTGGGACCACAACACCTTGGGACCACAACACCTTGGGACCACAACACCATGGGACCACAACGCCTTGCGACCGCAACCTGGGGAACGGCGACGACCTTCCAGGCTAGCGGACCACTGACGGTGCCAGCGGGGGACAAGCCCACCCTGGGACCATAACACATGCGGACCACACTAGGGACAAATCAAACAAGAGGGAGGAAGACCTGCCGGGAGGAAGAAGAGAAAGAATAAAGACAAACGCAAAAAATGCAGCTTTTTAAATTGTATATTCTTATTTTTTTTATTAAACCCAAAGGAGATTGTTTTTTTATTGTAATAGAGAATAGAATTAGGGAATTGAGACACAAAAATCCTTCAGATTTTTGTTTTCCGTGGAGGGGGAAAGTGTCACCAATCGTTTTTTCATCCACCCTAGCTGGTCACCCTTGCGGCTTAGTGTCGAAGTCCGGTAGCGACGACGCAGGTCATTTCGACTCGCGTCGGCCTATCGGCCTGGAGCGGGGCAGAGGGGTGTCGACCTGCTAGGTGGGATGAGAGGCGAGACGTCAGTCATTACCTCGACGCAAGCGAGTCTACGACGTCCCGAGCCATTTTCCTCCGGCCACGCGCTTTTAGACAGTATACAGGTAGGACTCATTTTGGGTTATTTTAGAAATGTGTAAAATATAAATTATTTATTTTTAAATTAATAAATATAGCTGCAGAATTAATAATGAAGCCAGGGTTTTAGTATTTTAGTTAAGATCCCGTGACAATATGGTGCATTGTCCATGACGATTACCGAGTTTGGTGGAATGTTCAGTTAAAACTGATCAACAAACCACTTTTCAAATAAATCCCCAGTCATGTCCTCATGATAATCGGCAGAAGATTGGGTATGTTTTTGGCAGACAATTAAAACTGATCAACAAACCACTTTTCAAATAAATCCCCAGTCATGTCCTCATGATAATCGGCAGAAGATTGGGTATGTTTTTGGCAGACAAAAGCAGTGCATTGGGCACGAAACCATTTTCACCTCCGGCATGAAGTATTATCACGCGCTTTCCTCTTGAACACGGTGCATTTAAACTGCAATTTTGAGTTTCATCTACCCAACCGTACTGAACAACATCATGAGTATCAAACCATGTCTCATCTAGATACACTATATACCTATTTGATTCCCGGTGTTCTTTTATTTTACGCAAATATTCTTGACGATGTTCAACAAGACGGTGCGATTCCATTATAACGATCCGATTATCAATTTTTTTGTGTTTAAATCTGCAATCTAATAAAATTCCTCGAAGAGTTTCCAATGACTGGTAATTGTAATCAGGGTAATCGCGTAACTCATCCCGGATTATTTCTAATGTTGGCACCGTATTTTCCTTATATAGATTGTACACAATTCGTCTAATGACATCTTTTGCTGCATCGTCAACTTTCTGAAACTTTTGATTAGTTTTCTTTCGCTTTACCGAATGATCTGTAACATCTCTTGTTTTAATTACGCGATAAATTGTAGATATCGAAAGTTGTGTTAATTCGTTAACTCTTTTTATAATGGCTTTATCTGACTGTGCCGGATTTTCTTTTTTTAAACAGCCGTAAATATTTAGAATTATTCGTTGACTTTGAACATGTAAATCTTTATTAAACTCCGGACATGTTTCAACTGGCGATGCCACGGTCGGTACCGAAGGTAATTCAACATGTAATAATTCGCTTTCATCTACCTCAAAAGGTCGCCAAAAAGCCATTATTATAATAAAAATTCACTTACATAAACCAAGTATCTAAAAACAAAAATAATACGCACTTCACTGGTCAAAACCTAAAACTTAACTGTTTCACATAAATCATGTTCTAAACGAGCATCTGTCTAGACGTAACGTCTTAATTATAATAAAATGACTCCTTCCACTGCATGTGCCAATATAATATTACCCTTAGTGGAAAAGAGACAAAACGAATCGTCGCTGCAGGTGTTCCTTCACGAGACAGGCTGCTGCTGTTTGCATTATATACCGAAGTTATCACTAACAAATCTGAATGAAATGTGGGATACTTGCTATGGGGAATCGAGCGAGCCCGGTATGAGCGGCAGGCGTTTGTCTGGCTTTTTATACCACTTAAATCTTAATAATTTAGATTTATGAGATACACTTAAGACTGGCAAAACTATATTTAGTGGTATGAAGCAAAATACATGAACGTATCAAATAAATTGACTTATTTTAAAATTTTAGGGTAAATCTCACGTGAGGGGGAGGGAGTCCCACCACATCTTACCAAATGTCACAAAGAGGGAGGGGGTCCAAATTTGAAAAAAGAATACCTCACGTAATTAATGGACGCCCCTAATGGTAATTTAAAAAATCTGACGACATAGCAGCTTGGCCATAAAAGGGTTTTAATTTTTTGCCGCATTCTTTTGGCTGTTGCAGAGTCGCTTGCCAAACTATAAGAATAATACCTTTATATTTTTTTCTAAACCTTGTTATTTTTACCCAGCTTTGTTATGCCAACATTCTATAGGTACAAGACAAAAGGCTTAAATCTGACTAAAATGACTCCACCCCTTTTTGAAATTTCGCGGAATATGATGGTCATTGTATTAAAGTTGAATCTCCTTAAATTTTTACAAAATCTTGGAAATGATATGATTTTCTTACATCATTTACATAGATTCCTTTCACTAAATATCACCTTAATATTGTCAAAAAATAAAATAAACTTCAAAATTATTTTTGAATGATTCTTCATTGATAGTAAAGAATGATAGGTTGACAGTAAAACAATAAAGGGGAAAAACTGATTCAGAGTTACCTATCAGTAATTCATCATTTATATTGTAAACAGCTTCATCCTCAGGATAATGGTAAAGAAGTGGACGAACTATTGGGTCACCTGTACGAGAGTGTTCGTAGAACAGAGTGTACCAATACGGAATGTGTTTGTAACGGAACTGCATGACGTCACGAAGAATTTCCTGTGTAGCATTTGAAAAGCGATAAGGTTCTCGACGGGGTGTTCCGTTAGCTGCATGAGCTCTAAAGAACGGAAGCCATATGCCAATCTAAAAAGAAAGTTATTTTTTGGTGTTTTCTACAACAAATACACTCTCGTTTTTTTAATAAATTTGTAATAACCACATTTATTTTGTTCTTTTTAAGACATTTACGAAATAGACTAAATGAGACGTTTCCTACCCAGTGACATAAATAAGTAACTATGTGTCAATAAATTAAAATTTTTAAAAATGTCAGTCTCAATTTAAATTACTTTAGTTATAGGTTTACTATACAAAAAATATTTTAGGGTAAAAATACAGACCTGGTACCATCTAGTAAGTAGTTCTTCTGTAGCAGTTCCAAAGAAGCCAGGTATATCAGCTCCATAAAATGCTACTCCAACAAGATTTGATGTTAGAGCCATTGGAACGCTATAACGTAAATCTTCAAAATAACCCCAATTATCTCCACTCCATTTATTAGCATATCTTTGGGAACCAGCAAAATAAGCACGCGAAAGAATGAATGGTCTTAATGTGCCGTTGTCACGAGCTATTAGTCCTTTGTGAGTAGACATAGTCTAGAAATTTAAATAACCATGGTAAGATGAAAACAGTATCGTCTGTCAGCTCTTAAGATCACTATATCATAAATTTAAAAACACAAGAAAATTAAAAATACTATTTTCCAATAAGTTCTTTTTAAATTTTAAATTAATCTGTTGTTCGTTTTTGTTCAAAAAGTAATAACAGTAAATCAAGTGTGAATTGGAAGACAAAGTTTTTGATGCAAACAGTCAATATCTATATTGTTCCTTTTTTGACCTATATTATAAACATTACCGCAATAAACGTATGTAGAGACAAATTTTAAAAAGTAAATTATTAATTACTAGCGATATATTCATACCTGTAGCATACCGTAAATATTATGAACATCTCGGTGTTTAACATTTCCATAATGCAATAAATCAAATGGGAAAGTTCTTTCATATAAGTTGTCAAACAATGTTGGTTCGTTCATATCATTCCAGAAACCACCCAAAGCTGGTGTTGATGGGAAATTTTCATATAAATGTAAGTTTGCATAGTAATCTCTAGCTGCCGGATTTAAATAGTCTACCCAACTACTGTCGCCCGGCCAGCACTCAGCAACAAATGAAGTACCGTTGGGATTTTTTACAAAATAATCATTTTCCAGGCAGTCGGAGTAAACCTGATATTCTGGATCTATTTTAATATGAGGATCGGAAATGGGAACAAGTTTTCTATGTCCTTGCTGATCTACCCAATTTAACACCTCAATCGGATCAGGAAAAGTTGTAAGGTTCCAAGTGAACCACTTACGATCAGCAGTGTATTCTATATCTAACCACAAAACATCTAGAGGGAAGTTGTATTCATCAAAGCTAGAAATAGTTTCCATTACATCTTGGGTGCTGTTATATGCCCACCTGCACTGGTGATATCCCAAAGCCCAAAGCTAAAATTAAGAACAAGCAGGGTATAAGTACCAACATGTATTTACGTTAGGGTGGGCCGAAAAATTGAAATTTAGAATTTTAAAATGCAATACCCGCCAAAATATGCCTTTTAGTGGCTTTTAGTATACTGAACCTCTGTGCAAAAGCAGATTCTAATCGAAACTTATCTTGTGCCCTCTACAAAGCCGTCAATATTTCCTTAGATGTCAAATTTTAAAACTATTTTAAATCCTTACCAGTGCACACAACAAGGGCCAAACTTGTCGTAACTTGTTGTACGTAAACAATTATGTACTAATTTACGGGTTACTGTCGCAAATTGGTGTGATGCGAGTCAGTTGATATCGAGAAACAAGCGCGTAAACATTACAATTTTTCCCGAATAACACAATAAATCGTTTTATTGCGTCTTTGTGTTGCTAAGTTCAAAATGCATGAAAAGAACTAGAAGTGACTAGAAAAAAAGTAGAAAGTGTTTTTTGTTGGGACGTCCAACTGAGTTAAACTGCAGCGTGTCACCAACCATTAAAGATGTCTTAGGGTTCTATTGTAAGATATAACTTAAATATAAACATTCCGATAAAGAACCAAACTTTTTCGACATTTCCAAAATTGTGATTTTAAAAATACAAGAAATTTGGAAAAAGGCATCAACCCCAATAGTTTCGTCTGAAGGAATCGGGCAGCTAGTTGGAAAATACCATGACGAGTACTTAAAGTTGGTAAGATTTTCTAAAATTAAGCGTAATAGGCAATACGAATTAAAAGTTACACAATTTTTGTCAAAATGCGAAACAACATTGTTCGATGTCCTCCAGAAAATGCAAACTTAATTCTTCTTGTTCGTGTGAAAAGTTGCGTAAAGTTAAAGTTAAAGAACAAGCTTTTTTGAAAGATCAAAGACTAAATAGAAAAACGTTTGTTGGATAAGTTGATTTTGTAGAAACACAAAAACTTTTAAAGTGTCAAGAAAGGAAACAAAAAGAAAGAGGGGTTAATTCAGATTTAAATACAGGGTGTCCCATAACTAATGGGCCATACACCAACTGGAGATACTAGACATCAAACTAGACTGATTAGGTCATATAAGTTTTTTCAAAATGATACTCATTAGAGAAGGTTGAAGGTGAAAGTTTATTTTTAAAAATAAGACATAATTTGAAAATGGTGCAATGTATCGAATTGAAAGTTGGCATTATTATGTTCTTATGGGCGAGAAATAAGAATTTGTACACATTTTTAAGTTTCACAATATAGGGCGCTAGTTACATACACTGGATTTAATAAACCAATGGTTTTTTTTCTTACCTGTAATATTAGGCACGTTTCAATCGAAGTTTCCCAAAGAAGGGTTATTTCTAAGCTAATAAGGTATACTGGCTCGATCTTGATATCTAATCGTTTTCGAGATATTTCCGTTTATACACCATAATGCATGAAAAAATTAAAGTAATTAAATTCATTTTTTAATTAATGCAATGCAATAAATTAGAAACAATGTAGTTAAAACAAGCCAGCTCACTTTAGTAGATGTTGACAGTGGCCACCGATTACCTCGATACATGTTAATTTCTTTTCTTTTAAGTTGAAATTTTAACTTTTTTAAAAAAGTTTAGATGTATTGAGGTAAGCGGTGGCCACTGTCAACGTCTACTAAAGTGAGCTTGCTTGTTTTAACTGCATTGTTTCTAATTTATTGCATTGTGTTAATTAAAATATGAATTTAATTACATACTTTGATTTTTTTATGCATTGTGGTGTTTAAAAGGAAATATCTCGAAAACGATTAGAGATATCAAGATCGAACAAGTATACCTTTTTAGCTTAGAAATAACCCTTCTTTAAGAAACTTAAATTGAAACGTACCTAATATTACATACAGGTACCTAAAAAATCATTGGTTTATTAAACCCAGTGTATGTAACTAGCGCCCTCTATTGTGAAACTTAAAAATGTGTACAAGTTCTCATTTCTCGCCCATGAAAACAATAATGCCAACTTTTAATTTGATACATTGAACCGTTTTCAAATTATGGCTTATTTTCCAAAATAAACTTTCACTTTCATCTCTGTAACGAGTATCATTTCGAAAAAACGTATATGACTTAATCAGTCTAGTTTGATGTCTAGTATCTCTAGTTGCTCTATGGCCAATTAGTTATGGGACACCCTGTATATGTGAAAAAAATGACATTAAATGCCCAAGGAGTGTCTGCGTCTGCGCCTGAAGTAGTTAATAAAAAAGATATTACAAGTTCCAGCACCTCCTCTTTGTGTTCGACGTTTACAATGTCCAGAAACACACTGAAACTCCCAAGGCTAGGAAGAGTTTGTGATCCGTTGCCACGCTCTTTTCCGCAAAGAAGAAAAATTTTACTTCTACTTCACCTTCATAATTAAAATATAAAGTTCGATAAAATTCAAAAATTTGAGAAGTTCCAAAAGTAACCCACAAAATGAGTTGAGTTGAATGCGAGAGGCTTGCATATGCGTGCCAAAGAATGCCCTAGCTCAAATGCCAGAGAGAGGGTTGGGCTTATGAGGGCGCCACTGTTTTTAAAGCCGGGCTAACAACAGAAACCCTCCTAGATGGAATTGGGACCTCGCTTTCAACTCACTCTGAAACCAAAGTGAACATAATAAAACGAGATTAAATTGAGAAATGCGGGTTCGGTGAGTCAAATAAAACAACGATTAAAAAAATATATTACAATCTATTTAAAAACTTAAAAAAAAGAAATTGTTGGTCGCGTGACCACTTTTGTATTTACTTCATTCAAAATTCATTCAAGGCTGTAATGGCCTAGGCTGCTTAGCTGTCTTCCAGCGCGAAGAGTTGACAAAAAGATTCTTGCCTCCCAGCAAAAAGAGAAGATCGATGTCTCTCGGTAAATAGAAGATTGGAGTCTATCAGTAAAAAGAAGTTGTGGGGTTATCTCCCACTAAAAAGACGTTGCGGGGTTGTCTCCCAATAAAAAAAATCGATGTCCCCCAGTAAAAAGAAGTTGTCTCCCAGTAAAAAGACCCTGATAAAACAAAAGGTATGCGTCAAGGCAAGGTAAACTTCAGGTAATATGCAAATATAATTTCAAAATATTAAATTTAAATAATAATACAAAACTGTTACTGGCTGAAGGCCTTAAAAGTGATCATTTATTTATATCGAGAAAGTAAAACCGAAAGAAAATATTTTAAATTAACCAGTGACATTAGGTCAAAAAAAAATAAACAGGCATTATCGAAGCCAATTAATTAACAAAACAAAGTGAAGATAAAATTTACATAAGAGTAGCCATTGTACGCTACTATGCGCAGAAAAATATTCATTATAAACTAATTATATTTACATAAGTAATGCAGGTACAAAAATATAAACAATCAAATTGTAGATTGGTAAAAAAATATCCAAAGCAGTTAGTTAATAGCTTAATTACACAAAAGAACAGTTATAGCCGCAAAATACAATATTATAAAAGTTATAACGTTAAATACAATCAATCAAAAGAGAAATTCAGTATTACTATTACTAAACGTATACATCAATATATATATATATATATATATATATATATATATATATATATATATATATATATATATATATATATATATATATATATAATTAACCCTACAGAAATTGTACTGCGTAACCCAGGAATGGCCAAATACCATAGTGAATAGTTAACGTTACGGTATAAGCCCCACCATTAAATTGGTAAACAAATATCATAATTAAGGATAAGCCTTGTCCATGTCATACACAATATTAATTATAAGCTAGTTAACAACAGAAAAAGAATAAGAAAAATATGAAAATCAATACTACTGACTGTCAGAAATTTAAAATATTTACTTAAGTTGCTAAAGTCCAATTACAAGCCAATCAACAAAAAAAACAGAATGAGAGAACGATGAAAGTCAATCTCCCTGACAGACAAAAATATAAAACATTTAAATTGCCGGTCTCTAACGCTATCAGCTGATATTCCAAAACACAACATATTAATTTTAACAACTTGGCCATTGATTTATTAACATAATTAATGACTAATTCACTATGGTTTTGCTTGCAAAATAACAAAATTAAATTTCATTTTGAGTCGCCCTGTACAGTACGTCCAACATTATCAAAAAAATGAACTAAATCAAGCCAGAATAGCTGCCAAAAAAATAGGTATCGATAAGAATTTGACCTACAAACCATGTGAAGGACAAATATAAACCCATTTAATTCTTAATAAAAAAACCGTCTGTACGTAATCCATTACTTAACACGAGATATAGCGATCTACTTTATTAAGAGAAAATGTTTAATTTCAGAGAAACTACTTAGAAACGCGGATGTCGTAAAAAAATAAATCAAAAGGAAATTAACGAAAATCGATTAAAAATAGCGAGGAATTTTGTGTTTTAAGGGTTTAATAGTGGCAAAAGAGCTTACCTGTAGATCTTTTGTCGGGTCTAAATTAACATATCGGCGATTTATCGCATAAATCCGACTAAAAAGTTGAAATTCTTCCGCCCAAAAACTCAAACGTCCTCAGTAGACCCAAGCAACGTAACGCCCAAAAGGCAAACAATACAATAAAGTGGAAGAAACTATTAGTTCTGCATTACAAAACCACAATTCTTGGGTGTCTTCAAAAATACTACAAAATGGCAGTACCTACGACAACGCGATATGTTTCTGAAAAGAAATCCAGCTCGTGTGCCACGCCCGATCAACAAAATTCGAGTATTGATTTTTTCCCAAAGTGACGACACAACGTCGTTGTTTCTAAGTACGCTTTGGTACCCAATTATGTATATTTCCGAAAGCTTTGGTTCGATGGTATTCCCTTCAACGCATTGGCACAATGTTCTGCCATTAAAATTAACTTAGGCAATACACCAGCAATTAAATACATTTTTCATGTCAATAAACCGACAGTCATTATTAGTTGGTACAAATGCACACAACTTACGATTTAATACAGATTTTACCCAACCATGAATGGTACAAGAATAGAATCCTTGAAGGGCAGAACCCGGAGGTAACTACTTTCACCCCATAGGTGGCGTTGTCACAAAACAAAACTAAATGTTGAAAAAGGGCTGTTATCCCTTACCCAATCTAACCGACAATCTGGAAGCCTAACCTTAAATAATAGTAGCTTCTAGACTTGTGCAAATTACGAAATTCCAGTTGATAGCAAGCTAATACCGTCAGGATTCAAACTCCAACACCACGTCCGACCTCTATCGTCCACCTCATGAAGCTTCCAGTAAACTGAAACTACAATTCGTACTTCAAGAAATGCACGCTCGTGATTACAGGTAGGGAGAACCAATTCGGTAAAAATCAAGAATCCTTCTCTCAAAAGACAGCAGATCCCAACGTTACTCGGCTTAAGAGGTTCTCCACCCAACAGAGAGGGCAGCCCACGACAGAAAAGCCAAAGTTTTTCAACAGGTCCGACAGAAATAACATATGATCGATAGACGTCAAAAAATGACATTTTATGTCACCATTGTAACCAAGTTGATTTTTATTAATCGGAGAATATAATTTTAGGGCTAAATCAGTAGTAAATTTTCCCAGGGATTAACTATACCGAATGGCGAAGAACAAGGCTGGATCCAGGGTAGACTTGTGACAGAAAAATTATAAAAATTAAATTGGAGGCTAAGAAATTTTTGACTAAATGGACTGAATGGAAAAACAATTCAATATGAAACGTTCAAGGCATCAGGGAATAAACTCAAAGAGGTAGGACGAAACCATAAAAATCAACTACACGTTGTAACCGCTATTACAATATTACATTAATTTCGTACAACAGAAACAAACCGTAATACACACATCGCCAAAATTCTTGGGCCCCCTTATGTTTGTCAAAATGAGACACTATTATACCGTATCCATTTACTTTTGAGAATGATGACAGAAACCCATTTTACAACGAAGATATCAATTATGTCTCTCTCTCTCATGTTCTTTCTCTCTCATTTTTTTCTCTATCGTCTTCTTTCTCTCTCATACTCGTAAAATTTTTACAGCTGGTAGAAAGTTAGGTTATGCAAAAGATTAATATGACATATTATTTGAAGCCTGTCCCATGATATAAGTTGTTTTTGCAGTGTAAGAAAATACTTAAAAAGTGTATATAAAGTATTAGCAGCTTAAATTCCTGTGTTCTATGAATCTGGGACTGACTAACAACTATTGAAATATTACGCAAGGTACATACATATTTGTTTTCCTTTACATTACTTGGACCGGGCGTTATGGGAATGAGTAACAGGAACACCGACCCGATATAAAGTTGAGAATAGTGGGCATTACAGAAGATTTCTTTAGTTATTGAGAAAGTAGTGAAAATTGCGCCCTAGAAGCGTTTGGTTTCAGGTTAAAGCAGAAGTCACAGTGCCATTACAAAGTGTACCTATCCTTCTGGAACTAAGACTCAACATTTACAGTTAAAAATTGTGAAACTACTTGGTATATTCGATTAAACAATTTTTATCGCGTCTTTAACTTACACAAACATCACTGTTCACAGATAGGCTATATTATAGATCCATTTTCATTATATATCGGAGAATAGGGAATATTTTTTAACCTTATTATAAATTGTTTATCCTAATAAAAATATTTACTCATTTTTGAAATTTTTCCTTTATTTATTTAAATACTTTTCCTCCGATCCTTTTAGTGCAAATTGTTGGTTAGAGGTATAGTATTGTTATTTGGGTAGGAAACAATTTTAAATGCTATAAAATAATAAGGTTAATATGGCTATGCTGACACTGATTTTGTTTAATAAAAACGAGACTTTTGCAAATGCTGTTTGAGTTCGATAAAAACAAAGGTCTTTTGCTATAAAATCATAAAACTTACGTAAGTATTTTGTCAGGTTAGAAATTTATTTTTTATGACAACTCCGATTAAACTTTCACTATAGGCAACCAGAAATACTTGCGCACAAACAAAGCCGCCTGTGATGAAATATTGTTTGATTATTCTTTTTTATTGGCAACAACATCGTTTTTATTTGTCTTTTACTAATGCCCCTTTTGCTAAAAAGGATAGAAAGAAACCGGATTCCGCTGGGATTTTATGAGGAAAAAAAGAATTTTGCGATGACTAATCTTTCGAAGTATATAACCAGCAATACTTCCACAAGCAAAGAATGTACGATAAAAATTTGAACAAATCCTTTTTTTATTTGTCTTTGTCTAATGCACTTTCGCCAACACGGATAGAAAGAAATCTGATTCCTCCGTGATTATCAGGAAAGAATAGATGAATATTGTGATCACTAAAATATGTTCTGGTGTAAACAGTCCATGGAACTGACCAATAGGGTTAATTCTTGTTCAATTGTTTTTTCTGTCATCATTCTCAAACCCAAATGGATACCGTATAGTATAAGTCAAGAAGTGTATTACAAAGTACATTTAATTTGGTTATGTAACCAACGCAAATTGGCTGAATTAAATTTTAACTGAAAAAGAAAAAAAATACAAACGAAAAATAGTGCATAATAAAATGATTACCAGAATCTGAAATCTAGGAGAAAACCACTTTAGAGCGAAATCAAAAATGCATTAATATTCGGTGTGTCCTCCCCTGTTCTGTAGTAAGGTGTTAACTCGCCTGTGCATGGAAACAATAAGGGCGTTAATGGTATCTTTTGGGATGTTGTTCCATTCTTCTTGGGCCACGAGTGTGCGTTCCTGGAGGGTGCTAGGAGGATTAATTCTGTTTGAGATTGCTCGTCCAACGAAATCCCACATGTGCTCAATGGGATTCATGTCTGGCGAATTGTCTGGCCACGGTAATCTTTGAATATTCTCAATCTCTAGTGCAGTTTGTACTCTTCTTGTGCGATGGGGCCTAGCATTGTCATCCATAAAAATGAAATTGGCTCCAATTTCATTTCGGAAAGGATAAATAATGGGTTCAATAATGTTTCGAACATATCTATCCCCTGTCATAGTGTCTGGAATGGGAATAAGCTGCGTACGACGACCATGCATTATGCCTCCCCAAAACATTACTGATCCTCCTCTCCTTGGTATGAAACGACTTGTCTGGCAAAAGATAGCCTTTCTTGTCGCCCTGGCCCTCTCCAAACTCTGTGTCGCCGACTATCACTAACTAAACGAAATCTGGTTTCGTCCGAAAAAAGGACATTTCGCCACTGAGCTAAAAGCCAGTCTCTGTATTGCTGTGCCCACTGTAGACGAGCGGCTATGTGTCTGGGAAGTAACCTGGGTACTCTTAGTGGTCTCCTGGATCGCAAATTGGCTCTAGCAAGTCTCCGCCGTATTGTGGTACTGGAAATTAATCGACCAAACGTTCTTCTTAAATGAGTTCGGACAGCTGAGACAGTTATGGTTCGATTCCGACGTACATAACCTGCTAGATACCGATCTTCTCTTGCATTAGTTACCCTAGGACGCCCAGTTCCACGTCTCCAGTCAACGCTGTTAGTTTCCTGGTACAAATGCACTATTCGGATAACTGAAGCTCGGGGAATCCTTAGTCTATCCGCGATTTGATGATTCGGCTGACCCTCATCATGCAAAGCCACTATTCTTGCTCTATTGAACACTGAAATTCTATTTCCAGGCATAATTGCAAAGAAGAACTCAACAATCACTTAAACACGCTAAATCGATATGAACCGCTTTTTAAACATTGGTATCTAAAATTAGAGGAAATTGTTTTTGTAAACATTTTTAGATGCCTAGCACCTGTGAAATAAATAAAGATTAAATGTACCAAAAGCCAGCCATGATAAATATTTCGTTTTAAAATTTACGAGGGGGGTCCAAGAATTTTGGCGATGTGTGTACGTTTGGAATATCGGACAGATCTGCGGCGGCGTGGCAATAGCATCGTCAGTTTTACAAGACATTGGGATTATGACAAAAGAAAACTTAACAAATGTAATCAATAAAAGTAAGGTTCGGAGAGCTCGTGCAAAATGCCGTAGTCTGCTAATAGAAGAAATCAGTGATACTAAGACGTACTTAAAAATCATTTACTTTGATGGGAGGAAGGATAAAACTTTGTATCAGGTAAAGAAAGAAGATCGTTATTATCGCAGAACTATTTCAGAAGAACATGTTTCAATAATAGAAGAACCGGGGTCATTTTATGTAGGACACGTTTCATCAACTTCAGGTACCGGAAAAAATATTGCAACTAGTATTTGTAATTTTGGTGCAACAAATAATATAAACTTTGATAAACTTTATGCCGTGATAGAACTGTCAAAATCACTGGCTGTAAAAATGGAGCCGTAAGATATTTAGAATTACAGATAAAACGGCCACTTCAATGGTTTATTTGTCAGATACATGCCAATGAGCTACCCCTAAGGCATTTATTTGAGCGTTTAGACGGACGAACTACAGGACCAAATCAAAATATAGGACCTATTGGAAAGATGCTTGAAAACTGTGAGACACGACCTGTTGTAGAATTTATTCCAATTCCTGGGATTTTGCCAGAAGTAAATTCAGACGATCTTAGCACGGACCAGAGATATTTGTGCAAAATATGCCAGGCTATTTTCTCTGGACCCTATTCATCAGCATTAGCTAATTCGCAGCCTGGAAAACTGTCACATGGGCGATGGCTTGGCAAATCGATTGCTTTGACTATTCATTAGTGGTCAAGCCCCATCAGAAAATCTAATAATTCTGGTAAATTCCGTCATTAAAGTATATTGTAGCAGTTTAAAATTGCTACAGTTTATTTTTTTTTGAAATCGCACGGATCTGAGCACATCCCTAAGTTTACACATCTATTTCAGTACACCTCTAATTTTCGATTAGTTATCGAACTAACCTTAGAGCACCATATTTTGGCAATTTTTAAGTACCGGAGTCTCCGCCCGTCGATGTTTAAGCGGCACACACAAATCTTCTGACCGAGAGGCGAGTTCATGCTAGGCGTTGCACGCGTTGCGATTCAGAATGGCTCTAGAGTAGGCCTAGGTTGATTTGTTGAACGTTCGTATTTCCTCCTACGTGTTGGGATCGGAGAGTGTACTCCGATATTGTGTTCTAAGTCCTGGTTCATAGTTTGGTGCAGGTTGTAAAGGGTATGTTGTTTAGGTCGTGGCTCCAGTTCCATTTTAATTATTCAGAATTTTTCCGTTGGCAATATTGGTGTGAAGGCCAATGTCACATCTTTTTATTGGATAAGAAAGAAACTGCTTCGTTCTAAGATCAGCCACCATAGCAGGCAGAAGCAAACGATTTTTTTACCGTTTTTTTTTCTGTTTTATGTCGTGACCACGAGGTCCCTTCAATGCCCTTTTAGAGGTAAGATTTCACAAATAAATGAGAAATTTTAATTTTGTTTTAAGGTTGGGTTTTCTTATTTCAATTTTGGTTTCGTATTTTAGGGTTTTCCTTCCTTGATGTACTAGGGTGCATCCTCCCCTGATTTTTCAGACCTTCCATGAAGACATGGTGGTTGGGTAATTTAAGAGCCAGTTTGTAAAGAGGGCATGTTCCCTGTTATACCCAACATTGGGAAAAGTAATGCCGTAATTTATTTCTGCAGCCATAAAAAGGGGGGTCCTGCTGAAGTCATGAAGCACTAGAAAGCACAGCGACTTTGATTCAGAGTACCTAGTCACCAACAGGCCTGTATATTTTTGTACATAGACATTCATTATTCAAAAATGGGGAATGTGACTAATAATCCTTTTTTTGACACATTAATCTCAAGTTAAATACCTAATATTATAAAATGTTATATAAAAAAAAACTAATGTTATTTTCCTAAAATTATTTATAATTATATTCAGAACTTCACATTAACTACCTGATGTAAAGCTATCTCGACAAGAGGCCATCTCTTTAACCTTGCGATTAAGCACCTACAAGATTCATGAATCTTCCATGAGGATAATTTAAAAATTAAAACATCTTTTTATAAATCCTTGCGTAAAGAAAAGCTAATATTGAATTTAAATGTCATCTAAAGTTTGACAAATGGGGGTAATTCCAGAGACGGCTTCTAACCTAGTTGGAAATAAAATTAGGAGTCGATTTGAAAATAAAATACAAATATTTATTTACCCACATTGTGTTATTTGAAAGTGCGAGATACGAAAATATCATACAGGGTGTCTGAAAAGTCTTAGCATGGGCAAATATCTTTACTATTAATAAAGATAGCGACACCAAATTTTAGTTGTACCTTATTGGTTGATAAATCTACGTTTTTATGTAATTTGACTTTTTCAACCCCCTTGGGGGGTTACGCTAGGGAGTTGAGGTCGCAAATTTTGAATGCAAACCTATGCCGTGTGGCCTCTTCGTTTAAAAATCTTCAAAAAAGAAACATTGTTTTAGTATTTTAGTATTTATTTATTATTGTAATTCATTTTTAAATGGCAAGCCTATAAAAATTATAACTCGTAAATCGTATAATCGGTCGGGGCAAAAGTCGACCATTAGTCGACCTCTTGTGCCATACAGCACAAGTCGGCGCTGCTATTTTTTGTTTTGTGGGGCACTTTTTTCTAACTTTTCTCCAACTTTACTTCTTCATTTGTCGTTGTTATATGTTTTGTTTTTTGACATCTGCGCAGTACACCAAAATGCGTACCACGCGCAAACCGAGCGTGCTAGACATGCGCACGGAATTTCAGGAGATGGACTTTGGTGTCTACATTTGAACCCATTCACTTTTAAGAATCTATCTCCAGTAGTTAAGGTACCACTGCGTATTTAACTTTATAACGTTTTTCCCAAGTTTTTTCGATTTTATTTTACTTTTTTTGCTATCTGCGCGGTGGCAAATAACGAAAAATACAGTCGAAAAAAACTTGGGGAAAAAGTTTTACCATTGATCGAAATGCGTACCACGCGCAAACCAAGAGGGCTAGACATTCGCACGAAATTTCAGGGGATGTACTTTGTTGTCTCAATTCGCAGTGGTACCTTAACTACTGGAGATATATTCTTAAAAGTGAATGGGTTCAAATGTAGACACCAAAGTCCATCTCCTGAAATTCCGTGCGCATGTCTAGCACGCTCGGTTTGCGCGTGGTACGCATTTTGGTCTACTGCGCACATGGCAAAAAATGAAAAATAAAGTCGAAAAAAACTTGGGAACAAAGTTATAAAGTTAAATACGTAGTGGTACCTTAACTACTGGAGATATATTCTGAAAAATGAATGGGTTCAAATGTAGACACCAAAGTCCAACTCCTGAAATTCCGTGCGCATGTCTTGCACGCTCGGTTTGCGCGTGGTACGCATTTTGGTCTACTGCGCAGATGTCAAAAAACAAAACATATAAAAACGACAAATGAAGAAGTAAAGTTGGAAAAAAGTTAGAAAAAAGTGCCCTACAAAACAAAAAATAGCAGCGCCGACTTGTACTGTTTGGCACAAGTGGCCGACTAATGGTCGACTTGTGCCCCGCCCGATTATACGATTTACGAGTTATACTTTTTATGGGCTTGCCATTTAAAAATGAATTACAATAATAAATAAATACTAAAATACTAAAACAATGATTCTTTTTTGAAGACTTTTAAACGAAGAGGCCACACGGCATAGGTTTGCATCCAAAATTTTGGACCTCAACTCGCTAGCGTAACCCCCCAAGGGGGTTGAAAGAGTCAAATTACGTAAAAAAGTAGATTTACTAACCAATAAGGTACAACTAAAATTTGGTGTTGCTATCTTTATTAATAGTAAAGATATTTGCCCATGCTAAGACTTTTCAGACACCCTGTATGATATTTTCGTATCTCGCACTTTCAAATAACACAATGTGGGTAAATAAATATTTGTATTTTATTTTCAAATCGAATCCTAATTTTATTTCCAACTAGGTTAGAAGCCGTCTCTGGAATTACCCCCATTTGTTAAACTCTAAGTCATAACCTATACTATTGTTTTTCGTTGAATCTTATCATTTTCTATTATCTACTGTTGGAAGGTTGTAATCATCAACAATATATTTTAAAATTAAAATGCACCCAAGTAAAAAGAATGACCTAACATCGCTTAATTAAATACTTTGGTCACATATATAATTTTGTTGTTTTATTGAAAGGTTTTCCAACCCAATTTAACATCTGGTTATTTTCTTGATTTAGTCACATTAAATCAAGTGGCGCCTAAAGGGAAAATGGGGAAGATAACGAACCACAGCCTCTAGCCTCCAAAAAAAAAAAATTTGAGCTGCCGGTGCCTGTTGTGCGTTATTGTCACAATATGCGCCGATGTGGTTTTCTATAAAAGCTCATCCCTCATGCAAAGAAGGTGCTCGGCACGTTTTTGAACTCGTAAAACTTCTCCGCTATGTAAGTGAAGATTTGAAAAAATAATAGAGCCTGTAATACAACGTAACGCGTTTTTCGCTCATCCAGAGAACCATTTGCTAAGCATGATATCCGATGATAGCAAAGTCATACGAGAGCTTGAATTGAGGCGCATATTAAAAGCTAGGAGTGTACCAATTTCTACAAGTGTTCGAGAGTTTACCCTTCCAAATATAAATTTTGATTCATCTGATTACACGGAACTGATAAACTGGATAGAAGTTAGGGTTCCACCACCGCCAGTTTTAGCCAATGTCACCGAATATAAGGTACCTTAAAATATGTGTAAATATTTACATAAATATTCTTTTTGTTCCAAAACTTGTTTATTCGATTTCAAATCTTGCTTGTATTTGCCAATAAATTGCTAATAAATTATTTCTTATAAACTGTGGTGTTTTATTGCAAGTACAGTGGACCCCCGGTAATCCGGCCCCTGTCTAATCCGGCGCCCCCTGTAATCCGACAACGTTAAACAAAAAAAAATTTATGAATATTTTCATGCTTTATAAATTGATTGGTTCATATTATCCTTTGTATTTATAGTTTTTGATTATTCGTAGTATCCTGTGAAACACTTACATTTTTAGTACATATGTATATTTGTTTGAACATAATTATTTTCTAACGTAAATAAGTTTAGTTATTATCTTTTGTAAGTTCTGTAGCATTGATGATGATCTTTTTATAATAAAATGTAAGCTTTCTATTGTGATGTTTAATTTACTAAATTCCACATAATGTACATATTACATATATACGAGTACATTAGTATGATTTGTAGTTCAAATATGTAGAATCTTTGATTTGTAATTTGTCGGATTACAAGGTACTCTTTTTCAAAAAATTTCCTGACTATAGGGGGTCTTAGGCAGTACTCTATAATCCGACAAATTCGATAGTCCGACACCACCCTGCAAAACGTTTGTCGGATAACCGG
The DNA here is from genome assembly GCA_963971165.1 of Philopedon plagiatum. Taxonomy (NCBI): domain Eukaryota; kingdom Metazoa; phylum Arthropoda; class Insecta; order Coleoptera; family Curculionidae; genus Philopedon; species Philopedon plagiatum. The sequence goes on along the minus strand of OZ020192.1, from coordinate 46,460,894 downwards.
GGGTCCACTGTATTTAAGATTTTTTCAAAAAATTTCAAATTTAAGTCCCTGTAGGGGCACAAGACTTCATAAAAAAAAAATTAAAAATTTGGAGTGGTCAAAAATATAGGTGTTCTTTTCTACTGCATACGCATATTTTCCACACTATTGATTGACTGAAATTTGAAAAAATTAAATTTTATTATACAAGAACGGCCCACCCTAATGTACGTATCAACAGTTATATACCATTTTGTTTAAAATGGGCTGTAGTTTATTGCAGATCAGATTTGGATGCAGCGGATAGATGGTACCATTTTCAGTTTAAATGGATTTTTGTTTGTATAATGTGGTATTTAAATTTTTATAATGCTTTTACTTACCTGAGGTAGATGCGGTTTGCCAGTAAGATCTACATATTGTCTTACAGTCTCAGGAAGTGTGGGTCCCATAAGAACAAACACATCAAGAGTTCCTCCATCAACCATGAAATATGCAGACTTTTCATTTTTGTTAATATCAATAAACATTTCCGCAGCATTGTGGACAAAAACTCCAGATGTCTGATTTCTAATGAAAATGCCGATTATGTTGTAGCGTTACATATAGCTTATTTTATCACAGGTATACAGGGTGTCCTATAACTAATAGGTCATAGAGCAAATAAAAATACTAGACATCAAACTAGACCGATTAAGTCATACAAGATTTTTCGAAATGATACTCGTTATAGTGATACAGGGTGTTGAAAGTGAAATTTTATTTTGGAAAATAAGCCATAATTTAAAAACGGTTCAATATATCATATTAAATGTTGGCATTATTATGTTTCTAAATGTGAGAAATGAGAATTTGTAAACATTTTTAAGTTTTACAATGGATGGCGCTAGTTACATACACTGGGTTTAATAAACCTATGATTTCTTTTCTTACCTGTAATATTAGGTACGTTTCAAACCAAGTTTCTCATAGAAGGGTTATTTCTAAGCTAAAACTCTACTCTACTCACTCGATCTTGATATCTCTAACTGTTTTTAGATTATGGCTTATTTTCCAAGACAAACTTTCACTTTCAACACCCTGTATCTCTATAACGAGTATCATTTCGAAAAAACTTATATGACTTAATCGGTCTAGTTTGATGTCTAGTATCTCCAGTTGCTTTATGGCCCATTAGTTATGGGACTCCCTGTATATATTTTGACATGACGACGCTATCGCCTGTAGGACCGGTAATGTGTTTGGGTATGTCTGTTTTTAGATGTACTATTGGGTGCAAAATATTTTCAACGACGTTTAACCATAACCATATATTTTTAAAGAAATTTAGTTGTGTAAAACCTTATTAAAATCATTTTTGACATATTTGTTATAACACATTGGCGTACTAAAAAGGTTCTACAAGGAATTGAGAGAAAAGTTTATTTAGTATTATAGTATAATTAAGAAACTTAACAAAAAAACTGTAAAGGTGCGATTTCCTCGGGGCGACCATGATAGGCGTTCGTCGCTCGGCGATGTTCGTGAACCACTGCTCAATGGCAAATCAATGTAATCGTCTCCCTCCAGGGGGCTATGTTGAGCGACTTTGCCATTAGCAGTGGTTCGCGATCATCGCCGAGTGACGAACGCCTATCATGGTCGCCCCGAGGAAACCGTACCCTTAACGCTGCATAATTAAGTGATCTAAAAAACTACAAATTAAGAATATTAGTATTTTGTGTATCCGCCATTAGAATCTAAAAGAGCATCCAATCTTCTAGGCATAGACGCTACTAAATTAACAAAATCGTAATTTTCTAAATTCTGCCATTCATTAGTACTGGCGTCTAAAAGCTCTTGTCTGTTTCGAGGCCTAAACTCATAACTGTAGATCTGTTTGACCATATAACCCCATATGTTTTCTCTGGATTCATGTCGGGACTTCGAGCCGCCCAAGGCAAAACATTGATTTTTTGGTCGGTAAACCATTCCATAATAAGATGAGCCGTGTGTACTGGTGCATTGTCCTAAAAATTTGCAATATCAATATCAAATACTATGAAACAATTGATGGTAATAGATAGTTACCTGTTGAAAAATAAAATTATCCCCAAAACGTTCTTGGACCGACGCGACGGTAACATTACATCTTGCAATATTCGCACGTAACCTGCTGCATTAAGGCGACCATCTATTATATGTAAATTACCAGTGCCTCGAGAAGAAATCCAACACCAGACATGAACTGAAAAACGTCCACTGTTATCTGTGGGCTGTATATATTCCTCATTAAATCTATGCCCTCTTGGTCTGTAGACTCTAAGTTTACCAGTATTTGAAGATTGGAAAACTTTTTCATTAGAAAAAATTACATTTTCCCAGAATTCCTGGTCTCTATTATTTAAATCATTTGCCCATTCCATTCTTGTAATTTTATTCGCTTCTGTAAGACGTGTTTTTTTGCTGCAGCGAAGCTTGCAACCCCACTTTGGCGTATTCTTCTTCGGGCCGTCCACTTGGAAGCGGTAAAATGGGTTTCTGCTTTTGCTTGTATGGCTGTACTAAATGGGCGCTGTCTAATAAACTGTACTAAGTTAACGTCCTGTTCTGCAGTAGAAGCTCGTGGACGACCGGCACCAGGAGCTCGTCTGAGATTCTGATGTTGCAGCCACTTCTGTTTCAAATAAAAAATTGTTGTTTTGTGACAGTGCAGCTCATCTGCAGTTCGTTGGTATGACCATCCTTCTTGCAATTTAGCTATAGCAAGACTCTTCTCGGCCTCGGTAAGTAAATGGTTGGGCATGATGTTTTAAAATATTTTAAACTAATTTGGCACATCGACTGACAATGACAATACAAAAATTACTGGTTGACAACAAACGCCACTGAACTTAAGGAGATTTACAAAGCTAAAATAAGTAGATGAAAATGTTTTGCTCCCAATAGTACATACATATACACATATTTATTCCAGGATTATTTTTATAAACAGAAACAAAAAATAATTAAGTAGCTCGGTGGACAATTTTTACTAAACATGCTTAACAATGCATAGTAAAGAAGAAGAAATACCCAAACCAGTGTACGAAAAACGTGCCAATCCTAATAAGATCTACTATAACGCCTATAATGTCTGTTTTAATATTCTTTAGATGATTTAATTTGTATTTCGCGTAGTCGGGTTATAACATTGTAAAACTTACTTTTCTTTTCTTAGTCAATAGAAGTTAGTTATGTTATAACATAACAACGATAGCATACTTTTAAGTTGGTATTGTCAGATTCATAAAGAGAAAAAATAATCGTATTCATTTCAGATTGCTACTTCCGAAAATCGTCAACTAAAAAAGTATCGGATGTCGAGTTAACGAAAATGGCGACGGAGGTATAAGTAGAGCAAGGTTAAAGAACTTTCTATAAAATGAAAAAAGTTTTTTGAGCTATCAAATAATGTCAGATTCTCAATATTTTAAACTACCACTACTAGCGGTAAATGCAGTAGTGTATGTACTAAAGTAGATTTTAAAGATATTCTTTTTAGTTCTTTAGAAGTAACGTCAAGAATCTACTCAAACAAATATGTACCTATATGTATTTGTATAACCTTAAATCACTAAATATTTTACTAACTTCTATAATGTATTTTAATGTTGTACTTACCCAAAACCGTACAAAACTGGAATAGAACCGTACATTGACTCTGTTGTGTTAAGATCATATCTCGTTGTACCGTAGTCAGTATTTCGTAATCTATAGGGGTCAATACTAAAATCTACGGTGTGCCTCAAAATTAGACTATCGGCATGCTCATGTAGCCCCATTAAATGTTTTGCACTATTAAATCTCATAGAAAATGTAAATGCTTGACTTTCATCGGTCTAAAAAAGTAAATTTTTAATATAATTATGTACACATACATGGTTACTTCTTTCATTCATTTAGCATAGGTGCTTTTTCTTTCTCATTTATTGTTTATTATTAAAAGTTGATATTTTTTGTTTATAACATCTGATAATAATCTGCAGGGTGTTTCCAAAAGGGTAACAATATATTTTGATAATAATAGAAATAGGATAAAAAAAAGTAACTTAGTGTTAAAAAGAGTTAACTTTTTTTAAGCCCAAACGAAATGAAACCTAGTATTCTATAAAAAAAAAAAACAATTAAACAATGCCTCCATGTTGTTGCCATAGTTAGAGCGTTTAGCAGTAAGTATCAAACATTTTTAAGTGTCAAACTGTACAGGGTGTCCAGTTTTCGACACTCTTGCAGGGTATTTCGGTTCTCTTTAAAGATAGAGAGCTGCGGTTTTCGTAATATGGTGCTACTTTTTCGTAAAACCTATGAAGCTACATACAGAATTTTTATAGCCCCTTGTAATATCACGGCTTTTAAACATTTATTAAAAGGGGATAGCGCATTCTAAATAAAGAAGGGGAAATAAAATTTTAAAATATTTAATCGGGATTATATTTATAAAAATTAATCAGAGGAGTTCTAAAGAAATAAATTTTGACACAACGGGAAATGTTTAAAATAAATTCATCATTTGCAAGTTAGAGAAAATTTAATAATTAAAAATTAGTAGAGAAGCGTTCACACAAAGAAAACTTTGAAGTTCTATCAAGAAATAATTGATTTAAAAATTATTTAAATAACTAAGTGGCCAAATAGTTGATCATATGAAGTGCTTTAAACAAATTATCAAATAATTATTCAAATTAACTTACGTGAATAAGAGAACAAACACTTTGATTCAAATTCAATTAAGAGCAATGAATTTAATTCATTTAATTTCACCAAGAAGTATAAAAACTTTTCTAGATGATTGAACATTCTAAAGAGGAATAAAACTACCCTTTGTCCAGCTATTCAAAATGGTGAAATTTTCCCCCTCTTAATAAAGAAAATCTTCTAATTACCCTAAAAAGACAAAGAAATCGGTGCTTTGTTTTTTCTAATTGGCTGGCGAAAAGGACCGCCCCGTGACGTACAGACGTACTTACAGAAATATCGACCTAGCTCCTGTATTGCGAAAGATTGCACAATATGACGGCCTAGAAAATTTTATAGCTTTGTTGTGAACATGTTAGGAACACCTGCAAGCCATAAATGTCAGAGAAGGGCGGAAAACCGCCCCCTTTGCAATAAAAAAGTAATAAAAGCTTGATGATTCACGAAATTTCCTTTCTTTGGTTGAAAAACAAGGCTACCCATGAGTCAACTTTTCCGAGGAAGCCGGTCGTAAAACTTGTTGTTTTGGCCGCGATTCCGCGAAGGGGATCGTAAACGGGGAAACATTTATGGGAAAATTGGCTATTTAAGCGGGAAGACGCCTGCTTGGAAAGTTAGTACAGTTAGAATTTGCGAGATGTAAGCAAAATCCCTGCCGGTTGTTATCGCGATTCTGTCCACGGGAAAGTACAAAAGTCTGGATACAATAAAATACGGTGTTAGTCGGAAGTCTTGGAGCTCGTCGAATTTTCTTGACAAAAAGCGCGGAAATATAAGTGAAAAAGCAAGGGCGCTTAAAATCAAAGATATTGTCTAGAATTATTGTGAATTCTCGAGAACATTGTGAAAAGTGTAATTTTGGGTGGCCCCCAACCGTAATTTGTGGAAATAAAAGTGTAATTGATCCAGAATCTTGCGTTTTACTGTTAGGGAACAGGAAAACATAGAAATTAGTTAGAGTGTATACATAATAGTCAAAATTTCATTAAAAATCGGGTTGAGTGCAAGAACCTCTGCAGTAAGTAATAATTGTTAAGAAGTCTATTGCAAGGCTAGATAACGGATTAAATGAACAGGTGGTTTAACAGCAGTTGACACGGGGCTCTTCCGGACTCCACGCAAAAGTTTTTCTTGTCACCGCCAGCTGTATTCCTGGGTTACCGCTCACCCGCCAACCAGATACGGAAAAGAGAGATAGGAATCAGTGGTGGGTGTTACATCCTTCATTTCGGAGATACAGGGCCATTTTGAAAATGTGTCATTTCCAAGCACCCGTCGTATCTCAGTTACCTTTTAGCTTACCGGTAAGGTAAAAACCGATTAATATATAGTTTGTTGCGTAGAATCCAGTAGCGTAGTCAATTTTTTTCTAGAAGGAACGAATTGGAAGATAAAAACGAAAGTTGCATTTTTTTAAATGGGACGCTGTATATTTTGTTTCCGTTCGATCGCTTTCTTCATAAGCTTTTCAAAAATATATACTTGTTGGTATATATATTTTGGGGTAACTTCCGAATTTTACAATTAAAAAAAAGGGTCGTAGGCAGTGATATAACGATTTGAAACAAATGAATATAATAGTATCTTTTCATGGCTGAGATAGCCCAAGACCGCTTGTAAAAATGTGTAAGAGATTATTTAAAAAAATTATTGTTCCCAAAACCCCTACTTGTTATTTATTACTGCGTTTTTCGTTTAAAAAAAAGGCTGAAATTAGAGTTTATCATGACTTTGAAAAGTATGATATATGTTACGATTTTAAATCCATTATAAATTTATCTTTGGCTTTTTTTCTATTTCATTCTAGATATCCAGACAGAAGGCAACCTTTTTCCGATATATTTTCTAGAATTAGAAGAACTTTAGTTAATTATGGTGCGTTTATGCAGCCAAGATCAAAATCCTATGATAAGGAAAATCGAGAAATCGACGAGGTTTTAGGCTGCCTAGAAGCAATTCTTTCTACTTCGTGTAGGGATATTGAGAAAGGAGGCTCGAGCACTAACTATATTACACAAATATAAATTTAGACCATATAAAGTCAAAACCGTTCCTCATTTGCATCCTGGGGATGCTGAACGTGGTCTCATTTTTCTCAACTCCACTCAAGCCAATGTGAATTTTGGAAAATTTGTGATATGTTCAGATGAGGCGTATTTCACAAGCTCTGGTATTTTCAATAGACACAATACCAGACATTGGTATCAAGAAAACCATCATCTTTACTTTGAGCGGGAGCAGCAGGGAAGATTTGGTTGCAGCGTTGTTTTTTTATTTTGGGAAGGCAACTAACTTATTGAATTTATGAGGGAAGCCTTTCGGCAAATCGTTACCTGGGTATATTGCAAGATGGTATACCTGAATTGCTAGGTGGTGTCCAATGGCGTACCTAACATTTTGGGGCGGGGGGTGAATTTTTATGAAAATATGACAAAAGCGCTATAAAACAAAAAGGCGCTAGGGGCGCCATGAACTTGGGGCGGGATTGACCGCCTCCCCTATCCCCCGCCTAGATATGCCACTGGTGGTGTCCCCTTGGCTTCCTTAAACAATATATATTTCCAACAGGACGGGGCACCTGCCCATTGTGCCGGAATAATACGCCCTATTTTAGAAAATAATTTTCCTAAAAATGGATAGGGACCAACGGACCTTTAAGATGGACACCACGATTACCCGATCTTTCCATCCTTGACTTTTTTTGTGGGGTTACTTACAAAATAAAGTTTACAAGTCTCGACATCGCACTATAGAAGAACTGCGTGAAGCCACTACACTCGAATTTCAAAATTCGCAGGGACGGTCGATCGTACTTTTAAATGCCATACGATGAATAAGTAAAATGTGTGAGTTTTGTGTTAGCGAAAACGGTAACAATTTTGGGCAACTTTTGTGATTTGTAAAATATAAACAAAGATTTTTTACATTTAGATTTTAAATTTACTAAAACATTTGTTTCCTGTTTAATCTAAATTTGTTTGGAACAGTGAATTTTTATATTCAAAGTTTAGGTTATTTTGATTTAAAATTTTAAAAATAAACCTCAATGTTAGTTAAATGTCTCTATTCCTGTGTTTCAAATCATTATATTATGGCCTACTATGAAATATTATACCCTTTTTTTTTAATTGTAAAATTCGGAAGTTACTCCAAAAGATACGGGAGTATACCAACAATTATATTTTTGCAAAGCTCATGAAAAAAGCAATCGAATCAAAACAAAATATACAGGGTGTCCCATTTAAAAAAAAAACAATTTAATAATCAGTTTTTACCTTACCGATAAGGCAACTGAGATACGAGGGGTGCTTGAAAATGACACATTTTCAAAATCGCCCTGTATCTCCGAAACGAAGGTGGCTATTAAAATTCTGTTTATAGCATCCTACGTTTTACGAAAAAGTAGCACAGTATTGCTCTCTATCTTTAAAGATAACCAAGATACCCTGCAAAAGTGTTGCGAAGCAAAAATTCAACTTTTTTCGCAAAATTAAAAAATGTTTTTGTTTATCAAAACATTACCAGTGGACTCACTATTAAACTAAATTTGGTACGGGTCCCGTAAGTAGGAACAGAGATATACAACTTTGAAATTTCACCTACCGCTACTGGTTTCTAGCTATTTTTATTCATTAAAGCTTAATGAATAAATTGTTTTTTATTTTCAAACCAGTTTTCATAATTCTTAAAACTTTAATACCTATTTATACATAATAATAATAATAATAATAATAATCGACTTTATTAGATACACAATATCAGTACAGTAAGATGTTGGGTACAAAAAAAACAAATTTAAAGGCGAGGTTTAGCTAAGACCAGGACGGAAACAGCTATTCTTACACCTAACCCTACTTTATCTTAAAATAAATATACAAAATTGACTAATAATATTGCCTAATAATATTGCTAATAATATTGCTGGCTAACACAAGCAAAAAAACATAAAATAATCAAAAAGTCAGCAACCCAAAGCTAGCCAGCATCTCAAAAAAAATGCACAATAACTCTTAAATCTACTGTGAAGACAACAACACATATTTTAATTTTCTCTTAAAGGTATTAATACTTAAATTATTAGGGCAAAAAGGTACACCATTATATAAGCTTGCAGAACAGTAGGAAAAACATTTCTGAAACATAGCTGTCCGATGTCGAGGAATATGAAATAAGGAGCGTGATCTAACATTAACCGAGTGATAGTCAAGCCGTCTAGACATTTTCCTATAGGGGTAGTGGAAAGTGAGTGAACTCAAAGCTGACTTGAAGAGCCGAGGGATTAGTTTCGGTGGAAAAAAGGCAGAGCTTTGACAAGTTCTCTACAGAGAAGAATTGAAATATACACAAAAAATCTGAATAATAATATTAATTATGTGCAGTTTGATGGTAGAAAATTGTAAGTACCTGTGTAATTAATTACCCATACTTACTGAAATAATCATCTTCGATGAAATATGTGTGGCTTTTAAAAAAAATATTTTTAATTTTTTCATCCTTCGGCAATTGCTTAATATACAGGGTGTCTAAAATAGGTGATACCACTATTGCTATCTCCGAAATGGTAAAAGATACGAGGTCGGTTAAATTAGAGAAAATGTGCCATTTCTAGTCCCTATTTATATTCCGTTTACGGAGTTGCCAAATTCTCTATAGTTTCTTACCTACAGGGGATTTTTTAAAAATAGTCAAAACTTTAATTCTTAAATATCTCGAAAACTATTATAGTTAGAAAAAAGTTGTTTTTACAAAAATCACACGATTTTTACCTTCTCTAAAGTAGCGTTATTGTTTTGTTTATACCATTTGTTTTTACTGAGTTACTGATACTAACTTGTTTTTTTCAAATACGGACCTGGATTTTTTGCTGCATTTTTTGAAAGAATACTTCATACCCTTTACAACTGTGTATCACTTGATTATGTTTTTCGACGTTTTAGTGAAGAATAGTATCATCATCAGGATATTCTACCAGTACGGACCTGGCATTTTTCAAGTTAATGCACCATTTCACGACCTATTATGGCGACAATTAGGTCAGAATCAGTAACTATGGATTAAATTGTTTTAACTGGTAAATTTTAATTATAATCATGATTACTAACCAGGACCCTCAAGTTTGTAAAATTGGTCCAAGGCCTGAAAAAAGCATAAGCTTAGTTTTAATTATAACAAATCCTAATAAGTAATTCTTAGAGGCGTGATTGGCTTCGTGTGGTCAGTCCAATCGCGTCCATCAACCTGTTCGTCCGCCCGTCCATATGATATAATTCAACGCAACGTCAAAAAATAAAGCAGAAAGCGGATTTTATATTCGAATTCCTTATAATCCGAACCCAGTAAATATGACAATGGTTTTATGCTAGAATATAGTTAAAGGTCTTTAATTTGAGATAATATGGTATGTTTTCAAAGCCAGTAAATAGTAATTCAACTGTACCAGCAGAATGAGTTGCAGCAGAAATGAAACTATTAGGTAAAATAGGATTATTTATTATTATCTTTTGAACTGAAAGGTGATTTTTGGATACGAAAATATTAAAAACGTAAATAATGAAGACGTATCATCAAGGGTGCTTTTTACAATATGTAGTAAACTTAACCACTAGTTAGGTGCTGTTAATAAAGGCCGCTAATTATATCTGATCTGAGTCTGCTAAACTTTTGCTTTCAATAACTCGTTGGCTTAAGTGCAATTTGACAAACTTTAATGACCAAAGGGTTCTGGTTAGTAATCATGAACATAGTTTAAAATTTAACAGTTGAATAATTTAAACCACAACGATAGGTTGTGAAATTGTGCCTTTACATGGAAAATCCCAGGTCCGTATCGACAGAAAATCCTGATGATGTTGTTATTCCTGATCAAAACGTCGAAAACCACAATCAAGTGATACATAGTTGTAAAGGGTATGAAGTATTCTTTCAAAAAATGTAGCAAAAAATCCAGGTCCGTATTTGAAAAAAACAAGTTAGTATCAGTAACTCAGTAAAAACAAATGATATAAACAAAACAATAATGTTACTTTAGAGAAGGTAAAAAATCGTGTGATTTTTGTAAAAACAACTTTTTTCTAACTATAATAGTTTTCGAGATATTTCAGAATTAAATTTTTGACTATTATTTAAAAATCCCCTGTAGATACGAAACTATAGAGAATTTGGCAACTTCGTAGACGGAATATGAATAGGGACTAGAAATGGCACATTTTCTCTAATTTAACCGACCTCGTATCTTTTACCATTTCGGAGATAGCAATAGTGGTATCACCTATTTTAGACACCCTGTATATGAAATATGAGTCCACAAGTCTGTGGACTTCTATATTTTATTGCTTTTCAGCACACAACAAAGTATCAATGTGTTGTTTTAAGAAAAAAATCAGGTTTATTATTAATACCTACTAGGCCAAATTGAAAAACTGAACGCGTTGATTATTCAGTTCGTTCAGCAATTCACATCATGGCAGTCGATGGTGTTGGCAACGTGGTCTATTATTAAAAAATTTGTAGGTAGTCACTTGAGCACCTATCTTAAATGTCATATATACGTTCAGAGGTGAATTGTCGAACGTAAGGGTAATGTTTGGGAGTAAGCTATGGTAGCGCCAATTCGACAGGTCCTTTCCCATTAAACATTTTAGGGTATTGATTAATTTTAATTAGAAACATCAGTCAAATACACAATTTGTAAGTATTCTACAAACTTTCAAAAATTAAGTGTTGGTTTTTTTAATACTTGTAATGTAAGTTAACTTCTCTTTCAAAATATAAAATCATCATTTCATCACCATGTCTCCAACTGCAATGGCTTACGTTTACCCTGACGCAAGATTTTTCTAAATATTTTTTAGTCAGTTTGTGTGCATTTACTCATGAATAATAAAAAAAATTTTTTTCTTAAAGTGCAGTGATAAATAAATATTTTGAAGTAAATACGTGTGTCCTCAGATGTGCGCATCATACCCTCATACCAATATATTATACAGGGTGTTATGAAATTCACTGCATATATTGAAATCGGTAAATCCTGGTACGAATTTGGATTGGAGAACAATATTTGTAAATGGCGCTTTGCAATAAATAAGCAAGTAATCGCCCCTTAAACTTTCTCTAGCGACGGTACCCGCCACTGGCAAGAAACACATAATAAGGTGCCAATTCTGTTATAATTTTTTTTAGGCAACAAGTCAACATAAGGAATAATGTTTTTGAATTCACCGTATTTTTTACTGGCAGGACTGAAAAACTAAAACGTCATTTATTAAACAACACAACTCTTACGGTACACCAAGATTTAATTGAAAACGGTATTTGACGTACGTGACAAAGTATACGCAACCCGAAAAAATCTACTAATTTTTGTTTTATAGGAGATGGACATAATCTCAAAAAACTCCGCCATAACCTGACTAAACAGAATCTGACCACGATCGTTAGTCGCTCGTCTTCATCAAAGTTCGAAAACAAGCGTCAGGTTCTGGCAGTTTTTGGAAAATATTTTATATTTAACAGAATAATGTTTGTTTCTTGGCAAAATTTCCTGCTGTAACGAAAGATTTTTGGTTATACCTTTATAATACTATGTAGTTGTGCCCAATTAGCGTAATATTAAATTATGTGAAGCTCTAGTGGGAGCACCGGGATGGATGTTAGTAAATTATGTGAGGCTCTAGCGCGACCACCGAGATGGATGTGTGCAGTTTGATTTGTAACCTTTTTACAGACAGAAAGTCTAAGCTAGTAGGCATAATGCTCATCTCATTAATTACGTAATATCGGGCAAGTCATAATTCTTTATGTTAACGGTATAACATAAGCCTGTTTCGTTTTGCTTATAATGCCAACCTATTTCTAAAGTGTATGGCCCATATTTTCCCAAATTAAGTAAACAAATTTCTATTAAATTAAAAAACATATTTTTAGTAAAATGCGTCTTTGGAATTAAAAATACTTCGGTTTATTTTCGATTTGCACTAAAACTGCTATTAAAATGAGATGTCAAGGTAATATTTAAGTTTGGCACGCCGCGACTGGATCGTTTGTTCCCTCTTTAGCCCTTTAGAAGCGTCGGATGGAGTGGTTTAAAGTATTTTTTAAAATAAAAGAGGGCGATTTGAGGGGAAACAAGTATTGGGTATGTCTGTAGACTACCCCAGGAGTCATCTATTCCAATAGATTAAACCATTGTCATAACATCCTGTTTACAATTTTTACCGAAAAATGACACAATCAGTAATAAACCTCTTAAATCAGAAAAACCTAACATACAGATTTAGACCTTGACCTTGATACGTTAGAATAGACTAGAAAGTCGAAAGAGACAGTATTGCTTCGTGTTCATGAAACAAAAATCTAAAGTTCTGTATAGGTATACTTTTTAGGTTAACCAAATAAATATACAATGAGGGCATAAAGTCTGGAAACACCTAGTTTCTTACGAAACTATACATTTTCGGAAGAAACGCCGAAACACGTCGATTTTGTTCTCATTTTCTACACATTCTAAAAATATTTTATTATATACAGGGTGTGCCATAAAAGTTGGGCATTTGTCAAATTTGATTTTTTAAATAGAACACCCTGTATATTATTCCATTTTTGAATTGTGCGTTAGAAAATCAACATCTTTTGTATAAACCACCCTTCCTCTAAAGTCAATTGTTTGCGAGATATTGCAACTTGAAAATTGGCAGCCCGCAAAATTAAATAAAGTCAAATCATTCAACACATTTGTATTTTAACAACAACAATCCAACTGAGACAATTTTAACGCAGCAAATGCTAAAAGTGTTGACCGTTAACTTCCTGGCAATATCCTAGCCTATCCATAAACTCCTCTTGTACGTTACGGATGAAAGAAGGTGAAATTTGCCGAATTTCATCCCTTATACGATTTTTTAAAGCTTCTATGTTAGAAGGTCTGTTAAAGTAAACTTTACTTTTTAAATAACCCCACAGGAAATAATCAAGGGGGGTCAAATCCGGTGACCTCGCAGGCCATTCTATGGGGTCACGACGTCCTATCCACCTGTTAGGAAATATCTCGTTGAGATATTGCCTAACAGCTAGCGCATAGGTGGGGCCCCATCTTATTGAAACCACATTGTTAAGGCAGGTGTATCAGGCTCATCACCTGGATACCGCTGAGCTAAGGCAGGAATTAACTCTACTTGCAAAAAGTCTAGATACATTTGGCCGGTCAAATTTTCGTCAAAAAAATAGGGACCTACAATCTGGTCTTGAAATATTCCTGCCCAAACGTTGACTCTTTCGGGATGTTGCGTATGAGCCACTTGAACCCAATGGGGATTCTCTTTAGACCAATACCAACAGATTGGCCGGTTGACAGTACCATTGAGAAAAAAGGTAGCTTCATCCGAAAATAAAACATTTGCACAAAACAAGGGATCCATGTTGAACCGTTCTTGCATATTTTCACAAAACTGGAGTCGGCGGTCATAGTCATCTTCGTTTAATTCATGTATTAGTCTTATTTTGTATGGATGATATTTCTCTTTATGCAGAATTTTTTTCACTGATGATTGACACACGTTTAAATCTAATGCCACTTGATGGGTTGACAAATGTGGATTCTTGTTGTAACTGAGTAAAACATCTAATTTAATATTATCATCTAATTTAGGCCTACCTGTCCTGGGCGGATCTTTTACAGTCCCATGTTCATGAAATTTTTTGACAATTTTGCTGACCGTAGATTTTGTAATTGCTTGTCGCTCTGGATGTGTGTTATTAAAAAGTTCGCAAAGTTCGTCAAGATGCCTATGACGATCTTCCCAGCCAAATATCATAAGGATTTCAATCCTTTGGATCTCGGAAAGCATATTTTAAGATACAAATTACTATCTTATTTAAATGTGTTTGACTTTTGACACAACTATCATAATGGGACATGCTGGTTTCCAGGGTAGCGCAACAATTCAAGGTGTAAGAATTACCAATTTTCAAGTTGCAATATCTCGCAAACAATTGACTTTAGAGAAAGGGTGGTTTATACAAAGGATGTTGATTTTCTAACGCACAATTCAAAAATGGAATAATATACATATGTATTTAAAAAATCAAATTTGACAAATGCCCAACTTTTATGGCACACTCTGTATATAATCAAATATTTTTAGAATGTGTAGAAAATGAGAACAAAATCGACGTGTTTAGGCGTTTCTTCCGAAAATGTATAGTTTCGTAAAAAACTAGGTGTTTCCAGACTTTATGCCATCACTGTATAATATTTTATTCATGTTAGGGCAAAAGACAGTGTACCAAGCTCATATTCCGATCTAGTTCTAATCAAAAATACGACGATTGTGCCATTCCGTCGTCATTTTCTTCTCGGCATTCCCTTATGTTTAGGCAAGTGAAGGAATGACTGATAAATTATTGATTCTTAGTAAGAAAATTGCTGAGGGCAATAATTGCATCATTTATAGTGTGACCATTTAAATTAGACATGTTTGGCAATTAGCTGACAAAATGTGGAAACCAAGGTAGCAATCTGAGTTTTTTAAAATTCTTTTTGTAATGAAATAGGATCGTGAAAAGCAGCTATTTAAATTTTATAAGCAATCTATGTAAATTTGTTACGTTTTTAGATCCTTATTTTTCCGTTGATGACTGGATATTGGAAGAGAGAAGTACCTACTCCTATTTTTCATTTTTGAGCAAAAAGGAATAAGAAGTGTTGCTTAGAATTAAACATTGTCTAATAGCATCTTCCGTTCATCGCTCTTTCCGTTCTTAGGTCGATCTGAGAGTATTGGAGCCAGTGCCGTAGCTTGGTGTAGGCAGACTAGGCCCTTGCCTAGGGGTGCCGGTGGCAAGGGGCGTCAAATAGTAAAACAATGGGGGAGAACGGGGAAATGGCGATCTCCTAAGAATTACTGGTCATAAAAATTACCTTTTTTAATATTTCTGGATACATTTATGTTCCGACCAACTGCTTGTCCGTGCTGTTTTAAAAACAATCATTTAATTTTAATGAAATCAGATTTTTAAAAATAAACTAAAAACAAAAAATGGTGGCTTGGCTGCTATTTCCGCTTAGTCGGGTAATAACGGCCACGTATGCTGGTAAAGGCGGTCACACTCTTATTGTGAATAAATAAAAAAGATGCGTTATATTTATGAAAAATAAAATATTTTATTAAACACCAAAACACAGAAACTATATTACAATTTAAATTTGTCCAAATAAATTTCACTTTTCCATATCTAAGGTTTCCATGTTGGATCAATTTTCCAATAATATCAGTTGACTAACATTACCCCGACCATACGGGGAACGTTAAAAATCATTATAGCAAAATTTGTTAAATACTGATCAAATCAACAACATATTAAATAATAAGATCACACATACCTTGTAGGAAGAATGCTTTGCATGTAAATTATTCAAAATTTAAATTTTAAGATGTTAAATTCCTTACGCTGAAAATAGCACAGGCGAGATTAAATTAGGTAAACGGTCTGCACAAAGTTCTTAATGAACTAAATCGGATAACGTTGTTTGTCATGTATTTTAAGCGTAAAGTTAAGATGCCAGCACATGTTTAGCCGCTTTTTTTTAGACATTGTAACGTTGAAATTCTACTTTTATGTTTTATATTTTGGCGAATGCGCGGTACATGATTTTTACTCTTAATTTCAGTAATTTAAAAGCAAATAAATAAGTAACCAGTAAGTTTTTGTATTATTTAAGAAAGGAAGGGCTATTAAAGAAGCTAAATTACAGTGATTTACAGGTCTATGCCCTCTTTCTGTTTGGTTTATTTATTTATTCATCAACGTAATCACTTTTACATGTTATCAATACAATATACTTACTATAAGTAACATTCACCTATTCTAAAATTGTCTTTTTGGCTAGACTTAACTTGGTTCGAGTTCAGGTATACTTCTCTGAATCGTTGCTTTCTTTTCACTAAAAGAAAAGCAAGAAGGAATGTAAGTAGGGCTGTCATTTAGATATTATTACTTTTGTTACCTTAATGGTCACCTGATAGCTTCAATCAATTTCGGGGGTATGTGACAACTGATGGCCTCATTTCGAGCATTATTTTCATACAGCTCTATTGTATTTTACGAGTTTCTCCTGGAGGGCCCCCTTCCTTGCTTAACCATGCTCGGGTTGGTTTGTTCACATTATGTTCGCCTAAATATTTCTGGTTTGTATTGATCACCGTTATTTGTGGATAAGTGTTGCACTTTGTTGAACGTTCTGGGAATAGATTTTGACTGGTTTATGGTCAATTTTCCTAAAATAATTGGCGCTTAGAGCAGGGCTACACGTGTGTATACGTAAACATTGGATTAATTTCCACTACCAGGACACCAGGATTTGAGGGGTGATTTGGGGTACTTACTGTAGTTATTTTGCAGTTCATTCGTGTTTTTGTATCATAAAAACTACAATTTTCAATCATTTCCTCCCAGTGTTTATTTATTTTCTGACTGACACCTGTCATTGCCATCTGATAGAGGGAAGGTTGGGAAGACAGTGTTGCCGACTTGATGAAGTGACCTGACACACCCATCTCCTGGGGTATTTGTTGTTATCTAGGGAGAGATCTAGTAATATAGCCTAGAACCCAAAAGTTTAGGGTACGCTTTGGTAAAAATCTCCGAAATTAATAAGCAGAAGTTTGGCAGAAAGCCCTTAAAAATCCTGTTTTGTCTTGAGGAAACCTTTCCTAATAGAGTTGCATTTAACTTCGCCTCAAATTACAATATCAGCAGAAATAATCTTGAAGGCTTGGTTTCTGCGCATGCGTAGGTTTCGAAAGGACAGATCTGGATTAATCTAGCTTAGAGAATTGAGATCAGAAGTAAATTAGATCTTATCAACAACATATTGCCGTGGGCGCGGAACAAAGTTTTCTGGAAGTTATATTGTTTTGAGTGATTCGATAGTACCCTTTTTGTTAGGGAGTTTCTCCAGTTAACTCATCGTGGGCTTAAGTCATATATTGGAACTTTGTGTTAGTTTTTATGGAATTTGACTGCCCACTCTCATTGTGAGGCGCAAGATTCTCGACGCCACCACGTGCTACTTGACCCCGTTTAAGATCTAAAGGTAAATTTTTATGTGTATTTATTGTCATAGATAGTGTAGAGAGATTGATAATTCAGGTTTAATGGACAGAGAATGTTTATGCTGATTGATTTTCTCTTTCCAGGTTTTTTTCTATTTTTGGTTTTAACTGTTTGGTTTCTGGTTTATTTACGTCTCCTGGGATTAGAGCGACCTTCCTTGCGCCCGGCCCGATTTTGAAGATCATTCACAGCTATCCCAGTCATTACTACAGGACTCCACGTCTGTCTAGGACTTCCTACCACCGAGGTTGTCCATCCTACACCTGTCAGACCTCAGGCGATTGTTGCTGGCTCACCACTCCCTCCATAGAGAAGAGGCTGAGGCCTTACCAGCTTAAGGGGTTATATACAGTTAGAATTTTCAAAAAATCGATTTTTTTTAATTTCATTTTCGTAATGTACATATATTCCAGTACACACACAGAAAATGTCAAGGCAATCCGGCGATTATTTTCGAAGTTACACGCATATTTGTAAAGACGTGTCAGAGCGATTGTATGCTATATAAAGTGCCTTTGAAGCTTTAAACGCGTTTTTCTCAAAACTGTGTTTCTACAGTCGGTGACCAAGATTTCTCGGAAACGGCTGAACCGATCAGTCTCAAATTTTAACACAAGCTTCTTAAGTATATTTGTTAGTAATTAATCGAAGGTTTTATCTCACCGATAAATATTTTTTTTGTATAAACAATTTAAGGCCAAAAGTTTGGTCACAAATCAATTTTTTTTTGAGAAGCCGCCATTTTGTCACATAATTTTATTTTGCTTATTCCTTCGATTAATTAGAGGATTATACATTCCTTTAACGAAATCCGTTTGGTTTTTTCATTTTAGATGATCCAGTCCAGAGATATCGTGGTCACCGCACGATGCCCTTTTTGAGAGGACCTCCTGGAGATCAGCTATAGCAGCTTTCCAAATTATTATTTTTACAAATACAAAAATCTTAAAATACAGTTAAACGTTACCATACTAAGTGTACAAATTTTTACATTACTGAATTTAACCGTCTTCTCAGGAACAATTGAGGGGCTTAGGATAAAAGGGATCTAAGTGCATTTTTCTATATAATAGAGTTAAGTACAGATTTGCACACCTAAGGTAACACTTTATTTGGTTTAAAAGAGATCCAAGCGATTTCTCACATAAATCGCCATCTATACGACAGTAAAAACACCATGCAAATAAAAATACAGAAATCTGCATGATAAAAGGGATCTAAGTGCACTTGGTTCCCTTTTATTGTCAACTTATTGGCATATTTATGTTCAAAGTGTTGTAAACAGTTCCAATATTTTAAGCTGAAATAGTGTCAGAACAAAAAAACCGAGAGAAAGTGTACAAAACAATGGAGAGCAGCAGCGACAGTGAAAGTAAGTAGTTTTTTTACAAATTGTACAACGAACACTCCTATGAACAAAAGAATAAAAAATCAGAAATCATTAAAACCAAGAAAAATGGTGCAGTTGAAGCAGGATCATCTAAAGAGCTACCCATTGAAACTGGATTATCTGAAAAAGAAGATGTCGAAGATACTGAAGATATGGTAGCCATAGAATCAGATTATGAAGCACAATGAATAAAAAGTTATGATTTTTTTAATTAACCACCATCCAAGTTTATGTTTTTATATTAATCATCATTTACCTTGTCAGTTTTTTTATTTTTGGACACCTGTTTCTTCTTATTTTTTTTCCAAAAATAAAACAGTTTTAATATTAAAGTATTTACTTTGTAAAAAATAAGCAAATAGTAACAAAAGTGTAAATATTTTTTATTTGCTGGGTGTCAAATTACTTTTTATACACCTAACAGAAGGGATATTATGTTTTTCTGAATACCTTTCCAATTAAAAAATCCTGAAATATTTCCAATAAAAAGGGTCCAAGTGCATTTTTTTTCAAAAACCGCCGTTTTCATTTTCTTTTAGAAACGTGTATGGATTTAATGATTTTCTAATCTTTTTTCTCATTCATTAATATCATACATGATCATGGGTAATTTAAAGGGAATTTTAAAAATTCAAAATACTTTACCTTAAGTTATCTCAAAATCCATAAATTTGCACTTGGATCCCTTTTATCCTAAGCCCCTCAATTCTTGAAAACTCGCTTTTTTTAGGCCTCCTAACTGTGTATAACCCCTTAAGGAGACTGCAAGTTTTTAAATCATTTTTTTTTTATTACATCGACCCATTTTTTTGTTGCTCGACAACTAAAAGTAAGTATACTTATCTAAAAATTTTACCTCGATAAGCAACACGAGACCTTTTTCTGTCCCACCTAAATGTAAAATTTACTATATACTGTATATAATACTAATGTAACAATTTACTACTACTAGTTTTATGTGTCATTGAATATTTTTTTGTTTTGGTAGTTAACCAATGGGAATCCTATCGTGTCCCATATGTTAAATTTAAGTCCGGGGTTATAATAGAGGGTGTGCGAAGGTACTGTAAACTAGACGTGATCACGTTTGGGGACTGAGGGTGCGCCGGTTATACCCCCTTAAGGCCCATTTATTTAATTACACGGTATTAAGTTTTTTTAATTCGATATTAATATAACTATTTGTATTATACTTTTAATTGGTCATTACAATATAACCAATGTGACAGGTCATTTCGGCCACAGTGTCAGGGTTTGTTTTGTTAATTAATTTTATTCGCGAATGCCTGTTTAGTTTTTACTTAATAATTTACCTTGATTGAGAAGTTGTATCTTCATTCTTATACTATGTGGGTGCCTTGCCTTGTTTTCCAGGCTATTCTCTGGGCATGTTGATTGCCTTTGATCTTGCCCCAAATCAGCGGTCCAATGTCCATCTTTCATGGCTCGTAGTTCGATTTGTTTGGACCCTGAATTTCGTTTTCTTCGCCCTGCTTAAAGTCCTCCCTGGGTATAGACAGCCGCTTAGTCTATTTATGTTAATATGTTTTTAGAGAATAAATTTTAAAAGACTACCTTCATTTTGGAGGGGATTTAATCCCGGTGTTTTCCACATGCATTGTCCTAGTTTCTGCCTTGTTCTTGGGCGTTCTGTATTGTTTAAACGGCATACGTTACTTTCAAATTATGTTTTGAATTCAGATATTTTCTGGGATTCTTCCTTTTGGGACTGACAGCTGTCTCTATCAGGGTTTTCCAGTCTTGCCAAACCGGAGGGTTTAAAATTTGTCCTGTAGCATCTAGGCATCTTCGCGCGGATGGCATGATTGTTTGTGGCTATTTCTTTTAGAGCCACAGGTGTGTAGCGGAAGACTTTCATTGTGGTTGACGGCGCAAGACGGAAATGCTTCGGGCCTCATTTTGGATACCATGTATCGGTGGTAGGATGGGAGTGTCATTTCGTTGATCCAAGGGCAAGGACGGGCCCTTGGATGATTTTCGACGAGGTCGTTCGCAGCCTCGAGTTTTTTGGTCATTTTAAGGCCCCAAGTGTTGGATTAATCCTGAGACTGCGATTAAAATTCTTTTGCTGAATTTTTACCTGCTAGAAGCAGGATTTTGTTTGCGACTTCGTTCGATGACATCATGTCAAGTGAGTTTTGCCTTTTGTTTTTTTTTGGAGTCTACACGTAGACACCACGTGCATGGTAAAATCTTCAGGTCTAAGGGTTTTCTCTCTTTTATTTTTATCAGCCATCAACATCGGCATGACGTTTGGAAACCGCTGGTAGCTGCCCCTTTTGGTAATTTGTTTATGGAGTTTAGAATTTCGAGCCCTCTTTATCTTTGAAGAGGTAAGTGATTTTGAAGTTTTTGTGTAGCCTCGTGCTTTTCGGATGATAATTAAAATTTTAGCGAACTGTAGTTATCGGAATTCGGTTTGACAGTATTATAATGAAGTCGAAGCTGCTATCCAGAAGGAACATGGTTAAATATAAGAGTGTCACACTCTTATATTTGACATTATTATGTTCTAAGACTCTAGTTTTTTTTGATAGCTCTGTGTGCTACATCATATTTTGAATAACAATAACCAAGGTTCTCAATTGCTGTAATTTGCATTCTTTTAAGATCTTGAATAATTTTTGAGGCTTGATCGCGTACCTTAAACTCGTATAATATATAAGTTATGTCTAGAACCTCTTAATGTAGATTAGTTTTATCAAGTTTTTTTATCAACTTTATGCGATCGCGAATCATATGCAGAGGGTTAAGATCTGTAATCCTAATTTCAAACCGTAATTTATATATGTATAAAGGACTTTGTGGTGCTACTTAGTTCTGACAGTATAATTTGTTATCGTAAATGCCAAATTTACAAGCCTGTCATACCCCAGACTGAAAAATTAAGCTTTATAGTCAGTGTTTTTAAATATATTAATTTTGTATTATTAAGTGTCAGTCGCCAGTCTGTCAAGAACCACTTTATAAGTTAAGATGTGTACGAGCTTGGGGTTTCACGGGTTTTATTTCTAGGAAGTTGGAAAATTTAGATTTATTTTTCCTTTTGCTAAAACGATTGGTAAAAAGAAGTATTTTTATGCTTTCAGAGAGGTTAATTGGCCTACTATTTTATTTTCAAATTTGTCATTTGACTATTATTTTGGGGAAGAAACTTATTAAGGTCGTACACATTTTACACCTTTTTTTTATATCGTACTATTTGCTTTGTTGGAACTTAGGGTAGTTACATAGTTGCTTTATAAATAGTTGTCATATTCTCTTGTTATATCGTATTATTTGCTTTTGGAACTTAAAGTAGTTAAGTAGTTGCCTTGCTTTAGCAGTATATTTTCTTTAATTGCACATTTGTGCTTTTTATAGATGTATATAAGCGGTATATTTTTGATTATTTCTATTTAAACGGTTTCTCCCTATAAGGGGTGTTTTCTCTTTATTTCAATGACCAAAATTTTTCTAAAGTCAATTATTTGGATTTCTTTTCTTATATTATCTTACATTGAGTCGGTTTACTCGATTAGTCCTAAACACTTAGCTTTTAACTCGAGCTACTGTAGGGGTTTAAAGTTTTAATTATTTTCTTTTGTTTTTTTGGCTTCGCTTAAGCTTTTCTTTTACTTTGAATATTAGTTGATCGTTTAAATTTTAAGTCAAGTTACCGTAGGGGTTTCCATTTTTAGTTATTTTTACTGGCTTCGCTTAAGCCTTTTCCTTTGTTTATACTTGTAATCTTGCGTAAACTTATGATTTAGTTGTCAATTATTTTTCTTTTGTTGTACTTTTGATATTTTTATTGTTAATGTAAGGTAACATAATGCAGCGTTAAACTGGTCAGTTAGTGAACACTTAGTTTTTGTAAATATTAACGATTATCCTTAAAGTATCAATGAACTTTACAATTTAGTTATCGCGTCCTTGAGTAATAATTTCTTTTGTTTATTAACGTAACTTTTTAATATTATCTTCAGCTTGTTTAAATTTTGCAATCTGGTTTCCAATGATTACTTCTTTTATTGATAACCTTTTTTTTTAAATTAAAGTAACTTCATATTTTGTATTCTTTTTGTAACTTACTTAAATTTTGCGATTCAGTTCAAGCCAAAGGCTTTCTCTTTTAATATTAATTTTTTTTATTTAACATTCTTAAATTTTGCGGTTTAGTTCAAGCGAATTGTTTCTCTCCAAGTATTATTTTGTTCTGTTAACGCAACTTATACCTTTTTTTTTGTTAACTAAATTTGAATTACTTTAACCACTAGGAATTGTTTTTCCTAGGGTTTTTCCGCGGGGTGTAAATAAGCCTCCCTATTGTCCTCGGTAGGGGCTACGGAACATCCCTATTTCTTTCTCCTGGTGGATGCCAAGAGGCATTTTTCTTCGGTGGGTGCTAAGAAGCCACCATATGAATTTTTTGTATTTAATTTAATTATTTTGCGGGGGCAAAAATCGCCCAATTTTCAATTTTTTCTTTGTGTACAACATCTGTAAAACACCTTCTTTTGTGTAAATATATACTAAGTGACAAGGAAAGGTAAACACCCAGTATTTATAATTTCATTGTAATAATTTTTTGCATGCAAATTGCTTTTGGGTCAAATAAAAACTGATTAAATTTTCAGCCTTATCAATGCACTCTCTTGTCGTTTTTACCCGGCTATTTTACACTGGTTTGAGCTGCATGCGATTGTAGTTCTAGCAATTTTTGGTCACATTTGAGGCTTGACTGAGAAAAAGTGTTTTGCAAAGTGTTGTTTAAGTTAAGGCATAATTATACCGCGAGTGCGTAGACTTGGTCAAATTCCTCAGCTTAGTGACTTTGAGAGGGGGCGGATTGTGGGCTTACGAGAAGCAGGTCTTTCAGTTAGAGAAATTAACAGAAGAACCAACAGATCTTTACGCACCATTTTGAGATGTTGGCAGGCATGGACCCAAGAAGCCCGTGAAGACAGAACTAGGGGCCCTGGACGTCGCAGGGGAACAACCGAGCGTCAAGATCGTCGTCTTAGACTTTTGGCTCTTAGAGACCGCTTTGGTACCAGTTGGGAGATTGAAAATCAGTGGTTTGAAGAACATGGAAGGGTGGTTGGGATGCGTACAGTATATCGACGGATAAGAAGTTTTGGTCTTTTTTCTTACCGTCCCCATTGGGTGTTGCCCCTCACTCCTGAGCATCGACTCAATCGACTGCAATGGTGCAGAGACAGACTACAATGGAACGAGGAATGGAACAGAGTGGTCTTTAGCGACGAATCCCGCTTTTGTTTGGATATGCATGATGGTCGTGCAAGGGTAAGAAGGCGACGCGACGTGGTGAAAGACGTGATCCACAGTTTGACATGGAGAGACATGTTCATCATAGCGTGGGGGTAATGGTATGGGGTGCCATTGCATATTGTTTCGTCCCTACTTCCATAATTTATTTTTTCTACTTAAATTTTTAATTGTAATATAAATCGTTAGCTTAGGGAATAATTTAGTTTAAATTTCATGCTATTTATATATTTAAATGAACGTTTAATCAATATAATCTACATTTTAATTTGCCTACAAAACGATTATCAGTAGCTAAGTTTCGTACTGCCCTGGTAATTTCATTTTCTTAAAATTTAATAATTTACATATTACATATATAATGTCTTGGCAACCCAAAATACACTTCCTTAAAATTCCTTTCAACCAAAATTCCTATTCTCGTTTTACCATTTTTTGCTATACGAGAAAAAGTGGACCCAAAAAGGTGAAAAAGGAAACAAATCAGACACCACAAGATACGACTAGAGTGTTTGTGGCTCACGAAAAACATTTTCGACTTGTAATAATTCTTATACGTTTTTTACTTATTAACTGTGCCGTACATACAGAATAAACCCCGGGGTGTCTATGAACTTACGATAGTGCTTGATGTCCCCGAGCAAACCTTCCTGCAGACCTGCTTTTACTGATTTTGGTAAGTACCAAGACATTGCTAAGTTTTGCCAATAAATTTTACGTTAATATTTTGCATTGTCGTTTTTACCCGGCTATTTTACACTGGTTTGAGCTGCATGCGATTGTAGTTCTAGCAATTTTTGGTCACATTTGAGGCTTGACTGAGAAAAAGTGTTTTGCAAAGTGTTGTTTAAGTTAAGGCATAATTATACCGCGAGTGCGTAGACTTGGTCAAATTCCTCAGCTTAGTGACTTTGAGAGGGGGCGGATTGTGGGCTTACGAGAAGCAGGTCTTTCAGTTAGAGAAATTAACAGAAGAACCAACAGATCTTTACGCACCATTTTGAGATGTTGGCAGGCATGGACCCAAGAAGCCCGTGAAGACAGAACTAGGGGCCCTGGACGTCGCAGGGGAACAACCGAGCGTCAAGATCGTCGTCTTAGACTTTTGGCTCTTAGAGACCGCTTTGGTACCAGTTGGGAGATTGAAAATCAGTGGTTTGAAGAACATGGAAGGGTGGTTGGGATGCGTACAGTATATCGACGGATAAGAAGTTTTGGTCTTTTTTCTTACCGTCCCCATTGGGTGTTGCCCCTCACTCCTGAGCATCGACTCAATCGACTGCAATGGTGCAGAGACAGACTACAATGGAACGAGGAATGGAACAGAGTGGTCTTTAGCGACGAATCCCGCTTTTGTTTGGATATGCATGATGGTCGTGCAAGGGTAAGAAGGCGACGCGACGTGGTGAAAGACGTGATCCACAGTTTGACATGGAGAGACATGTTCATCATAGCGTGGGGGTAATGGTATGGGGTGCCATTGCATATTGTTTCGTCCCTACTTCCATAATTTATTTTTTCTACTTAAATTTTTAATTGTAATATAAATCGTTAGCTTAGGGAATAATTTAGTTTAAATTTCATGCTATTTATATATTTAAATGAACGTTTAATCAATATAATCTACATTTTAATTTGCCTACAAAACGATTATCAGTAGCTAAGTTTCGTACTGCCCTGGTAATTTCATTTTCTTAAAATTTAATAATTTACATATTACATATATAATGTCTTGGCAACCCAAAATACACTTCCTTAAAATTCCTTTCAACCAAAATTCCTATTCTCGTTTTACCATTTTTTGCTATACGAGAAAAAGTGGACCCAAAAAGGTGAAAAAGGAAACAAATCAGACACCACAAGATACGACTAGAGTGTTTGTGGCTCACGAAAAACATTTTCGACTTGTAATAATTCTTATACGTTTTTTACTTATTAACTGTGCCGTACATACAGAATAAACCCCGGGGTGTCTATGAACTTACGATAGTGCTTGATGTCCCCGAGCAAACCTTCCTGCAGACCTGCTTTTACTGATTTTGGTAAGTACCAAGACATTGCTAAGTTTTGCCAATAAATTTTACGTTAATATTTTGCATAGCGAGACAAGAGCCAGAACGGGCAGTCTGAAATAGTTCAGATGCAGAGAAATTTCCAAAACCAGCGTTCCAAAATATACAGTCCACTTAAAATTCCGAGCTGCTTGTTTTTCCCAAAAATATAAAGCTCAGAAATCAATTATTGATCCTCCGACCCGGATAGTTTTAATTTAAAAACTGGATTTTCTTATGATTGCGTCTGGACTAGGCGTTTGGAGGGCTAGTTTTGACTCTTGTACGCGTTACCAGGCGGTATTGAAATTTTTAATATTTCCTTTTTACAAATAAAATTAAAAGTTTGTCACAGTCGAAAAAAGACTAAAGTGTTGCTAATATTTTTCTGGATAATTTACTTCCAGTAATAATTACATTATAAGTAAAAGTAAATTATTTTCTTTGATACACCTACACAATAAAATGCATTGGTAAATTTGCCCTTAACATTGGTAAATATCCGAGAAGGTCAAGTTCCTACAACTGCTAACCTATATAAAAAAGAGACTTTAACTTTTTTTTGTGCGATAGGTGATTTTGCTTTTGTTGAATTTTATCGATAAAGATCTTTATAAACGATTAATTTTACACGATTAATTTAAATTAATACAAATAAAATATATACCGTACTACCCGTTTTATTAAAGAGAATATTTTTTTCTGAATTCTCCAGTTTTTAGAAGTCACTTTGTTGTAACGAAAGAAAATATAATTTGTAAAAGATGGTGCTTACTACTGAAGAAAAAATTTCTCGAGCGGATGCTCTGAGACAAGTTGCTATTGATCAGTTAAAGTTAATTGAAACTTGCGCTGCAACTGCAAAAGCTGATCCAACAGACATAATAAAATTTAAAATGTCTTATAAAAATCTGAAAACGCTTCAAAGAGACTTCGTAAAACATCATAACGCCATTGTAATTGCTCTAGCTGGAGCACAGGATAAATTAAAAGCGGAAGCAGAAATATTGGATAATTTTAGTTTGCGCTATTTAGAGATTGTAACTCTTTATCATGAACTGGTTACGGAAAAGGAAAAATTACAAAGAACAAGCTCTAGTTTCACCGCTGCATCTTTTAATCAGACTACGAATAGGTACCTCAACCTCTAACAATGCATTTTCTTGCTTGCCAAAAATTGACTTGATTTCCTTTACAGGGGATGTTAAAAATTTTCCTACTTTCATAGAAATGTTTGATGCGTTGGTGCACAACAGTTGAGTGTTATCAAATATCGAAAAATTTTATTGCTTACTTTCAAAACTTTCTGGTCAACCCCTTGCCTTAATAAAAAATATTCCCTTGATTTCTGATAACTATTTAATTGCATATAACACTTTAAAAAATAGATACGATAATAAGAGACTTAGAGCAGTCAATTATTGGAAGGCAATAGAAACCTGACCGTCTGTCACTAAAGACAATTTTCATTCTCTAAGAAATTTACTTGATAATTTTACGGAGAATTTGGAAGCTCTTAAAATGATGAATTATGACGTTGACAGTTGGGATTTTATAATTGCTAATATGTTGCTAGATCGCTTGGATGCAAATACAAGGAAGGCTTTTGAACAAAGTCATGCCTCGAATGCAATGCCCAGTTACAAAAAAGTGATGGAATTTTTACTAAAACAATGCAATGCCTTGGAAACGGTTGCTCTTTGCACCAAATCGAACGAAATAAAAAATCATGCTTCGAAATCTCAACAAAAATTCAATTCTTATAATCATAATAATAATCAGTGACGTAGTAACAACTTTTCAAACACCCCTCGTACTTCAAATACTTTACTTGTACAGGCTGAAGGCGAAAATGAAAAAACTGAATGTTGTCTTTTGTGTAGTGGTACACATATAATTTACAGCTGTCCTACATTTTTAAGCAAAAGCATTTCAGAACGGGTTCAATTTATTAAAAGTAGGAAGGCTTGTGTAAATTGTTTGGCTGATCAGCATACTACTTCTCAATGTACCTCTCAAAGGCGTTGCCGTTATTGCAAAAAAACGCATCATTCCTTAGTACACTTTTCTGCAAATACTAATAATGTTGAAAACAATTCAACTAATAATTTACAAAATACGCCCTTAAACGCTTCAAATTCTACTAATACTGAGGGTAGTGATCGGATAGTTAATGTTGGGATGTTAACAATAAAATGACCACGAGGTGTTACTATCCACTGTTTTATTAAATGTGCGTGATGCTTTTGGAAATCTGCATAAGGCTAGAGCGGTTATTGACCCCGGAGCTCAATCTTGATTTATTATGAAAAAATTTGCAGATAAATTAGGTTTACCTAAATATAATATAGCAATTACTTTACAAGGCTTAGAAAAAATGTGCATGCCCGCAAAATTGGGTGTCCATTGTAGTTTTTCCGCCTTACATAATAATGCACAAAATTTTGAAGCGAATTTTATTACCATAGAAAAAATATGCGACAATATGCCATCCGCTGATTTTTCTATTGACAAATTTTCGTACTTAAAAGGTCTTAAACTTGCTGACCCCTTATTTAATAAAAGAGATGAAATCCATATATTACTTGGGGCTGAAATTTTTCCGTTTATCATTGAAGACGGACGTATTCTTGCAGGGCCTGATCAACCCGCGTGTATGAATACAGTTTGCGGCTGGATAATAATGGGAAAATTACCTTTACTTGAAACTCAATATAAGGCCCCATGTGTAAAAACATTTTTTACTACATACACTACAGATGACTGGTTAGATAACACTCTAAAACTTTTTTGGCAATCTGAAGAAGTTCCTGAGGGTAAAACCGTATCACCTGAAGACACCTTTTGTGAAAACTATTTTTTGCAAACTACAAAACACAATGATGATAAAAGTTTTACTGTTTCTTTGCGTTTAAAATAAATGCACCGGATTTCGGCGATACGCGTTCTTTGGCGTTGCGTCGATTTCTGTCTTTAGAAAAACGTCTTTTGAATGACGAAAATATGTACATTGCGTACAGTGACGTCATAAAAGAATATTTAGAAAGTGGCCACATGGAGCAAGTGCTGCCTCCGAGTTCACAAAATTTACATGACTACTTTTACATTGCACACCATGCGGTTATTCGTAGAGAATCTACCTCTACTCCTGTGCGGATTTTATGTGATGTGAACAGCCACGCTTATGATCGGGTTTCCTTAAACCAAGCCTTATACACAGTGCCTAAGCTTCAACGCGATCTAGTTGCAATTTTACTTCATTTTCGAATACATAAATATGTAATGATTTGCTATATTCGGCAGATGTTTCGTATGATTTGGGTAGAACCTGAGCAAAGAAAATATCAACGCATTTTATGGCGTTTTTCGCCGGAAGGCCCAATTTTAGATTTTCAGTTGAATGTTGTTGTTTTCGGGGTTGCTTGCTCGCCCTATTTAGCGATTCGTACACTTTTGCACTCAGCAAATAGTAATTCTGATTTGCCTTTAGCATCAGAAATTATTACTACTCAAAGTTTTGTAAATGATTGCTCTTTCGGACACAATGAGCTGGAAACGGCAGTTTTAATGCGAAATCAACTTATAGAATTGCTGAGTAGGGGTAAATTTGAACTTAGAAAGTGGGCAGCTAATGCAAAAATTTTACTAGAAGGACTACCTGAGTCTCATGTACAAAACATCGATTTTTCTTTTGATCCGGAACAAGAAATTACCTTAAAGATATTAGGTTTAAAATGGAACCCTACAAAAGATATATTTTACTATCCTTTTAATTACACGGAGTCAATATGTACTAAAAGAACAATGCTGTCTGAACTTGCCAGAACTTTCGATCCGTTAGGAATTTTAACGCCTGTTGCGTTTTTTATGAAATTGCTAATACAACATTTGTGGACTTTGGGCCTAGGATGGGATGAAATCCCTCCGACAGAAGTTGTCGACAAATGGGTCAGTTTTAAAAAGACCCTTTTGCTCTTTCCAGCTTTGCTATACCACGGGAAGTAGACTTGTGTAATGTAGAATCGTGTCAGTTGATTGGGTTTTGCGATGCTTCAATTAAAGGTAGCTGCGCAGTTTCATATTTACGGGTTATTTACAAGGATTGTGACAATTTAATTTCGGCCCCAGTATCAGAGTTTGTTTTAAGGGTTAGTTTTGGTCACGAAGGGCCTGTTTAGTTTTATTTTATAGTTTACCTTAATGAAATAGTTGTGTCCCCACGCGTACACGTTTGATCTGCCCTGTTCCCAGGCTAGTTTCTACGGTTTCTGTTCTGGCTAATTGCTGCTAGCTGTCCTCAGTCAGCTGTCCTTCGTTTGAAGCTTGTAGATTTAACATCTTTCTTTCTGGCTTGGGCCCTGAATTTTCGCCTGACTTAAAGTTCACCCTGTGTGTATAGACAAGTTGCCCTTAGTCTAATAAGCTAACATGTTTAAATAGTAAATTTTGAAGACCAACCTACCTTTTAGAAATCAGCTGGTTACATTCTCTGACAACATTGGGACATCCTTGATTTGTAGATTTTGATCGTATTGCCTTTACTGCCTGGGGTTCCTGGATTTAGCATTCTCTATTATTTAGATTCGTTTTAAAGACATTTTCTTTGCTCAAATATTAATTTTTAGAAATTCGGGTTTAATTCCTGTGAAGTTTGTGGGGGTTAGATAACCGCTGTCATTGACAAGGCCTTCCAGCGTTGCCGCTTAGTAAGTTGCAAATTTGTCAAATAGCAACTAAGGCATTTGGCCAGCCCGGTCATTCGACGCTGGGTCGTTGAAGCCACAGGCTTGTAGCGGAAGATTTTCCTTGTTGTTTTACTGGTTGTCCGCGCAGGACGGAAATTCTTGAACCCCATTTTGGTTATGTGTTGGTAGTGGGGTAGCAAGTCATTTCCTTCTTCGCACGAGGCACGAGGCTCCACTTAGATCCTGCCTTTCGACTAAGTTGCCTTGCAGTGTCGGGAAAAAGCTTCAGTTTGGAGGCTCAAGTTACTTGGATTAAATTTTCGGGACTGCAATTTAATTCTTTTGTTGAATTTTTGACTGCTAAGAGCAGCGTTTTTGTTTTGGCAACTTCATTCGTTAAATCAGGTGAGCTACCTTTTTTTATATAGATGAGTTTTTTTGCGAGTCTGCCTCGTGATGTCACGTGCATGTAAAATTGTCGTGTCTAAGGGTTTTCTTTCTTTTATTTCTTTCAGCCATTACATCGGCCTGACGATCTGGAGACCGCTGGTAGCTGCCCCCGTTTTTGGTGTTTTCTATGTACAGTTTTGGAATTTCAATCCCTCTTTATCGTTGAAGAGGTAAGTCACTTTGAAGCCTTTTTTTTGCCCCGTGTTTCTCTAATACTTATTAATCGTTTATTTTTTTTTTTTACGCCCATGCATTGTAATTTAAATTCCAGCGGTCAATGGTTATCGAAAATGCTGCTTCACAGCACTATTTTCTAAGACTAGTTTTTGTAGCTCGGTGTACTGCCTCTTATTTTGACTGATAATAACCACTCACCACTCAATTTGCTAATAGTAATATTACTTTACCTGATTTGCATTCTGTTAAAAGTTGAATAATTGTCGAGTCGTGTATCGTAAAGCTCATGCAATATGTAAGTTATGTTTAGAACCTCTTTATACCAGCTTACGGGCCTGGGTTTTATTTGAATTAAAATAGTCGGTCGCCCACGTAGAATGTAGATTGTTTTTATCAAGTTTTTTTTTTACTGACTATCGCCAAGCACATACAGTGGTTATTGGGCTATCTGTAGCGATAAGTTTCAAGCCGTAATTTATATAAGGAATAAGGAATTTGTGGTACTATTTAGTTCTGACACTATAATTTGTTATCGTAAACGCCAAGTTGACAAGCCTGTCATAATATGCCCCAGACGGAAAAATTAAAGTGTGAAGTAGTCAGTGTTTTTTTTTTCAAATATTAATTTCTTTGCTATTATTAAGGTTCGGTCGCCAGTTTGTCAAGAATACCACCAAATCCTTTATTTTCTTGTTTTTTTTTATAAGCTAAGACGTGTACGGGCTTGAGGTATTACGGGATTTATTTCTAGGAAGCTGGAAAATTTAAATTTATTTTTGCGTTTGTTTATAACGGGGGGTTATATAATATTTTTGTTTTCAGAGGTTCATTAACCTATTATTTTATTTTAAATTTGTCATTTGACTATTATTTTGGTGCACTTAGAATTATATATAGAATTATAGAATTATATATATAATATTAGGCTTGTACACGTTTTACACTTATTTATCATATCGCACTATGCTTGGATGGGACTTGAGGGTGATTATGTAGATGCTTTGTATATATCTATGCTTATACTTTTGGTATCTCGTATTATTCGCTTGTGATTTAAGCTTTGTGTCTTTATTTATTTATTTATTTATTCATTTACGGTCATAAACACAAAAGTTACACACTAATTAAATTTAAATTTGTGATAGAGGTACATTAGCGGTATATTTTGCTTTTAATTTAACATTTGTGTTCTTATAAATGTACATAAGCGGTGTATTTCAGATTATTTCTATTTAAACGATTTCTCCATATATGCTTTGGTTTTCTTATGTTATCTTACATTGACTCGGATTTACTGAATTAGTGCTGAGCGCTTAGCTTTTAAGTCAAGCTACAGTAGGGTTTAAAGTTTTAATTATGTGCTTTTTTCTTTTGGCTTCGCTTAAGCTTTTCTTTTCCTTTAAGTCTTGCTTGAACATTTAAATCTTAAGTCAAGCTAAATGGGGCTTCACCTTTTAGTTATTTTACAGGCTACGCTTAAGCCTTATTCTTTGTTTATACTTGTAATCTTCATGAACTCATAATTTAGTTATCAATTATTTTGCTTTTGTTGTACTTCTCTTATTTTTATTGTTAATGTAAGATAACATAATGCCGTATTAGTTAGTGATCCTGGAGTTTTTTGTAAATATTAACGTTCATCATTAAAGTATCAAGGAACTGTACAATTTTACTTAGTTATCAATGTCCTTGAGTAATGATTTCTTTTGTTTATTAAAGTAACTTTTTAATATTATCCTAAGCTTGTTTAAATCTTGCAGTCTGGTTTACTTCTTTCAGTGGTAACTTTTTTTACTCAAAGTAACTTCATATTTTGGTTTTGTAACTCAACTTAAATTTTGCAAATAATTACTTTCTCTTTTATTAGTGGTTTTTTATATTGACGTAGCTTCTTATTTTTAAATATTTCTCTACTTATCTAAATTTTTCGATTCTGTTCAAGCCAATGACTCTCCTTTAATATTAAATTAATTAATTGATAAGGAATTAATTAAATTTCGGCGCTTTAGTTCCAGTAAATTGTTTCATTCCAAATTTTACCTTTTTCTATTAACGTAACTTCTGATTTTTATTTTTAATTAGTAACTTTTAACATTTCAACTTAAATTTTGCAAATAATTACTTTCTCTTTTATTAGTGGTTTTTTATATTGACGTAGCTTCTTATTTTTAAATATTTCTCTACTTATCTAAATTTTTCGATTCTGTTCAAGCCAATGACTCTCCTTTAATATTAAATTAATTAATTGATAAGGAATTAATTAAATTTCGCCGCTTTAGTTCCAGTAAATTGTTTCATTCCAAATTTTACCTTTTTCTATTAACGTAACTTCTGATTTTTATTTTTAATTAGTAACTTTTAACAGTTTTTTTTATTTTAATTACTGTAACTAGTAGGAATTGTTTTGTTCCTAGGGTCTTTGGTAGGGGCTGCGAACCATCCCTACTTCTTCCATAGGGGCTACAAAGCGTCCCTCTTAATTGTTTTGGTAGAGGATACGAACCATCCCTACTTCTACCTTCAGGGGTCACCCTAAGATTTTTGGTGTATGAGGACAGACTTCCTCAGGAAGTATTTTTATTTAATTTAATTTATTTGTTTTGCGGGGGCAAAATCGCCCAACCATATTTGTACCAACAACAACTCTTTCGTACAATTTAATTTATTTATTTTGCGGGGGCAAAATTGCCCAACCATATTTGTACCAACCATCCTGTAATTTTTTTTTTTTGTAAATATATGTACAGTGGTAAATGTATTCAGTTTTTCTTTTATCCAGCTCACTGCGCCCTATGTTTTTATTTTCTATTATGAATAGCAGGTTTGTTGTGTGAGAAGCAGGTCCCTAGACCAACTAGGCGACTTCCAGTTTGCGTCGGTGTAAAAAAACTGGTGGCGTCCAATAGAACCTACCAGCCTAACTGAGCTGAGGGCTAATGTGCAACGCGCTCTACTACACCTGCTTCCCTCAGGACACCCTGTTGTTCCTGTGTTTTTCTTTAGAGTACTTTCAGAGTTATTTTTAATGTTCTTTCCAAGTTATAAGCGGTAAGTACTTGGTCAATGATACTCATCATAGTATCTTTGACGGTTTTTAATCAAACGCTTTTTATTGAACAAAGTGCGTCGCAAATTTTTGGCGCCCAACGTGGGGCCTATTTAAAAAAATTGCCGCTTTTTTTCTAATTTTACTCTTGTGCGTCTAGTGAGCTGGATGGAACTTTGAAAATTTCCATCAATTTTAACTCTAACTGTACTAGCCCTGTATTACTGCATTTGATTTTGGCGATTTATTATCGATTTTATTTTACTTATTACGTAACTTTGATTTTCTTTGATTTTGGCGATTTATTACCGATTTTAATTGACTTGTTTGCGTAACTTTGATTGTCTTTGAATTTGTGGTTTATTACCGATTTTATTTTGCGTATTACGTAACTTTGATTGTCTTTGAATTTGTGGTTTATTATTTTTTTTGATATTGCGATTTCTTATCGATTTTATTTTATTCATTTACGTGACCTTGATTATTTTTGCGTACTGTATTTTTGCTGATTTAATTACCTTTGTTTGCTATATTTGACTACACCATTGGTGTAGTTTTGGTAAAATTCGAGTTACGCGTTTATATCTAGATTTGACTTTTCTTTTTTTACTTCGACTTTTGAGTTGCTATTGTTTTTGTTCACTCCAAAATGGATTATAATATGCAGGTTAACCATCTTAGGAAAGAAATGCTAATTTATGAACTTACGATTCGTGGAGTACCGGCTAGTTATGCCAATACGGTAAAAGAACTTATAGTAGCGTTACGCCCAATTTTAGATATGGAAAGGAAAGGTACAATTTTTACCCGCCTGGCCTATACTTGTGTTTTTGTCGATGAATGTAACTATATAACTAGAACCTTGCAAAATATTGATAGCGCGATTAAAAATATCACCGGTGAATCCGCTAAAGAAAAATTTGAACGTTTACAATCTCAACTTGTTCACTTATTTACCCGCGTTCATCGTATTCCGGTTGCGAACCTTAGTGCCGCGGAATCGCAAACCCGTTCTGACTTGTTGCTCAAAATTTTAGGCAAATTAAATTGTTTGGACAGTCTCTTAAGACAAGATCCGAATTTAAGCACCTTGCTCGCTCGAGTTCATTCGGACGGTTCGGACTCGGATGCGTCGGATTCGGATGCGTCGAGAAATAGCAATGCGTCCAACAGTCGACCGCGTCACACACGCTCGTCGCCCAAAGTCACTCCAACCGTGGTTAGTCCCAAGGTAACAGCTGCTGCCGCTTCCGTTTGCCATCATTCGTGTAGCAAAGCGCATCGTGTTGAAAAATATGGTATTAAATTTACCGGCGAGGCTGGACAGATATCCGTGCATAATTTCTTGGAGCGAGTTTCGGAACTACGCGAAGCTCGAGGTTTTTCTGAACGCGAACTATTTGTATCCGCTATCGATTTATTTACTGGTAAAGCACTAAATTGGTTTCGTGCAAATCGTCATCGCTTTTCTGACTGGTCTGGTTTGTCTGACCTTCTCTGTAAACATTTCGAACCGCCAGATTATCGTCATCGATTATTTAAGGAAATTCTGGATAGGACTCAGGATTCGACTGAGAGTATAGTCGATTACCTTTCTAATATGAGTGCGTTGTTTAGACGACATGGCTCCATCTCAGAGGACGTTCAACTTGACATCATTATACGAAACTTGTCACCCTTTTATGCTACCCAACTTCCGGTAGTCAGCAAGTTAGAAGAATTAGAAGGAGAATGTCTCAAGCTGGAGTTGAAGAAATATCGTGCAGAGAACTATGTACCACCTCCTAGGAAAAGACATAATTTTGTAGAACCAGACTTCGCGTTTATGACTGCTGAAGCATCGGGTTCGAAAGACGATGAACAGTTACCAGTCGTTGACGTAGTTACCGCATCATCTCTAGCACCATCAACATCTGGAGACGTGAGACAGTTACCAAGAGAGACACGTCCAATATCTTCAAAAATCTCTAGATCAATCTTGTGCTGGAACTGTAATAAGCCAGGTCATCGAAATAGCCAGTGCACTGAACAGCGCAGAATTCATTGTTACCGCTGTGGTGCACCAAATGTGACCAGTAAAAGCTGCCCTAAGTGTTTATTGACAGAGAAACGATTCTCCAGAGAGCCGATAGATCGTAAGACTACTCCCGTTACTCTCACTTTACCGACCAACAACTTTCCTTCCAATGAAAACGCTTCGCTGAACAACAACTCCGTTCCCAATAAAACCCTTCTACCGACCAAGAACATTCTTTCCGATGAAAACCTTTCACCAACCCACCTTTTTCTTTCTAACGAACACCGTTCACTCCCTAACAATTCTGCGTCCAATAAAAATCTTTTGCCAACCAATAACTTTCTTTCTGATGAAAACCTTCCGTCAACCAATAACTCTCTTTCCTGCAAAAATCATTCACATGCTAATATCCCTTTTCCAAATAAAAGACTATTAGATTTTATCATAGCTCATGCGCATGGCGACCAGCGCCCCTATTTAGAAAGTTCAATTTTAGGTTACAAAATTTTAGGCTTGTTAGATTCTGGAGCATCACGCACTATTGTAGGTCAACCTGGTGTCCGAATTTTAGAAAGTTTGGGATTAAAACTTATTAAGCATCAGACTGACTGTACCGTCGCGAACGGCCAAACTTGCTCTAGTTTGGGCTATTTTCAGGCTCCTGTAACTTTATTAAATCGAACTCGGGTGATTGATATTTTAGTTCTTCCAGAACTGTCCCATCAACTGATTTTAGGAATCGACTTTTGGAGATCCATGGAAGTGATCCCCGACTTGAAGCAGGATGTCTGGCATTTCTCTAACGATGACCAACCTACAGAAATTTTTAGCATTATAGATGGCGACTCTTTAACTGAAATCGACCGAACAACTCTGAATGCACTGGTAAAGGAGAAGATATCAGAAATGGGTACTGCTGCTGCAAAGTAGCAGAACATGTAATAGAACTCGAACCTGGCACTAAGCCGATTAAACAAAGATATTACCCAGTTTCTCCATTTAAGCAGCGGATTATGGACAAGGAGATCGATGAAATGTTGAAGCTTGGCGTGATTGAGCCCTCTAAAAGTCCTTGGTCCAGTCCAGTGTGTTTGGAACGCAAGAGCGATGATAGCTATAAGGTTTCCATAGATTTCAGACAGCTTAATAGTAAGACTAAGAAGTCTTACAACATTCCATATTTTTCAGTCATTTTAGATCGCCTCAGAGACGCCCGCTATATCAGCTCCATCGACATAAAATCAGCCTTCTGGCAAGTGCCTCTTAGTGAGTCCTCACGTGAATTGACTGCTTTTACCGTTCCAGGTAGGAATCTCTATCATTTTCTGCGCATGCCCTTTGGCTTAACCAATGCGCCGGTCACCTGGCAACGTATTGTAGACCGTGTACTGGGTGTCGACTTGGAAAAGCATGTAATGGTGTATCTGGATGATATAATTATCATCTCCAGAACCTTTCCTGAACACCTTAAGATCCTAGGCCTTGTTTTTGATCGCCTCAAAGATGCAGGATTCGTAGTTACCAAGGAGAAATGTCACTTTTGTAAGCCTGAGTTGAAGTACCATGGTTACGTCGTAGATGCCAAAGGTTTGAGACCTGATCCAGAGAGAGTACAGGCAATTGTACATATAGCACCCCCACGAAACATCGTAGAAATTCGTCGTTTTATTGGCACTGCTTCTTGGTACAGGCGTTTTGTGCCGAACTTTTCAGCTATTATAGCCCCAATTGCTCGGCTTACCAAGAAAAATATCAAATGGGAATGGACTCCTGAATGCCATCAGTCCTTCAACTTGATTAAAGAAGCTCTTATCACAGCTCCTGTGCTCACATGTCCAGATTTCAACCGCACATTTACTTTGCAGACTGATGCGTCAATTTATGGCTTAGGAGCAGTTCTGACTCAGCAATTTGATGACGGAGAAAAGGTTATTTCCTATCTTTCACGTTCCCTCACCAAACAAGAGATGAAATTAACCGTCACAGAAAAAGAGTGCCTTGCCGTAGTTTGGAGTGTGGAAAAGCTTCGTCACTATCTGGAGGGTGTACACTTTAAAGTTATAACCGATCACCATTCTTTGTTATGGCTTCATAACCTAAAAGATCCACAAGGACGCCTCGCTCGATGGGCACTCCGTTTACAACCTTACGACCTTTAATTGATCCACCGTAAAGGCCGAGATCACGTCGTGCCAGATTTTCTTTCTAGGTCAGTGCCAGTGACCACTGATTCTGTCGCAGCTGTTGACGAACCACCGTCATCATTTTCTGACACCTCAGACAAATGGTACAAAGGCATGATGCAGAAACTAGAAGAACGTCCTGATAAATATCCTTGCTGGCGAGTCGAGAATGGCAATCTCTTTAAATATGTGAAGACAAACAATCCTAATTTTCCTGACCATTCTACCTACTGGAAAATAGTAGCACCTAAGGATAAGCGAAAAGAGATATTTCTTCGATGCCATGATAATCCAGCAGCAGGGCACGTGGGTGTTTTTAAGACATTTTGGAAAGTCGCCGAGAGATATTATTGGCCGAAAATGAGATCTGACGTTGCTAGTTATGTCCGTGCTTGTAGAACTTGTGCTCAGAATAAAGTAGAGCAGAAACGTCCAGCTGGTCAAATGGGTAACCGCCCAGACATAAAAGAGCCTTGGCAAGCCATCAGCCTAGACTACATAGGTCCTTTACCTCGTTCTAAACAAGCTAACACGCATATTCTGGTGGTAACAGACTATTTTAGCAAGTACGTCGTCTTATTCCCGTGTCGATCGGCAACTGCAAAATCGTTGGTAAAGTGTGTCGAAGACGGCATTTTCTTAGTTTACGGAGCTCCTCAATTCTTAACGTGCGACAACGGAACTCAAATGAAATCCAGCGAATTTCAAGCCCTTTGCGATAAATATAAAGTTAGAATATTTTACACTGCTAATTACTATCCTAGAGCAGATCATACTGAACGCGTTAATAGAGTCATTAAAACGATGTTGCGCTCTTACGTTCAACAAAATAACCATCGAACTTGGGAAGATAATTTAACTGCTATCGGTTGCGCCATTCGCACTTCGCGACACGAAACTACGGGCTTCACCCCTTACTGCGTTAATTTTGGCAGGGAACACAAGCTATTCGGTTCGGACTATGCTGAGGGTGTTCCTCAAGTGGAAACTGAGCGTCAAAATTACATTCGAGAACGAATAGAAGCTTTCAAACAATTATTTAGAAAAGTCCACACTAAAATCGAAGCTTCTCGTATTAAAAATCGACATAACTATAATTTGCGCCGACGCCCAGTAAGCTTTGTTCCTGGTCAAGAAGTCTGGCGTAAGAATAAAAGTATATCCGATGCAGCGAAGTATTATAGCGCAAAGTTGGCTCCGGAATTTGTAGGTCCGTTTAAGATCGTAGAGAAGACCGGCACGTGTACTTACGAACTGGAGGATGAACACGGTGTTAGTGAGGGCATTTGGCATGTACAAGACCTTAAGCCGGTATATGCCGAAACTGCGTGTGATGGTCCGTAGGAGTGAATAAATTGTTAGGCATCTCAAAGTCATTATTTACTTTATTACATTCCGTTAATTTTTCTGTCATTAATTTAATATTACGTTTTACGTGTCATTTTGCTTCAATTTACTTATCAATCTATTGATTTCTGAATTTATTAACTTTCGAGTCCATAGCTTCAATCTGGTTAATTACATTTGATTTTTTTTCTTCTTCTTTCGGTAATAATGGCTTTAGTGAGTTTTCTTTTATCATTGCGTTAATTTTGACTTTTGGCCCAGGTTAAATTCTTTTTTTTTACTTTCCTTGCTCAGTCGGGAGCAATTTTTATGCCCTGCAGTATGGGCGTGATGGTGTCTGAATCCCAATGGGCGCGAACCTTGATGGATTTGGACACTATCGCTTAGAATAGTGCTGCACTGGGTTAACTAGTTGGGGTAGGAGTCCCCTGAGTGCCGTTTATGCCCTGCAGTATGGGCGTGATGGTGTCTGAATCCCTATGGGCGCGAACCTTGATGGATTTGGACACTATCGCTTAGAATAGTGCTGCACTGGGTTAACTAGGTGGGGTAGCAGTCCCCTGAGTGCCGTGTATGCTCTGCAGTGTGGGCGTGATGGTGTTGGGATCCATCTGGGCGCGAGACTTGATGGATTTGGACACTGTCACTTAGAATAGCGCTGCACTGGGTTAACTAGTTGGGTAGGAGTCCCCTGAAAGCCGGGGCAAGGTAAGCCTTCAGCTGCCTTGCTTCTATTGTTTGTAGTAGGTAAGCCCTCAGCTGCCTTACTACTTTCACTTGCCATCGCCGCCTTATGCCTCGTTATCTTTTATCTGTCATTACCGGGTTATATTTACCTTATCGTCACTTGGTTTATAGTATAGTAACGTATAGTAACGTTTATGGTCATTTACTGTAGCTTACCTTTTTGCGTTTATCAGTCTCACGCAGACACCCATCTCGGCGCGAGACGAGATGGGGGTCGGTGTGTCACATGGTAATTTAAGTTTGATTACTTGGTTAGAAGGCGGTGATTAATTAATTTTGGACCTAATTTTCTTTATCGTTTTTTTTATTTGCATTCACTATTAATTGTTTTTTTCTATAGACTAGGGCCAAAAGTCTTTATTTATTATCTTGATTGGACCTTTTTTATTACCTTGATTTGACGTATTTACCTTGATGTGACCTATTTACTTTGATTTGGCTTAATTTTCTCTACCTTGTCGTAATTTTATTATTATTCCCTACTTGTGTCTGGAAATTTCGGTTACTTGAACTAGTATGTGTTTTTTCTCGAGTACGACTTTGTCTTTCCTTTGGGGATTTAGAGTAGAAACACAATTTTCTTTCTCTCCTTTTGCTGATTTTGTGAAGTTGAGAATACCACTTATGGTGGGATTCACTGCTAGTTTTGGCAAGTAACCCAATTTTCTTTATCTCGATTTGCGAACCATTAGTTTGATTCACTTGTTTCATTTACTTTTGGTTGATTACCTTTTTTATATATTTGCGTTAATTTACTTGCCTTTGCGATAATTTACTTACCTTTGCGATAATTTGCTTTCCTTTGCGATAATTGGCTTACCTTTGCGGTAATGTTCTTACCTTTGCGATAATTTGCTTATCCTTGCGTTAATTTACTTACCTTTGCGTATATTTGCTTACCTTTGCGGAATTTTGATTACATTTACTTTGGTTTATTTCGATTACCTTGTATTTTGATTTACTTACCTTTATTTTGATTTACTTACCTTACCGTGATTGGCCTTTGATAGGCTTTAATTTGCTTTGATACCTTTGGTTTTTTTCCTCTATTATTTGGATTTGTCTTAGGTCTAGGTCTTGGCAGGACTATATAGTAGTCTGCGGCCATTTCAGTATTTACTGGTTTTGCGCCTAGATCCTTATTGATATATTTTGTCTATTCACCGTTTAGACAAGATAAAACTCTCCCCATTTCGACTTTACCTTATTTTGACTTTGTATCGATTTAGACATTTGTCCCTATCTCGTTTTACAGGCTGCACGGTGTTGGGTGCTACCGGATGTCGCTTCGACGCTCTTTGTTAGATCATGGATCCTTCGGAGAGCAGACCGACTGGAAGGGCTGTTCAGGGGGGGCGGAAGTCTGACCCCTGGGGTAACAGTTTGCCCATCGAACTTGTTCGGCGGGCCAGGGGAGGACCAAGCTACTTTGTTCGGCCTGTGCTCAAGTCGGCCTATTAGGTTGCGACAGGCCGGTGGCAGTGCCACCGCTCAGAACGCCCTGATTAATTTTTTTTTGTTGTATACAGGGACCGATGTGCTTCCCATTTGGTACATCTTTTAGCTTGGTGGGTGCTACAATCCACTCCCTTTTGTATGGTGGATCATCTGGTCTATCCCTCTTTTCTTCTCATTTTACTTATGTTGTATTATATTTATCTTTTCCTTTTTAGTTGTCCACCCTTTGGTTGGTTTGACGCATGTCACTTGGTGATTTAATTCGGGACGATTCTACGGTGTGAGGCTAGTAAACGAGGTTCCCCACAATATTTTTGGGTGTAACGCAATGCTAGCTCCCTTACCAACTTAGGGTTTACGTTCCACACTGAATCTTCCTGGAGAA
Organism: Philopedon plagiatum; assembly: GCA_963971165.1. Taxonomy (NCBI): domain Eukaryota; kingdom Metazoa; phylum Arthropoda; class Insecta; order Coleoptera; family Curculionidae; genus Philopedon; species Philopedon plagiatum. The sequence continues at coordinate 46,417,861 of OZ020192.1, read as the reverse complement.
GGTCGCTGGGTGACTAGTGGCAAAGGAACCAAAGATTTCTTTGAGTATTTAGTTATTTTAGGATTGAGTTATCAGACTTGTTAGTTAGTATTAGTTATATGGTACTACCTTGGGTTCCCACGTATCTTCACTTATGTTTTTTTTATTGACTCCAGCATAGCGCAGGTAATTTATTTCCTTTTTTTTTCATTTTCTTGTATCTACAGAGAGCCTCTGATCCTTATCGTCGGTTAATTTTCCTTGGAAAATTTCCCTCCTTTCGTAGGAGAGGGGGAGTTGTGACAATTTAATTTCGGCCCCAGTATCAGAGTTTGTTTTGAGGGCTAGTTTTGGTCACGAAGGGCCTGTTTAGTTTTATTTTATAGTTTACCTTAATGAAATAGTTGTGTCCCCACACGTACACGTTTGATCTGCCCTGTTCCCAGGCTAGTTTCTACGGTTTCTGTTCTGGCTAATTGCTGCTAGCTGTCCTCAGTCAGCTGTCCTTCGTTTGAAGCTTGTAGATTTAACATCTTTCTTTCTGGCTTGGGCCCTGAATTTTCGCCTGGCTTAAAGTTCACCCTGTGTGTATAGACAAGTTGCCCTTAGTCTAATAAGCTAACATGTTTAAATAGTAAATTTTGAAGACCAACCTACCTTTCAGAAATCAGCTGGTTACATTCTCTGACAACATTGGGACATCCTTGATTTGTAGATTTTGATCGCATTGCCTTTACTGCCTGGGGTTCCTGGATTTAGCATTCTCTATTATTTAGATTCGTTTTAAAGACATTTTCTTTGCTCAAATATTAATTTTTAGAAATTCGGGTTTAATTCCTGTGAAGTTTGTGGGGGTTAGATAACCGCTGTCATTGACAAGGCCTTCCAGCGTTGCCGCTTAGTAAGTTGCAAATTTGTCAAATAGCAACTAAGGCATTTGGCCAGCCCGGTCATTCGACTCTGGGTCGTTGAAGCCACAGGCTTGTAGCGGAAGATTTTCCTTGTTGTTTTACTGGTTGTCCGCGCAGGACGGAAATTCTTGAACCCCATTCTGGTTATGTGTTGGTAGTGGGGTAGCAAGTCATTTCCTTCTTCGCACGAGGCACGAGGCTCCACTTAGATCCTGCCTTTCGACTAAGTTGCCTTGCAGTGTCGGGAAAAAGCTTCAATTTGGAGGCTCAAGTTACTTGGATTAAATCTTCGGGACTGCAATTTAATTCTTTTGTTGAATTTTTGACTGCTAAGAGCAGCGTTTTTGTTTTGGCAACTTCATTCGTTAAATCAGGTGAGCTACCTTTTTTTATATAGATGAGTTTTTTTGCGAGTCTGCCTCGTGATGTCACGTGCATGTAAAATTGTCGTGTCTAAGGGTTTTCTTTCTTTTATTTCCTTCAGCCATTACATCGGCCTGACGATCTGGAGACCGCTGGTAGCTGCCCCCGTTTTTGGTGTTTTGTATGTACAGTTTTGGAATTTCAATCCCTCTTTATCGTTGAAGAGGTAAGTCACTTTGAAGCCTTTTTTTGCCCCGTGTTTCTCTAATACTTATTAATCGTTTATTTTTTTTTACGCCCATACATTGTAATTTAAATTTCAGCGGTCAATGGTTATCGAAAATGCTGCTTCACAGCGCTATTTTCTAAGACTAGTTTTTGTAGCTCGGTGTACTGCCTCTTATTTTGACTGATAATAACCACTCACCACTCAATTTGCTAATAGTAATATTACTTTACCTGATTTGCATTCTGTTAAAAGTTGAATAATTGTCGAGTCGTGTATCGTAAAGCTCATGCAATATGTAAGTTATGTTTAGAACCTCTTTATACCAGCTTACGGGCCTGGGTTTTATTTGAATTAAAATAGTCGGTCGCCCACGTAGAATGTAGATTGTTTTTATCAAGTTTTTTTTATTGACTATCGCCAAGCACATACAGTGGTTATTGGGCTATCTGTAGCGTTAAGTTTCAAGCCGTAATTTATATAAGGAATAAGGAATTTGTGGTACTATTTAGTTCTGACACTATAATTTGTTATCGTAAACGCCACGTTGACAAGCCTGTCATATGCCCCAGACTGAAAAATTAAAGTGTGAAGTAGTCAGTGTTTTTTTTTTTAATATTAATTTCTTTGTTATTATTAAGGTTCGGTCGCCAGTTTGTCAAGAATACCACCAAATCCTTTATTTTCCTGTTTTTTTTATAAGCTAAGACGTGTACGGGCTTGAGGTATTACGGGTTTTATTTCTAGGAAGCTGGAAAATTTAAATTTATTTTTGCGTTTGTTTATAACGGGGGGTTATATAATATTTTTGTTTTCAGAGGTTCATTAACCTATTATTTTATTTTAAATTTGTCATTTGACTATTATTTTGGTGCACTTAGAATTATATATAGAATTATAGAATTATATATATAATATTAGGCTTGTACACGTTTTACACTTATTTATCATATCGCACTATGCTTGGATGGGACTTGAGGGTGATTATGTAGATGCTTTGTATATATCTATGCTTATACTTTTGGTATCTCGTATTATTCGCTTGTGATTTAAGCTTTGTGTCTTTATTTATTTATTTATTTATTCATTTACGGTCATAAACACAAAAGTTACACACTAATTAAATTTAAATTTGTGATAGAGGTACATTAGCGGTATATTTTGCTTTTAGTTTAACATTTGTGTTCTTATAAATGTACATAAGCGGTGTATTTCAGATTATTTCTATTTAAACGATTTCTCCATATATGCTTTGGTTTTCTTATGTTATCTTACATTGACTCGGATTTACTGAATTAGTGCTGAGCGCTTAGCTTTTAAGTCAAGCTACAGTAGGGTTTAAAGTTTTAATTATGTGCTTTTTTCTTTTGGCTTCGCTTAAGCTTTTCTTTTCCTTTAAGTCTTGCTTGAACATTTAAATCTTAAGTCAAGCTAAATGGGGCTTCACCTTTTAGTTATTTTACAGGCTACGCTTAAGCCTTATTCTTTGTTTATACTTGTAATCTTCATGAACTCATAATTTAGTTATCAATTATTTTGCTTTTGTTGTACTTCTCTTATTTTTATTGTTAATGTAAGATAACATAATGCCGCATTAGTTAGTGATCCTGGAGTTTTTTGTAAATATTAACGTTCATCATTAAAGTATCAAGGAACTGTACAATTTTACTTAGTTATCAATGTCCTTGAGTAATGATTTCTTTTGTTTATTAAAGTAACTTTTTAATATTATCCTAAGCTTGTTTAAATCTTGCAGTCTGGTTTACTTCTTTCAGTGGTAACTTTTTTTACTCAAAGTAACTTCATATTTTGGTTTTGTAACTCAACTTAAATTTTGCAAATAATTACTTTCTCTTTTATTAGTGGTTTTTTATATTGACGTAGCTTCTTATTTTTAAATATTTCTCTACTTATCTAAATTTTTCGATTCTGTTCAAGCCAATGACTCTCCTTTAATATTAAATTAATTAATTGATAAGGAATTAATTAAATTTCGGCGCTTTAGTTCCAGTAAATTGTTTCATTCCAAATTTTACCTTTTTCTATTAACGTAACTTCTGATTTTTATTTTTAATTAGTAACTTTTAACATTTTTTTTTTATTTTAATTACTGTAACTAGTAGGAATTGTTTTGTTCCTAGGGTCTTTGGTAGGGGCTACGAACCATCCCTACTTCTTCCATAGGGGCTACAAAGCGTCCCTCTTAATTGTTTTGGTAGAGGATACGAACCATCCCTACTTCTACCTTCAGGGGTCACCCTAAGATTTTTGGTGTATGAGGACAGACTTCCTCAGGAAGTATTTTTATTTAATTTAATTTATTTGTTTTGCGGGGGCAAAATCGCCCAACCATATTTGTACCAACAACAACTGTTTCGTACAATTTAATTTATTTATTTTGCGGGGGCAAAATTGCCCAACCATATTTGTACCAACCATCCTGTAATTTTTTTTTTTTGTAAATATATGTACAGTGGTAAATGTATTCAGTTTTTCTTTTATCCAGCTCACTGCGCCCTATGTTTTTATTTTCTATTATGAATAGCAGGTTTGTTGTGTGAGAAGCAGGTCCCTAGACCAACTAGGCGACTTCCAGTTTGCGTCGGTGTAAAAAACTGGTGGCGTCCAATAGAACCTACCAGCCTAACTGAGCTGAGGGCTAATTTGCAACGCGCTCTACTACACCTGCTTCCCTCAGGACACCCTGTTGTTCCTGTGTTTTTCTTTAGAGTACTTTCAGAGTTATTTTTAATGTTCTTTCCAAGTTATAAGCTGATGATACTCATCATAGTATCTTTGACGGTTTTGAATCAAACGCTTTTTATTGAACAAAGTGCGTCGCAGGATTCCTCAATAAGAGTGTTCTTTCTTTACTCGAAATCAAAAGTTGCGCCACTACAAACGGTATCTTTACCTAGGCTAGAGTTAACAGCCGCAGTACTACTTGCAAAAGTAATTAATTTTGTTCGCGAAGTTTATAAAAATAAAATAAAATTTCAGTATATATATACAGGGTGTCTGGAAAAGTTCTGTACAAAATGCTACCACGTATTCGTGAGACTAAAATAAGACGATTTAACCGAACTTACCTATATCCAAAAGTGTTTCGTTAGGGAGATACAGAGCCCCAAAGGGGTACTTAACGATTTACTTTTTTGGCTCTAACTTTTGAACCGACTTGTATAATTTAATGAAATTTTAATATTTTATGTTGTCCATAAAGACCCATAAAACCATACTACAGTAGATGTTTGACATCTTCAGGGAAGTCAGGAACGGACTTGCCACCACACTCGTTGGGCCAAATTTTTGACAGGTATCATTTTACAGAGCTCAAAACTGATTTTTTAAATACTTTGGTCATTCCTCTTTAAAAAAGGTACTCTACATTTGTTTCGATAAAATCAGCCGTTTTCGAAAAAATTAAAGTTTTGTATAACACGTTATTGAAATAATACCCCAGATAAAACCAGACCAGATGCGTAAGACTGTCAAATATCGTGTTGAATCTCAATGACCTTGAGACGCGGGCTTAGACTGCCTGCACCATCGCTTTGCGATGGTTATTTGAACGGGCGCCCAAAGATTGCCCGCATTAATTAAATTAAAATAAAAGCTATTAATTTAGTTTAAAACTGGTTGTGTGTATTTAAGATGTAGCAAAAATAAGTACACTCATTTAATACAATCAAATAATTTATTGAACAAATACATTAATTTTAAATTAAATTAGATGCATGTCAGCATATTCGCTATAGGAATAATGCTCCATTACTTAATTCTTGTATAATCAGTCAGACAATTTTGAAAAGTGTTGTCAATATCACATTGTTAACGAAATACAAACGACTGGTGTTTTATTGTAGTATTCTGATAAAATTATTTCAATAACGTGTTATACAAAAACTTAATTTTTTCGAAAACGGCTAATTTTATCGAAACAAATGTAGAGTACCTTTTTCAAAGACGAATGACCAAAGTATTTAAAAAATCAGTTTTCAGCTCTGTAAAATGATACCTGCAAAAAATTTGGCCCAAAGAGTGTGGTGGCAAGTCCGTTCCTGACTTCCCTGACGATGTCAAACATCTACTGTAGTATGGTTTTATGAGTCTTTATGGCCAACACAAAATATTAAAATTTCATTAAATTATACAAGTCGGTTCAAAAGTTAGAGCCAAAAAAGTAAATCGTTAAGTACGCCTTTGGGGCTCTGTATCTCCCTAACGAAACACTTTTGGATATAGGTAAGTTGGGTTAAATCGTCTTATTTTAGTCTCAGGAATACGTGGTAGCATTTTGTACAGACCTTTTCCAGACACCCTGTATATATATATATATATATATATATATATATATATATATATATATATATATATATATATATATATATATATATATATATATATATATATATATATATATATATATATATATATATGCATTTAGCGATAGTACAGTTGCTCTTTCATGGATTAAAAGTTCTCCATACAGGTGGAAAACTTACGTTGCAAATAGAGTTGCTTTTATTCGAGAAAGGCTACCACCAAACAAATGGTATCACGTTTCTTCTAAAGATAATGCAGCCGATTGTGGTTCGCGAGGGCTTTTCCCATCCGAGCTTATAAATTTTACTTTGTGGTAAATATACAGTCCACTTATAATTCCGAGCTGCGTGTTTTTCCAAAAAATATAAAGCTCAGAAATCAATTACATATGGTAGCAGGACACCTCTAGTCTTCATTAGAGGTAACATGACAGCGCGCCGTTACATTCAGGAAGTAGTGGAACCACATGTCCTTCCATATCTTGCAACCCTCCAGAACCCTAGTTTTCAACAAGATAACGCCAGACAGCGTGTAGCTAGACAAGCCCTGGACTTCATGAACCAACACCACATTAACCGCTTACCATGACCACCAAGATCACCTGATCTGTCACCGATCGAACATGTGTGGGACATCATTGGTCGCAAGTTGTTAAACTTACAGCACCCCCCTCAGACTCTGGCAGCACTTAGACATGAGGTAGAGGTAGCCTGGAATGAGATACCCCAAGACGATATAGATCATCTTATCAGAACAATGCCCAGGCGTGTCAATGGGTGTATAAGAAACCGAGGATATTCGATACATTATTGACCTTAATTCCATTGGTGTTTATCGGATTTGGCTGGAAACCTAATCAATTAATAACCATTGTCTACTAAACATGTAAGCCAAAAATTATTAAAATATATTAAATATAAATGGGTGTTTACCTTTCTTTGTCACTTAGTATATGTATATAGTGTTAAATATATTACGTTGTTTTATTCAGCTCACTGCGCCCTATGTTTCGATTTTAAATTATGAATAGCAGGTGTGTTGTGTGTTGAAGCAGGTTCCTAGACGGTGTAAAAAGCTGGTGGCGTCCAATAGAACCTGTCCGGCTAACTGAGCTGAGGGCTAATTTGCACGCGCTCTACTACAACTTGCTTCACTCAGAACACCCTGTTGTTTCTGTGTTTTTCTCTCTAGAGAAAAACACAGAAACAACTGAGTGAAGCAAGTTGTAGTAGAGCGCGTGCAAATTAGCCCTCAGCTCTAGTACTTTTCGGAGTTATTTTAATGTTCTTTTCAAGTTTTAAGCGGCAAGTACTTGGTCAATGATACTCATCATAGTATCTTTGACAGTTTATAACTAAACACCTTTTCTTTAACAACGTGCGTCGCACCAATTTGTACTAAATTTTAACTGGATATTAATACAACCAATTTGTTGTTTTAAGCGTTGTTGTTTGATTGGATACTAGCATCGGAACGAGTGTTGGTGGAAGGCAGACTGCAGTCAGGGGTTTGACAATTCGTGATTTTTGCCTTTCCTCGTAGAACATCAATATACAGGGGCATGGTGTAAAACCTTTAAAGTCACGTGGCGCTCTAAAATAAAAACATCTTAACTCCGACCCATCTTCGCTGTTTAAAAGCTGGCGGCCACCTTTGTCACCTGGAACAATTGGTTACCAGTCTGTGGTTAAACTTGACCTAGTTGGGTATTAGGGGTCATTTTTGTAAATTGAAAGTTATTTTTATTAGTCTTTGGCTTAATGTAGAATAAGCGTAGCATTTTCGGCGCCCAACGTGGAGCCATTTTCGTAAAGTGAGGCCATTTTAATTGCGTGGTTACCATTTTCGTCGCGCAGTTGCCATTTTTGAAAAATTTCCCTAAATCTAAGGATTTTTTCTCTTTTTAGCTGAACATTTTGATGATTTGTTAAAGGGTTAAATGGTATTTAGAGCTGATTTAATTGCGGCGTTGCCATAAATTCCCACATCTTCATTGATTTTTTTATATTCATTTTATTTTTATAGTAGTATAGTAGAAAGATTGGTTCGCGGGTTAGGTCTGTTGAGAATAGGACTAGTAGGAAAGTAGCTCAACAGGGAGTATTAGTTGGTTCGGGTAACCGCAGCTATACTACTTGTACTAAGGCATTAAGGCATTAGGTATATATATATATATATATATATATATATATATATATATATATATATATATATATATATATATATATATATATATATATATATATATATATATATACAGGGTGTCCCAGGATAGGTGTTACGATACGACATATGGGTCAAAAAAATTTGAATTTGAAAATGTCATTTTGGGAACATGCCCCGCTTGGTCCAAAACTGGGAAATACAAAATTTCACTCGGATTGGTATTATACAGTACTCTTATTTTTCCAAATGGAACATAAGCTTAGTAGAAAAAGTTGTTCAGAAATGAAACTAATATTATAATTTGAAATTAGAGCTTTCTATTCAATATTTTTATTTTCGTCAAATTTTTTGAAATGTAGTACATTTTCCCCCAATATCGTATTTCAATACATTATTAGGCTATACCTGGTAAATGTACATATTACATGTTAGAAAACGCAGTTTCCAAGTAGTGTTGTAAATATCCGTATTCATTAGATATCCGAATCATATGGAATCGGAATCAGCTAATATCCGTATCCATTATCCGAATACGAATCCATTTCTTGACCCGCGCGAAAGCGGTTACAGATCCTGTATACGTATGCATGCAACAGACTAAAACATTTTCTATCCGGATACACGGCTAGGTAGGTCGATGCGGTATCGGTATCATACCAGTCGAAGTCGAAGTTTAGGGATAAGAAGGCACCGCGTCGCGCCGTTCTCGTTTGAATTCGGTTCGGGTGAGGCGGGACTAGTTTAACCAATGGGTCTCATCTCAAATGATACCCGTTACCCCGATAACTATGCCATCTTTTTTTAGGAAATGTCATTAGAAATTGAAAGCACAATATCAAATATGCCAAATCGCAGACCGTGTTGTTCGCTTCCGATTCCGTTTTCTCTTTGCACTTTGCATTAGTAACCACCCGATGCGAATTTATTTTGATTCCGAATCCGTATTCAAGTTCTCGGCCGGTTCCGGATAATCCGGATTCTTTTAATATTCGGATCCAACGGATTTTTGGATACGTATGCTTACATCACTATTTCCAAGTATAATAAAAACCGAATACGACAGTGGTGGAAAATGTACTATTACATTTCAAAAATTTGACAAAAATAAAAATATTGACTAGAAGGCTCTAATTTCCAATTATAATATTAGTTTCATTTCTGAACAACTTTTTCTACTAAGCTTTTGTTCCATTTGGACAAATAAGAGTACTTTACCAGTGGCCATTTTTCATATTTTTAGTTATAACTCGCCCTGTATAATACCAATCCGAGTGAAATTTTGTATTCCTCAGCTTTGGACCAAGCGGGGCATGTTCCCAAAATGCCATTTTCAAATTCATACATATATATATATATATACTATATATATATATATATATATATATATATATATATATATATATATATATATATATATATATATATAATATATATATATATATATATATATATATATATATATATATATATACATATATATATATATATATAAATATATATATATATATATATATATATATATATATATATATATACATATATATATATATATATAAATATATATATATATATATATATATATATATATATATATATATATATATATATATATATATATATATATATATATATATATATATATATATATATATATATATATATATATATACAGTGACCGGCAAAAAGTTCGCAACATATGGGAAAAATTTTTATTATTTGAGTATTGGAAAAACTTTTCCGGGGGATCGGTTCTGCATGTCCGATAACCTAAAAATCGATTTTGACATACGTCACGTGACCACTGGTATAGCGTCAAATTAAAAAAAAAATTGTTAATTTACAAAAAGTGAGGTTAGTTGACGAGATATCAAAAAAAGTTATTTGAAAAAATTGCTTAGAATTAAATTCTAGGTCCTTGTGCAAAATTTTAAGATTTTATTTAAAAAAATTGGAAAACTCAATTTTTTTTAAATATTTTTTTATCGATTTACAAGTTTCCAGTTTTTTTCGTTTAGATAGCTTGGCTAATGTAAAGCCCATGTATCTGGATGAAAATAAACGAATGTAGTAGTTTTTTCTACAATTGACAGGACAAAATTAAAAAAAACAGGGTTTCGCCGGACGCTAGCTGTTGCAATGATTTGTATCTAGCAGCAGTGTCAAAATTTTAGAGACATTTCAATGAGATTACATTGAGAAAACCTTAATCGTCTTAAATATATCTGAAGTTCGACTTTTTGTAAAGTTAAGGGGAGTAAAATAGATAATAAACAAAAAATTACCTGTTTATTTAATCGAAATTTCATAAACGAAAACCAATGTAAGAAAATCTTAAAAATAGTCAAATTCTGTACTAACAACATAAAAAATCATTGTTTTTCCTTGGGTGCACAAAATTTAAAACTCAGTATGACCACCATTTCTCTCCATACATACTATTGTTCTCGAGCGCAACTCTCGATTAACATTTCGGAGCATTTTACGATTTATTTGCAATACACAATTTCTACTGACATTCTCTAAATTTTGTATATTCCTAAAGGGTCGATGTTTGTACACAGAGTTCTTTAGGTATCCCCACATAAAGAAATCTAACGGAGTCAGATCTGGTGATCTCGCAGGCCACGGATTTTCAGAAAACCGTCCTATCCACTGGTTTCCAAATTCTTGATCCAGCCATCTCTTCACCTCATTTGTGGAATGAATGCTAGCTCCGTCTTGTTGAAAGTATAAATTTCTTCTTTCGGCTAATGACAAATTGTCTAAAAAGTCAGATATCTCAGTTTGTAGAAATTCTAAATATCGTTCTGAATTTAAATTGTCTCTAAAGAAAAAAGGTCCCACTATTCTGAGGTTGAAAATTCCGCACCACACATTAACCTTAAAACTAGATTGGTCTTTACTCTGAATTACAAAGTCTGGGTTTTCGGTGGCCCACCATCTACAGTTTTGTGAACTGACGGTTCCGTTAGAGGTAAATGTAGCTTCATCCGAGAAAAGAACGTTCTTTGGGAAATTAAAATCTTCCTCAATCATACCCTGGAACCAGGCACAAAAATCGAAGCGGGCGTCATAATCCCTATCTTTTAATACTTGTACAAATTTAGGTTTGTACGGATGAAATTTGTTTCTTTTTAATATCCTCCGCACAGATCTTTCGTGAATGTTAGTGATCTCCGATATTTGACTAACTGCTAATTGGGGTGTTTCTGTGATCGACAAACACACATCCAGAGAACCTTCGTCACCTGTTACCGGTTTTTCATGGGAAACTTTATACTGATTTTCTACCGATCCCGTTTCTTTAAATTTATTGACTAGACGAGATACTGTGGAATAATGGAGGGATCTATCGGGGTGCCTCTCATTAAAAATTGCTGCTGTTTCTCTATGGCTTTTGTAATTATCTCCAGAAATTAAAATAATTTCTATCTTTTCCTGAAGAAGTAGTGTGGGTGCCATTTTAAGGAATAAAATATTAATAAACTTATGTAAAATATCAAACTTAGTAAGATGCGAGACATAAACCAATGACATAGGTTGAAATCAAACAAATTATAATTTGTTTGACATTTTTCTGTTGTTTTTAACCTACTTGATTATTTGGTTGTTTTAATTTCAGAGCCTGCTTTGGTAGTTTTAAGTACAACTAAATAGACCTGGTTGTTAAATTTATGTGCGAAAAATCTTAATAAAATCTTGATACAGTCATTTCATTAGATTCAAACCATTGCAACAGCGAGCGTCCGGCGAACACCTATTTTTTCGATTTTGTCCTGTCAATTGTAGAATTGTAGATCTGACTCCGTTAGATTTTTTTATGTGGGGATACCTAAAGAACCCTGTGTACAAACATCGACCCTTTAGGAATATACAAAATTTAGAGAATGTCATTATAAATTGTGTATTGCAAATAAATCGTAAAATGCTCCGAAATGTTAATCGAGAGTTGCGCTCGAGAACAACAGTATGTATGGAGAGAAATGGTGGTCATACTGAGTTTTAAATTTTGTGCACCCAAGGAAAAACAATGATTTTTTGAGTTGTTAGTACAGAATTTGACTACTTTTAAGTTTTTCTTACATTGGTTTTCGTTTATAAAATTTCGATTAAATAAACAGGTAATTTTTTGTTTATTATCTATTTTAATCCCCTTAACTTTACAAAAAGTCGAACTTCAGATATATTTAAGACGATTAAGGTTTTCTCAATGTAATCTCATTGAAATGTCTCTAAAATTTTGACACTGCTGCTAGATACAAATCATTGCAACAGCTAGCGTCCGGCGAAACCCTGTTTTTTTTAATTTTGTCCTGTCAATTGTAGAAAAAACTACCTACATTCGTTTATTTTCATCCAGATACATGGGCTTTACATTAGCCAAGCTATCTAAACGAAAAAAACTGGAAATTTGTAAATCGATAAAAAAATATTTAAAAAAATTGAGTTTTCCAATTTTTTTAAATAAAATCTTAAAATTTTGCACAAGGACCTAGAATTTAATTCTAAGCAATTTTTTCAAATAACTTTTTTGATATCTCGTCAACTAACCTCACTTTTTGTAAATTAACATTTTTTTTTTTAATTTGACGCTATACCAGTGGTCACGTGACGTATGTCAAAATCGATTTTTAGGTTATCGGACATGCAGAACCGATCCCCTGGGAAAGTTTTTCCGATACTCTCCTAATAAAAATTTTTCCCATATGTTGCGAACTTTTTGCCGGTCACTGTATATATAGGTATATATATATATATATATATATATATATATATATATATATATATATATATATATATATATATATATATATATATATATATATATATATATATATATATATATATATATATACATATATATATATATATATATATATATATATATATATATATATATATATATATATATACAGGGTGTTATGGAAATCATTTCATATATTGGAATGGGTAACTCCTTAACTCCTGATATGAATTCAGATTGAATAAAAATATTCATAAATGGCGCTTCACTATAAAAAAAGGTTGATATCGGCCTTCGAAAAAAATTTTTGGTATCAGCACGCCACTGTCATAAACACATGGAAAAATTAAAAAGAGGGAGAAATGTCAGTTACAGAAAAAACACTTTTGTTTTGACGTCAGCAGTCACTGTGACGTTGCCAATTCTGTCTAGAATATTCCTATGTAACAGATTTGAAAAAATAATAGATGTGTTATCTTTAAAGTAAGAAATCATACTAAATCTTTTAAAACATTCAATTTCAAAAAGTTAAAACACTACAACACAAAAAATACAGAGAACAGCTGTTCAAAACAAGAGTAAAATTTTGTTCAACTAGGCCGACCAGAAATTTTTGGAAGAAAAAGAGTACCTAGGTATACAAAAATTTTGGATCCAAATTAGCTTTAAACAAAAAACTCCCAACACTTAAGCATGTCCTTTTTTATTTGCCTATTTTAAATCATGTTTAACAGAAGATTTGGCATTTATTAACAGGTTTATTTACCTATATCGTCCTTAATTCGGTGGTTTTATGGCAAAAGGTGCTATGTCGATATTTTGGCCAAATCACGTTTTTTGTGTCAAGTACATATTATATGGCAATAAGATCTATGTTCTCTAAAAACCATATGGCTCGATTTGCCTTAAAAATAATTCTATTTTAAATTGTCAAGATGAGCTAAGTTGGTTTCTATTACATATTTTTATGGCAGAATGCTTCTTTTTGCTGTCCTGTAAAATTTTACTTTTCTCACATATCACCTTTTGCCATAAAACCACCGAATTTTTAAGCGAAATTCCTCACAACTAAATTAATAATAAACTTTACCTTCATACCATCTTCCAGTAAGTCAAATCAAGATTTTTTGTTACAAGAAAAAGTTGTTCCATAGCATCATGGTATTTACACTTGCCTAGCGCACTTATTTACGACAAAAAAATTCTAAAGTCGACAAGACAACTATAAAAACGAACGCGCTTTCAAACGACGCATTACGAGGCTCTTGACTGAAAATAAAGTCCACACATTCTCTGTCAGACTCGCACGCACACAATAATAAAGTTTATTACTATTACTACACAATACAACCCAGCCGTTGGGTTAAAACATGAAAGTCCAACAAACACTACGAAATGTTTTGTTTTCTTATAAATAGTCAACACTATAATAAACACATACCGTAGCACCTTTAATAAATTGAAAACCTTTTTTTCACTAGGAGAATGACAGAATTTTAAAAGCCGGCCATTGAAAGTGCGCGAGGGGAGCTGACGAAACAACTGCACGAGCTAATGATGACGTCGTGATGTTGCGCAGTCACCTAACGCGTCGCTATGCCCGATATTCAACCAATCACAGCGTGAGCTTTCGTCCCTTACGCGTCCGGCGAAAATTGAAGCGTGCAAGTCGTAGCCGTTAGCTCCTCTCGGCGAAAGAAATAGATTGAGAGATAGGGCGATACAAATGAGAACGAGGAAAGAGAGATAGCACGACGCGTATTATGGGTTGCGTATAGTAATATCCGTAGTTTAGTATTTTATCCATGATATCTAAAGCTTTGCAAACGGGGATTATGCCAGGGACGGCTCTCACCTAGTTGGAAGTAAAATTAGTAATCAATTTGAAAATAGAATACAAATATTTATTTACCCACATTGTGTTATTTGAAAATGCGATATACAAAAATAATTCGGTTAAAGTGATATACCATACAGAGTGTCTGAAAAGTCTTAGCAAGGGCAAATATCTTTACTGTTAATAAAGATAGAGACACCAAATTTGAGTTGTATCTTATTGGTTAATAGATCTACTTTTTATGTAATTTGACTTTTACCACCCCCTTGGGGGGTTACGCTAGGGAGTTGAGGTCAAAAATTTTTAATGCAACCCTATGCCGTGTGGTATCTCATTTTAAAGGTATTTTCGAGAATGGCAGATGTTACTTCTTGGCAGAGTTCCAAAATTGACTTTATTACTGGATAGAAGTTCATGGTGGTCATTCTAAACAACTTTTAACGTAATAAGTAAGGCAGCCACTGCTGGTCTGTTACCTGACGCGTCGATGCCGAAAATAAGTACGTCCGTGTACGGTATTTGAAAAAAATAATTTTATCCATGGGCGTTGATGTGATTGTGTAAAATAAAAAAACGGTCAAGTGCGAGTTCGACTCGCGCATATAGGGTTCCGCACCACCGTAAGATTGCGTGTGTGTATTTTTAATAAATTTGATGATGTTTCATCCCATATTCTTGTTGTGCCGTGTCACAATGTCACATAGTTAAGAATGTTCAA
Organism: Philopedon plagiatum; assembly: GCA_963971165.1. NCBI lineage: Eukaryota > Metazoa > Arthropoda > Insecta > Coleoptera > Curculionidae > Philopedon > Philopedon plagiatum. Next base: position 46,402,591 of record OZ020192.1, on the reverse strand, counting down.
AAGAGTAAGACGTCATAAAATCGAAGAAATATGTTAAATACGTAGTTGTAGTTTTACTATTGGAGATATATTCTTCAAATTGGGCAGGTTTGAATGTAGACACCAGAGTACATCCCCTGAAATTTCGTGCGCATGTCTAGCCCTCTTGGATTGCGCGTGGTACGCATTTTGGTCTACGCGCAGATGTCAAAAAACGAAAAATATAAACAACAAATGAAGAAGACCAAAAAGTTGGAAAAAGTTAGAAAGAAAAGTGCCCCACAAAACAAGAAATAAATGTGCGAGCAGATTGGTACTGTATGGCACAAGAGGTCGACTAACGGTCGACTTATGCCTCGCCCGATTATACGATTTACGATTTATAATTTTTATAGGCTTGCCATTTAAAAATGAATTAAAATACGGGATTTGCGGTAAAATGTTTCTTTTTTGAAGACTTCTAAAAGAAGGGAGCACACGACATAGATTTGTATTCAAAATTTTTGACCTCAACTCCCTAGCGTCACCCCTCAAGAGGGTTGAAAAAGTCAATTACCTGAAAAAAGTAGATTTATTAACCAATAAGACACAACTAAAATTTGGTGTCTCTATCTTTAATATTAGCAAAGATATTTACCCATCCTAATACTTTTTAGGCACCCTGTATGTTATATTACTTTCACCGAAGTATTTTCGTATTTCGCATTTTCAAATTACATAGAGTGAGTACATAAATATTTGTATTTTATTTTCAAATCGGATCCCAATTTTATTTCCAGTAGGTTAGAGCCATCCCTGGACTAACACCCGTTTCCAAAGTTTTAATGATATCAATACTGTTTTTTTGTTTAACTTGAGAAGAAAGTTTTAAGTAATTAGTGTAGTGTGTTCAACCAAGTCTTTTGTTTAAGCTGATAATTTTTACTTTTGCTCATTAACAATAAAAAATACGTTTTGTACTTTGATCCCAGTGTTTATTAAAATTATCCTAACAAATATCCTACAACTGGTTCTGGATAATACGCTGGGGGACGCACGCTTGTTTGGAAGCAAGTAATGGAAGACATTTTCAACATACCTATTCTCTGCTATGTAACAAACTAAAATCCCTACTACGGACCTGTTCCCTTGCCCTTGGATATTTTGTCGTCATGCGGCCATCCCATGAGGTGCTGCCAAAATGGCCCGCAAACGAGCTACGCCAAAAGGATCAGAAGATGTCAGTATAAGCGAGAGAAAGAGAGAAGAAGAAAAACTTCTTCCAGACAAGAATGGGGAATTAAGTCAGTAAAAGTGTCGTGTTTTAAAATATTTGGAACGTTATTATTACTTAGCTCACATGTAAGCTTAAGAAGGTGCAACAGTTTAAGCTTAATCATGTAGAACTCAGATAACTTTAGTCTAATCCTGAAATAAAAGTGAAAAACTTTATGTTCGCGCTTTATTTCGAGACAACAACGTTACAACTATAAAATAGTTTGTGCTCTGATTATAGCGTTTCTTAAATTAGCCTAATACGGTTGAAAATTAAATTAAATAAAACACTAGTAATATTTACATATTATGGTAACATTTGCGGGTGCAAAACTCATTTATGGGGATCTTTTCAAAAAAAATCGGTAAGTTTAAGATAATTTCTTCTTAACTGAAGGACGAATAACAACTTTCTGAACATGCTGCGTGAAACAGAATAATGTGTTTTTTTAGTTTTACAAATGCTGTAATGAAAGAATTTTGCTTATACTTTTAAAATACTATGTAGTTGAGCTCAATTAGTATTGTTCGTTTGGATTTTTAACTTTTTCTTAGCAGAAAGTTTATTTAAGCTAGTAGGAATAACGCTTGTCTTATTTATAACCTAATATAAGGTGTCATAAATATTAATTTAAACTGATGCTACTACAAATAGGATTGATTTCGCAGTGCCTTTTTACTATTTTTTATTTGTTTTTTTCTGAGGAAAAGGTTTTTTTCTTTGTCTTAAATTACGCTTAAAACCAGAAAATAAATTCTCTTAAAGATTTATATGTCAGGCAACGTTACAACAAATTCAATTGTTTTAAGTTTTTCCCGCGCATTTTTCTGTCAAGAGCTATGTCGGGCCATGTGTTCGCTCAGCTAGGTGCGTCGAATATGGTCGGGTTTTAGGGTATTTTTGAAAATTTTTAAAATGTTCGATTTAAGAAAAAAAAGTATTGGATACGTTTGTAGACCATCCCAGGAGTCACCCATTCCAATATATTAAATGATTTCCATAAAACCCTGTATATATACATATATATATATATATATATATATATATATATATATATATATATATATATATATATATATATATATATATATATATATATATATATATATATATACAGGGTGATTCAAAAGTACTTTGACAAACTTCAGGAGGTAATTGCTGGCATTATTTTAAGGCGAAAAGTTCATATAAACAATGGTCCTTGGCGGCTTCGTTACGGAAATACAGGGTGTAGAAAAATTAAAAAAAAATTAGAATTTTTAAGTAGCTTCTAAACGTTTTGAGCTTGTGTTATGAAATTCGGTATATGAGATGAGCACCTAAGGACACTCATTTTAAAAGTATATCGGGTTCTTAAATTTAACCAGTGGCGTCGGTACGAAACTTTCATATAACATTTTTTTGTGAAAACTATGCTACGCCACTGACTTATTTTAACTACCAGTCCTTGCTTTATTTGAGTCCTTGCTTTATTTGCAACAAAAAAAGTCTCTTGCGTTTTTTTCATACGGGGAACGGTTTAAAGGTAAATCAATATCTTATTCGGCTATACAAATATATTAAAAACTTTATTTTAAATTGATCAAAACAAATTGTTTTAAATTGATCAAACATTCAGACATTATTAAAATAACAACTAATTTATTTAAATAAGTAAGTGACAGTTATAAAATTGCCTTAAATAAATTGTTGGAAATGTCTACCCTCAGCCAAGATGGAGGCATCTAATTTTTCAACACCCTGTATCTCCGTAACGAAGCCGCCAAGGACCATTGTTTATATGAACTTTTCGCCTTAAAATAATGCCAGCAATCACCTCCTGAAGTTTGTCAAAGTACTTTTGAATCACCCTGTATATATATATATATATATATATATATATATATATATATATATATATATATATATATATATATATATATACATATATATATATATATATATATATATATATATATATATATATATATATATATATATATATATATATATATATAGGGTGTTATGGATATCATTTAATATATTGGAATGGGTGACTCCTGGGATTGTCTACAGGCATATCCAATACTTTTTTTTTCTTAAATCGAACATTTTAAAAATTTTCAAAAATACCCTAAAACCCGACCATATTCGACGCACCTGGCTGAGCGAACACATGGCCCGACATAGCTCTTGACAGAAAAATGCGCGCGAAAAACTTAAAACAATTGAATTTGTTGTAATGTTGCCAGATATAAATCTTTAAGAGAATTTATTTTCTGTTTTTAAGCCTAATTTAAGACAAAGAAAAAATCTTTTCCTCAGAAAAAACCTTTTCCTCGAAAAAAAACAAATAAAAAGTAGTAAAAAGGCACTGCGAAATCAATCCTTTTTGTAGTAGCCTCAGTTTTAATTAATATTTATGACACCTTATATTAGGTTATAAATAAGATAAGCGCTATTCCTACTAGCATAAATAAACTTTCTGCTAAGAAAAAGTTAAAAATCCAAACGAACAATACTAATTGAGCTCAACTACATAGTATTTTAAAAGTATAAGCAAAATTCTTTCATTATAGCATTTGTAAAAAAAACACATTATTCTGTTTCACGCAGCATGTTCAGAAAGTTGTTATTCGTCCTTCAGGTAAGAAGAAATTATCTTAAACTTACCGAATTTTTGAAAAGATCCTCATAAATGAGTTTTGCACCCGCAAATGTTACCATAATATGTAAATATTATTAGTGTTTTATTTAACTTAATTTTCAACCGTATTAGGCTAATTTAAGAAACGCTATAATCAGAGCACAAACTATTTTATAGTTGTAACGTCGTTGTCTTGAAATAAAGCGCGAACATTAAGTTTTTCACTTTTATTTCAGGATTAGACTAAAGTTATGAGTTCTACATGATTAAGCTTAAACTGTTTCACCTTCTTAAGCTTACACGTGAGCTAAATAATAATAACGTTCCAAATATTTTAAAACACGGCACTTTGACTTAATTCCCCATTCTTGTCTGGAAGAAGTTTTTCTTCTTCTCCCTTTCTCTCGCTTTTACGGACATCTTGTGTCCCTTTTGGCGTAGTTCGTTTGCGGGCCATTTTGGCAGCACCTCATGGGATGGCCGCATGACGACAAAACATCCAAGGGCAAGGGAACAGGTCCGTAGCAGGGGTTTTAGTTTGTTACATAGCAGAGAATAAGTATGTTGAAAATGTCTTCCATTACTTAGTAGTAATAGTAATAGTAATTTATTAACAACAAATTTTACAAACTGCCAAATTAAAATATGTATAAATATCAAAGCTATAATATGGCATGCAGTTTTGGTATTTAATTTATATTACCTACAAAGGTAAAAATACCTTGTGTGTAGGTAATACTTTTAATTTATAATTTGGTTTTTAATAAATAAATTATAGTGTAGATATTAATGCCATTAGATTTTTTTTTAGTATCGCTATGCTAGTATACTTTGATAGTATTTGACTTTAACGTTTTTTTTTGTAGCAGTAATTTGGTATAATACGCAAGGATATTTTGTTTTTGAAGTACCTAGCATAACCACTAACTTAATGTTTAAGTTTATATTATTGGCATAATATATGCATTTTGTTTTTCACTGTTTGCTGCCTGGCGCACTAATAGCGTTTCGGTCTAATTTTTTTTCTTCTTTCTAGGGGTGCTAGTTTTTTTTTCTTTTTTTGTTGGTTGGGGAAGGGTTTGGTATATCAAAGATATACCGCTGCAACTTTCAATTTTTTTATCTCTCCTTTCCTGTCAACATATTATATTGGGGAAGGGTTTGGTATATCAAAGATATACCGCTGCTACTTTCAATTTTCTTTATCTCTCCTTTCCTGTCAACATATTAGAGCATCGCTACCGATTTTTTTTTAAAATTAAACGTTTTGGGTATGTAAAGTTTAGGATGGAAGTCAATCTGTTGGGTTCGGAGGAAATTCGGTATGAACTAGAAATCCGAGGTCTTCCTGTAATGGGGACTTTTCCGCAAAAACGCGCGACCCTAAGAGAGGCACTGCGTTGTGAGCGTGAAGGGCGTGGTGTTCCACCCCAAACAACGTGTTTTGATACGACCAGCGAATTGTGCGTTTGCCAGGCCAAACTATATACTTTATCTCGCGATATTACGCATTTCGATACACAGAATCGCGAGAATGAATTTAAACGAATTCGTACACTTTTGACGCACGTTAAATTAAGAATAAGTCGCATACAAACAGTTGAAACGTCAGAGCATCAACGGAAAAAGATGCTTTTGGATAAATGTGATCAACTCGTGACCCAACTTCAGTTAGTAAATGGGACTTCAGTTACTCCGCCGATAGTTAATCAGACCTCCGGATTGCAATCCCGTAATGCAAGTCTGCTAGATACAGACAACCCTAATCACGGCAATAATGTTTTAGCTCCCGAAATACTTCCACCTCCTGTGTCGGGGCATAGGGGGGATTCAGATGCCTTGTTGCTGTTAGACGACGGTCCTGGAGATCACGAGAATCAGGTCATCGCCGATCCTAATTTAAATGTAGAAGATCAACAAATTTTCGATCCGATCGGAAATGCTCAAAACCTAGCTAACGTGAATCCTTTAATTTCTTCTGCTAATAATAATTCAGAACATTTTCCTAGTTTTGATAACGCTCCAGAACCCCCACCGAATCCCAATCGCAGACGTGTGATTCCCGTACCGTCTCGTCTCACTTTTGAGAGCTCTGATCCCCAATTTCTCACAAGGTCTGAATACCTTGAATCAACCAGACGTCCATTTCTTGTCGACCAGGTTAGACCTGTTCCTTCTATAGCCACATCCAGATTGAACTCGGCTTCCCAATCAATGGGTTCTCATGTCCGATTTTCTGACGATGTTCCCGATTCTTTGGCAGCTAATGCCAACTCGACTTATCGCGACCCGACACTGAGTTACCCAGATCCCTTTGTAGATATGGCAGAGCGTCTACAAAATTTTCAGTATTCCCCTCTGCGCGGTTCCTGTCCCGAACCGTCACTACGTCACAGTCCCGCACCCCACTATTATGATATTAGCCGCTGGAATCTTACATACGATGGACAGTCTAGTGTGAATGACTTTCTAGAGCATGTAGAAGAGATTCGATTATCCCGTGGCGTTTCGAAAGAGCAGTTGCTGCGTTCGGCGCCAGAGCTTCTTGCGAGGGATGCTCTTTTGTGGTATCGTACTCGTCGTTTTACCAGTTGGGACGACCTGGTGTGTCAATTGAGAGAGTCCTTTCAACCATTCGATTCCGAATTCGCATTGTGGGACAAAATCAGGCACAGAACCCAAGGTGTCCAAGAAAAAGTTATGAGCTTCGTGGTAGCTATGGAGAATCTATTTAGAATGGTGCCCACTATGCCTTCGGAGTCTAATCGTCTCCAAATTATTCGTCGTAACTTGTTACCCTATATACAATCTCGTCTAGCAACGCTACCCTTTTTCCTCACTACAAGAACTTGTTGGGTATAGTCGTGCAATCCAGGAGACTGAAGCGCGAGTTCGTCGATTTGCTCCTCTTCCCACAAATTATCGTTGTCTTGTGGAACCTGGGCTAGCATACCATAAGCCGTCTTATTCAGCTGCCATTGACGTTCCGCCCACTTTTTCGGATGATCCCCCACAGAACCAATTTGCTAATAGTCCTACCACTTCTCCTAGCCTAGACGCAATCTCGTCCACTCTTTTGTGTTGGAATTGCCGAGAATCTGGTCACGGATTCAAGCAATGTAACAAACCTCGTGGTCGGTTCTGTTATCGCTGCGGTAAGCCTGACGTTACCGCGAGAACATGTAGTAACTGCACAAAAAACGTGAATCCGGGAGGGCTGTCCTAATTTCGCAGTCTTCCCTTTATCCAAAGCAAGCAGAACTAAGCAAAAATAAAATAATTCTTGATTATATCTTATCGCATGCTAAGGGAGACAATCGTCCTTATTTGGAAGTGTCAATTTTTGGTAAGACCTTCCGGGGTTTGCTTGATAGCGGTTCATCACGAACTATCATCGGCAGAGCCGGATGGGAAATTATTCGGCCCCTCAGCGACTTGGATAAAAGTGTAAAGCTAAGTTGTACGGTGGCGAACGGACAAGCTTGTCAATCCTTGGGTGCTGTTCAGCTGCCATTTCGACTGCGGGATTGCATTGTCCTTGCAGAAACCTTGGTTATACCCTCCATTCCTCATAGCCTCATCTTAGGAGTGGATTTCTGGTCAAAAATGAATCTTGTACCCGATCTCCATGCTGGCGAGTGGTCTTTTGGTACCGAAGTAGACCGCAATCCGCTGATTTCCGCCATTCATTCCTTCGATTCTCTTTCTCTTGACCAACGTAAGACATTGAAATCCCTTATCGAGGAAACTTTTTCCGCTATGGGAGACAAACTGGGATGCACGGGCCTGGTGGAACTCGTAATTAGGACGGATGCAGCCCCAATCAAGCAACGCTACTATCCTCTCTCACCTGCGTTGCAGAAGGAGGTGAACGCCGAGCTGGAGCAGATGCTTGCTGATGGAATAGTTGAGCCTTCCGAGTCGCCTTGGTCGTCGCCCATTGTGATGATCAAAAAGAAATCTGGTGGTTAGAGGTTTTGTGTTAATTACCGTGCTCTGAATCAGGTAAGCGTCCCCGATGCTTATCCCATCCCCTATATCAGCGCTACCCTTGATAAGCTTCGTGACGCTAAGTATCTAACTTCGCTTGACATTAAATCGGCCTTCTGGCAGATCCCTGTTGCCAAGGAATCACGTCCTTTAACGGCTTTTACAGTGCCAAATCGAGGCCTATTTCAATTTAAAGGTATGCCTTTCGGGCTCACTAATGCCCCGGCCGTATGGCAAAGACTTATCGATCGTGTCGTCGGGGTAGATTTGGAGCAGTACGTGTTTGTGTACTTAGATGATGTAGTTGTTTGTACTCCTACTTTCGATGATCACGTACGCGTTTTAAAGGAGATTGTTAGGCGACTTTTAAAAGCGGAACTCACTTTAAACCGTGAAAAATGCCAGTTCTGTAAGTCGGAACTAAAATACCTCGGCTATGTTGTCAACGCATCTGGTCTATTAGTTGACCCAGAAAAAGTGGAGGCCATTCTGCGGATACCAACTCCTAAAAATGTGGCCGAAGTGAGAAGAATTGTCGGCATGGCTTCCTGGTATAGGCGTTTCGTGCCAAATTTTTCAACCGTGATAGCACCTCTCACCTCTCTTACCCGTAAGAATGTTAAGTTCGTGTGGAGTTCAACGTGAGAGGAAGCGTTCCAGGCTATTAAGCAAAATTTGGTAAAAGCTCCGGTGCTATCATGCCCGAATTTTAGCTTGCCCTTTTCAGTCCAGACCGACGCCAGTGATTATGGTTTGGGCGCTGTCTTATCCCAAGTGCAGGACGGCGATGAGCACGTCATTTGCTACCTCAGTCGTTCCTTGACCAAAGCGGAAAGGAAATACAGCACTACCGAAAAGGAGTGCTTAGCCGTCCTGTTCGCCGTAGAAAAACTGAGACCTTATTTGGAGGGTTCTAAATTCACGATTATTACTGGCCACTATAGCCTTAAATGGCTTTATTCCATAAAATACCCCGTTGGAAGGATTGCTAGATGGTCACTCCGGTTGCAACAGTATGACTTTGAGATCGTCCATCGGAAGGGTAAGGAGCACGTGCTTCCTGATGCTCTCTCGCGCTCTGTGCCCGCCATTCATTTGGTGCAAGACGAGTCAGATGACCCTGCTACTGATGATCCGCCTACCGAACCATCTGATGCTTGGTATTTGAGTATGTGTAGACGAGTCGCTAAATATCCTCAAAAATATCCACTTTGGTGGCTTGATTCCGGACTCCTCTACAAGCGCGCTAGGCTTCTCTACCCGGCATTGGAAACGGGCGAGGCTTGGTTAAAGGTAGTACCCCGTGAAGAGCGGTCCGCTATTATTAAGGCACATCACGATCCACCGACCTGTGGGCATCTTGGTGTCTTCAAGACATTTTCAAGGGTTGCTCAAAAGTACTATTGGCCAAACATGCGCCGTGACATTGCTCGGTATGTTCGTCACTGTAGAATCTGCCTGCAAACTAAACCTGAACAAAAGCCCCCTGCTGGTCAACTTTTAAGCGTTCAGCCAACAGTTTCTAAACCTTGGCAGATCGCCAGTATTGACCTGGTTGGACCCTTACCTAGATCCTCGTCTGGATATGCATATATCTTGTCCATTTGCGACATATTCAGCAAGTTCGTCCTCTTCTTCCCTTTGCGTTCGGCTACTGCCTCAGGCATCGTCAAGTGGTTGGAAGATCACTTTATTTTGATCCATGGTGCTCCGAAAAAGATCATTGCTGATAATGGGACTCAGTTTCGTAGTAAAATTTTTAAAGAGTGCATGGAGCGCTATGGGATAGCCCTCAAATATGTTGCTAATTATCATCCGCAAGCAAACCCTGTAGAGCGGGTACATCGTGTCCTCAAAACCATGTTGTCCAGTTATATCGACAAGGACCACAAACAATGGGACAAAATACTTCCTAAAGTCGGAGCGGCTATGAGATCCGCAAAGCACGAAGCTACCGGTATGACCCCTAACTTCATAATGTTTGGTCGTCAAATACATTTTCATAACGACCAGCCGGTTCATCCTGATTCTGCATCAGCCGATGATACGCCTTTAGATCCCGTAGCTAAGTCGCTGGCGCTGGAGAAGGTATTCAGCGATGTTCAAAAGCGACTGCTTCAAGCGTGCGAAAAAAGTAAACGCGTATACGATTTGCGGCGACGCGACGAAAAATTTCAACTGCGGCAAAAAGTTTGGAAGCGAAATTACACGCTTTCGGATGCCTCTAAGCATTTTACTTCCAAACTGGCGCCTAGGTTTGTCGGACCCTACACGATTGCAAAAGTTTTGTCACCCTGGTCGTATGAATTGGTCGACAACGACGGCCGAAACCTTGGGGTATGGCATGCCAAGGACCTCAAAGCCCATCCTCCAGATGATTCATCCTGAACATTGCCTTACTTGTAAATATCCCTTGTACATATACCCCCCAGAACAAATAATAATATTAAAAGTTAATTTGCAGTTATTGTTCATCTAGAGATATTTGATTGTTCTTGCAACATATTGAAGATTATGTACAGATGCAGTAATCCTGCTTAACCTATGGTAATTTTTTTTAGGTGCGGCATATAGTATTATGTTTTTGTAAATATACATTTAGTAGTTTTAAGGTCTGTATAGAAAAATTTTTCTCTGAGGAAAAAAATTTTTCTCCGAGGAAGGGGAGGCGTGTTACGGTCTTATTTTTCCCACCCTGTAATTTTGTAAAATAATAATTTAAAACTTACCAGCTCCGGTTTGCTATTGCTTAATTAATAATAAAAGTACCAATTTCCTATTTCGATCTTTATTTTCTTATATAAATAAATGGTAAAATTCAGTGACTGTAATACATCGAACAGAAACATCTAGTAGTCTTACTTGCAGCCATCTTCGGTTCACCTAAAAATAAGAAAATACAGCATTAGTTCGTAGTCACCGATTGACTAAAAGTTGGTCCTAGAAGTTGAGGTTATAAAAATTGTAGTTAGTCATTTCTCCAATTTATATAATAAATGGGGGTTGTTTTTGGACAGGTTGGTTATCTGAATTTGTTTGGGACCTGATATTTGTTTAATAAATATTTGCTTAATTAATTTCTTGTTTACCTTTTTTGCTTATCTCAACTGGACATTTGTCAAGTGTCATGTCAGTCGGTTGAGAACAAAAATCCCTAAGGTTTTTGACAAGGAAACTTGCCGCCTTTTTCGTAAGAAACGTGTCATTTGGACAAAAACCTCCTGCCGTGGTGTATTGAGGCAAGTCCTGGCAATTTTGCCGATTTGTTTGTGGGGGTCCCTAACTTGAATTTGGTGGCAAAATCCTCTTTTTTTGCACCAGAGAATCTGTAGTGTTTCAGTTTTTTTTCTCGTTATATGGGAAAAAACCCCCCCACATTTCTGTTTGAAAAAGGCCACCTAACATCTCAGGTAAGTTTTCCTCACTATTTCTAAACATTAAAGCTGTCTATTCCTAACTTACGTTGATATAATGTATACATACCTTGATTGTGCAAATGTCATAGATCTGAAACCTGGTTTCCTTATAGGCCTTTTTATTTTACATCTTATCTCTCCTCCTATTGTGTCCTGGTTGTTGAAGAACCACTTCCTGGAGCACTTCATTTGGAAAGCTACCATCCTGGTCCATGTCCTATCATCTTCGTCTTGGCAGGCTCCGAGAGGTTCCCAGAATTGACATGCAGGGCTCCGACAGACACCACTCCTTGGAGTAAGGCAGCCACAGCGGACCTCAGACGATCCCCATAGGGCACAGGTTTGATAGACTTAAGTTATGTGTGTTAACTCAATAATCAGGACACAGTTTCACAGTCATTGAGCCATACCTTATAGGGTTTGCGCCTTGTTTTACCCTGCGACTCAGCTTTAACACTCGGTGTATACCTTCACTTTATTAATTTGGCATGGAAACAAAATATAATTCTAAAAACTTCACAGTTCACACCGATCTATTTATGTTTATGCACGGCATACTAGTAAATTACTGTCTTTTCTTTTTGTCATTATTCTTGGCATGATTTTTAACACGTATACAAACTAATAATTAGCAAGTTAAACTGCTGTGACTCCAATTATTCAGGTTAATAGTGAATTCACACTTTGAAAACTTCTCTAATCTAACCTGCACTTTTTATACACCTTTCAGCTTTCAAAAGCAGCTGATTGTTATCAAATCGAGTAGAGATGTTCAAGGCGTTAGCCGCGGTTCCCCTTTCTCGCGTTAAGAATGAGCTAATTCATTTGAAAAGAATGTTTAATTAATTTTATAAATATTAGTAAGTGGGAACGTCACCCCCTTTTTAAGTCATTGTTTATGCCCATCCTGGGCCGAGTTATTAAATACATTTTAATATTTTAATAAATGGGAAAATATTTATGAAATTCGGTTGTTTTCTTTAGGAGTCCCTAAGGGTTTTCCTGTTTTTGCGGTCATCTGCAGTCACTGCCTTTATCCATAAAGGGCATATTAAAACAGGTGGCGATTTTATTTGGTAGTTTTACCCAGCCCACTCACCGGCAATGAGCTAGCCTTGAAAAAGTCAGTGACTACGTTTCTCCGGTAGAAAAGCATACGAATTGAGTTGCAGAAAATTTCCCTCGCCACGTATTGACTGAGATAAAGTTACCCTTGCGTTTTCCGGTCATAACATCAGACCCCCTTTTTTTTGAGAGGTAACAAATCCGGCCACCCTTTTCACTTTTTTTTCAACCTAACACAGTGAAAAACCAGCAGGTGATCTGCAACCAATAAAGATTGATGATTTGCAGCCTTTCGAAATGATAGGCATAGATATTTTAGGACCCCTAACAAAAACAAAAAGCCAAAATAATAATATAGTTGTTTGTACAGATTATGTGACCCGTTATGCAACAACCAAAGCAATACCAAGTGCAAAAGCCGAAGAGATAGCATCGTTTCTGGTGAACCAAGTAATAAGCATCCATGGAGTACCAAAGAAAATATTGAGTGACAGAGGTCAAGTTTTTAGGTCAGAATTGGTAAGAAAAATGGTGCAAAATATGGGCTCAGAAAATGTATATACTACGTCATACCACCTTGCATACTAATGGGCTAACTGAGCGTTTCAACAAAACAGGAGCAGATATGCTCAGCCTGTATATGTCTACGTCACAAAATGACTGGGATAAATACCTACCAATGGTAACATTTGCCTACAATTCCAGTAAACAGGACACAACGCAGTTTTCGCCATTTTATTTAGTTTTTGGAAGAAACCCACAGCTCATACCGGACGCCATGTTTTTAAAATCAGCCACTATGCTTATTACGAACCCGAAAATAGAGGAACACAGATAGGAAGCAAAAAGAAATATTACTCAGAAAGCGAAAAAGGACAAAACCCGATATGACAGTAATCACAAAAAAGTGACATATGAAGCTGGAGACAAAGTCAAACTTAGAGCTTATATTAGAAAGAAAGGAAAACGTGGCAAGCTGCAGTGCAAGTATCACGTACCATTTGTAATTGTAGGAAAAGAATCGCCAGTAAATTACATTATCCAGAGAGGAGAAGGAGCAAGAGCTAAACAGGAAACAGTACATGTATACAGATTGGCCCCGTACCACGAACGATATAATTTTGACAAGTAGTAGGAACAATGCATCTATTTTTTTTGTTGTTATATAAAACCACTAGTGACAATAGGTAGCAAAATAAATAAAAGGTATTTTGATCTTTTCCCCCAAGTAATAAAGAGGTACAAGGTAGTAAAGGGTGTTAAAGGAATATAGAGAGTGAAAAATTAAACGTGTGTGTTAAGTGATAAAAGTAAGAGAGATCGTGATCAGTTGCACGAGGCTCTGTGCAGTTGAGCGTTGCTTGAAAGCGTGCCTGATCAACACGTATAATCTGGCAATGTTCAATGATGCTGTGTCGTTATTTTTGTTTTTGTTGTATAAGGGATAAAGGGTAATGGGTAAAGCCTCTAAGTAATCGTGTTTTTTCCCGGTAGGGGAGGGGGAGAAATAAGTAGTTTGCGGAAAATTGAAAATTTTTGAAAAAGTAAAAAGTTTGTAAGGGCTGAAATTATTTAAAGAAAGGTAATTGTTCCGAGCACGGTCGTGCTGGGTGGCCACGGGGGCCAAACACAAAAGATGGACGGGAAAAAGATGAAATTACTGCTTCACTGTATATAAAATTGTAAATAAATTGTGTAAATCGTTTTGTAGTATCTAACTCCCTGTTATTTTGTTTTTCATGTACATCAACCACTGAGGTCCTAAGAAGCGAGCCTAAGGGCTGCAGCAGCCGAGACTACCAGGGGACGGCGACGACCTGCCAGGCCAGCGGACCACTGACGGTGTCAGAGGGGGACAAGCCCACCTCGGGACCACAACACCTTGGGACCACAATACCTTGGGACCGCAACCTGGGGAGCGGCGACGACCTGCCAGGCCAGCGGACCACTGACGGTGCCAGCGGGGGACGAGCCCACCTTGGGACCACAACACATGGGGACCACACTAAGGACAATCCGAACAGCAGGGAGGAAGAGCCGCAAAGCAGGAAGAAGAGGGCCAGAAGTGCCTAGGAACCATCCGACTAGGAGGGAGCAGGACCCGCCAGGAGGAAGAAGAGAGCCACAAAAAATGCAGCTTTTTAATTGTGTATTTTTATTTTTTTATTAAACCCAAAAGAGTTTTTTTGTATTAGAGAATAGGATAGGGAATTTAGTCACAAAAATCCTTTGGATTTTTGTTTTCCGTGTGGGGGGGTGGAAGTGTCACTAAATTGCTTTTCGCTCATTCCCGGTTCACCCGTTCCTGCCCTTAATATTGCTTCCTGCTCTTAATTCGACGCACGTCGATATATCAGGCCGGCGCTAGGGCGGAATGGGTCCACTTCGAAGGAGAGAACCACCGAAATAGTCAGTCGATACCTCGAGCCAAGCGAGACAGCTACGCCGCAGAGCACTTCAAGTATGACTTTCCCGCCACAACGGCATAATTGGAGCTTAAAAGGTAGGATTCATTTTGGGGTTGTTGTAAAAATGTGTAAATATAAATATTCATTTTAAAGTAATAAATAATGCTGCAGTAATTAATGATGAAACCAGTGTTTTAATAAAGATCCCGTGACAATATTGACACTATCTGTACTCTTGAAAAGGAGCAACTCCAAACTGTTATAATTGAAAAAGAACAACTTGAACTAAATAAACTTGTAGAGAAGCATAAAAGTTTGATGGGATTGGAGATAGGTTGTACGACTCTCATCGAACATAAAACCATGACAAATTCGGAACCGATTAGGCAAAGAAGCTATAGAGTTTCACCGGTGATACAGAAACATATAGATGAAGAAATTGACGAAATGTCGAGACTCGGTGTAATTGAGCCATCTCATAGTCCTTGGTCGTCCCCTGTAGTAATTGTAAAGAAGAAAAAACATCGATAAAGTAAGATTTTGCGTAGATTATCGTAAATTGAACAATGTAATGCAGAGGGATAGTTATCCACTTCCGTTAGTAGCTGATACCTTAGATAAGCTCAAGGACGCCAAATATCTTTCTAGTCTTGATATCAAGAGTGCTTACTGGCAAGTTCCAATCGAAGAAAAGTCAAAACCACCTGCAGCATTCATCTGTCACCGAAGATTATTCCAGTTCAAACGGATGCCATTTGGGTTACATAACGCACCAGCTACTTGGCAGCGATTGATCGATCAAGTTCTCCAAGATTTAGAAGCTTCGGTATTTGTGTACTTGGATGACGTGGTAGTTATTTCACAATCTTTTGATGAACATCTACAAGTACTGAATGAAGTTTTTAGAAGACTCTGAAAAGCGGGAATCACGGTGAATTGGGAAAAATGTCAGTTCTGTCGGCCTGAAATGAAATATCTTGGTTATGTTGTACATATGCGTGGTCTACATGTCGATCCTGATAAGGTAAGAGCTATGTTAGAACTACCTAGGCCTAGAACAGTCGCCGAGTAATTGGGAGCTTCTCTTGGTATAGGAGATTTGTTTCGGACTTCTTTGCCATCGTCACACCAATCACAGCACTTACTAAGAAGAACAAAAAGTTTAACTGGACACCGGAATGTGAAAATTCTTTTAGAAAAATTAAGGAATTGCTGGTAACAGCTCCAATACTAAGTTGCCCCGACTATAGTAAAGAATTTATAATCCAGACTGATGCTTCAGGATATGGCATCGATGCGGTTACTACAACCTCAGGACGATGGAGATAAGATAATCTGTTATTTGAGCCGTTCGCTCACGAAACAGGAAAGACTGTACACCACCTCTGAAAGGGAAATGTTGGCGTTGGTTTACGCCATTGAAAAACTCCGTCCATATATAGAGGGTGTACCGTTCCCTCTTATAACAGATCATTCTAGCCTACGATGGTTATTGAATTTGAAGGATCCGACTGGTCGGTTAGGACGTTGGTCCGTTAAACTACAACAATATGACTTCAAAATACAGCATAGACGAGGTAAAGATTTAGCTCTTCCTGACATGTTATCAAGGGCGGTACCTGTTATAGATAGTATAAGGGATTGTGCTGAGCCTAATGTTATTCTGGATAAATGGTATAATGGAATGATAAAGAAGGTAGAAGACACACCTTTAAAGTTTCTGAATTGGCGCTACCAGGAAGGCGTATTGTACAAATATGTTAAAGATGACTATGCTGCACTTTCACCCGATAGTGACTGCTGGAAGATGGTAATACCAAAAGAAGACCGGCAATCCGTAATCATGGAAGCTCATGATCCTCCCACAGCAGGTCATATGGGCTTATATAAAACTCACGCTAGATTGGCAGAGAAATACTATTGGCCTAAGATGCGAAGTGACGTGGCTCAGTACATCAGAAAATGTGCCACCTGTATCGCTTATAAAAGTGACTCTCAAGGAAACAAAAATCATATGGTGTCACATAATAGAGAAAAATCTTAGCATTTGAAATGTAGGTACAACACCAACTTTTATAAACTCTCGCAGTCAAACACTAATAGACATTACTTTATCCACAACTAACATTTTTAAAACCATACGAAACTGGCATGTATCTGACGACATTTCGATGTCAGATCATCGCTGGGTAAGTTTTGATATAATTACAAAACTCTCGACCTCCAAACTATCTCGCGACCCAAGAAAGACGGATAGAGTGACATACACTCTCCTTCTGGATGGTATAACATTCAATTTTTGTCACAAAGAAGTATAATATATTGTTATTGCCGAATTATAATTTCGATATAAGTAGCGCCACCTTTGTTTGTAGTCGTGAGGTGTACTTCTGATCTCGGTAGTTTCCAACTGACTGACCGCTTTAAGTTTACGTATGTATTCATAGAGTTCGCGCGACATTTTCGTTTAAACGAAGGTATATGCAACTGGTGGTTAAGTTACGATTTGTTCGAGTATTGCGCGCGACGGCGTCGTAGGGACGTGCGGTTAGATCGATCCAGAAGGTGTCGATACTATTTTGGATATTTTATTTTTGCACAACGGAAAATATGTTACGAAATTATAAGCGAGACGGGGCGCAATATGTTCCTTTTATACACAGTTTTGACACCCGACAGTTTGACGGGTTGAGGGGTTAGTTTCCATCGCTGTCGATACCTGACGGTATCGACTAGCGTGGTTCGAATAGATACTGTTCTGCACCGCTCTATAACGTGATCACGAAGAAAAAAATTAGCGGATTTAGGGTTCGTCGAGGTACTGAAAATCACGATAATTTCCACCTTGCTGCTAGCTCAAGACGGTAGGGGTTAGCAACCCTTACGCCCTGCGGGGGCTCTAAGGATCAGGGGTTGCATCCCGAATTTTTTTTCCGGGTTTTGTTTGGCAATTGGTGCCGTTTGGTTGTTCGATACCGTTGTAGTTTGGCTGTGAATGCCGTTACCTTTTTCCGGAAGAATCTCATTTCAATGGATCTAAGCCGTAGAGGTTAGCAGTCACACGTGTAGACCCGACACAAGATCTACGGGTAAGCTCTTTTGCCACTATTAAACCCTTAACAACTCAGAATTCCGCGTTTAAACCGCTATTTTAATCAATTTTCGTCCATATGATTTTGCTTTGATTTTTTTACGACGTTCGCGTTTTTAATTAGTTTTTCTATAATTAAAGATTTTCTAAATACGAGTAGAACGCTACATTTCATGGTAAGCAAATTATGTACAGATGTTTTTTTATTAAGACTTAACACTTTCAATGCGGGCTGAAAAAGCAAGCAATACGTCTGGGCGGAGACTTCAGAAAACAAAAAACAAGAATATTATTGTGAAATACATCTAGTCTGAATTACTTTTATAGAGTAAAATCGTATTTTGATGTTTTCGCCTAATTTTTTTTGAGACGCGCATGAGCGCTTGCCGCATATTCTCGAGGAATATGTTTATTATTATATTTTATAACAAAAAAAATCATTATTTCAGATCAATCAAGTCTTTATTATATATTTTGTATAAAAACCTTAACACAAAAATAGAACGAACGGAAAAAAAAGCAATTTTCTAAACCATATCATAGCAAAATATTTATAACAGTGAATAAAAAAATTTAACTGGTATTACTTTTTACATTTACATATTACAGGAATTCACGTAATTCGTCATCTGACAGCTTATTTTTATTCCTTACTACTATTTTACGCCTTTTTACACCTGATGGGCCTGCTTGATTTTCGTCCATCTCCAAAAAAAAAATTACAACGGCAAACTGAAAACGGAAAACAAAATCTGTAATTTCGAAACCCTTTCTACCGGCGGACCAACAAACGTGACGCTGCCTACATTGCGGGATTTATACTGAAGTATAGAAATTTCACGACACGAAAGCGCACATGTGCGTCCGCCGCACACAGCGGAGGGGGGCTTGGACGCGCAAGCGCGCTTTCCGCATTGAAAGTGTTAAATGGGGTATATATGTCCTTCACTTGTTTTGTAGGTCAAATTCTCATCGATACGTTTTTTTTTGTCAGCTATTCTAGGTTGATTCACTTCATTCTTTTGATAATGCTGGTTAAAACTGTACAGGGTGACCCAAGGTTAAATTTTATTTTGTTATTTTGCAAGCAAAGTCATAGTGAATTAGTCGGGGGTATGTCCGTGAATTTGAATTTAATGATGTTATTTTTATCAACTAATTATGTTAATAATCAATAGCCAGGTTGTTAAAATTAATATCTTGTGTTTTGGAATATCAGCTGATGGCGTTAGAGACCAGTAATTTAAATGTTTTATATTTTTGGCTGTCAGTGAGATTGAACTTCAGTAATTTGAGTAAATATTTTAAATTTCCGACAGTCAGTAGTATGGATTTTCATATTTATCTTATTATTTTTCTTCTGTTAACTGGCTTATAATTAATATTGTGTATGACATTGACAAGGTTTATCCTTAATGAATTTCAATTAATATTTGGTTACAAATTTCAGGGTGGGTGTAATATAGTACCGTAAACTCCTCACTATGGTATTTGGTCATTCTTGGGTTACAATTACAGATACTGTATGGTTAAGTTATATTCATAAATATTAAGCTACTTTTACTATATTCTGATGTATACGTTTTGTAGTAGTAATACTGAAATTTTCTTTCTCTTTTGATTGATTGTATTTAACGTTCTAAATTTTATAACTTTTCTTTTGTTTAATTGTTACCTAACTACTTTGGTTATTTTGTTACCAGTGTACAATTTGATTGTTTATATTTTTGTACCTGCATTACTTATGTAAATATAATTAGTTTATAATGAATATTTTTCTGCGCATAGTAGCGTACAATGGCTACTCTTGTGTAAATTGTATCTTCCCTTTGTTTTGTTAATTAATTGGCTTCGATAATTCCTGTTATTTTTTTTGGACCTGATGTCACTGTTTAATTTAAAATATTTTCTTTCGGTTTTACTTTCTCGATATAAATAAATGATCACTTTTAAGGCCTTCAGACAGTAACAGTTTTGTATTATTATTTAAATTTAATATTTTGAAATTATATTCGCATAGTACCTGAATTTTACCTTGCCTTGATGCATCCTTTTATTTTATCAGGGTCTTCTTACTGGGGGACACTCTTTCTTTTTGGTGGAGATACCAATTATCTTTCTTTTTGGCGGAAGCTGACCTTCACCGGCAGTTCTTTTGTGTCACTGATCGCCACGCCTAGGCCGTCATAGCCTTGGGCCTGGACCCCTTCAGATGAAGAAAACTTCTGCACTCAACTTTTTTTTATTATTATTATTATGAATTTGACGGATAACCCTAATCTGTATTAATAACTTTTGTTTTGGCGACCAGCGACGAATCGATTCGATATTTTCTTTATTTCCCCCTCAGGGTTTGATCGAATTGAAATAGTAAATATGAATTCGGAAATTTTAAATGCAAAAGTGGTCATGCGACCAACCAACATTTTTTTGTAAATATATTTGTAAATTTGTTTGAAAGGTAGTGTTTTATTTGCCTCACCAGATAGCGCAGTTTCTATTTTAATTGATAATATGGTAACTTAATGTGAGTGAGTGAGCTGAAAGCGAGGTCCCAACACCACCTAGGAGGGTTTCTGTTTTTAGCCTGGCTTTAAAAACAGTGGCGCCCTCATAAACCCAACCCTCTCTCCGGCATTGAATCTAGGGCATTCTTTGGCATGCATGCGCAAGCCTCTCGCATCCAACTCAACTCTTTAAGTGAGTTAATTTTGGAACTTCTCAATATATTTTTTTTTAATTTTTACCGAACTTTGAATTTTTAATTATGAAGGGTAAGTAGAAGTAAAATTCTTCTTCTTGGCGGAAAAGTGCGTGGCAATGGGACTCTACGAGCGGTAGAGCTCGAGACGCCCAACAACAATGACGGCCTGGAGAGATATTCCAATACAATCCAAAACGCCATCACATAAACATATAAAAAATCCTGCCCCCTAAGGCGAGTCCAACTCGCTGGAAAATCCACCTCATGGTGGTGTCCAGAGCTGGAACAACTTAGGAAAATGGCAAGGAAATATTTTAACAAAGCCAAAGACACTAAACTCGAAGAGGACTGGAACCTATACAGATCTCACCTCAGAGAGTATAAGAAAGTCGTCAGACAAAAACAAAGAGAGGCCAGGAGAGTCTACTGCGAAGAAATAGAAGATCTACCATAGGCGGCAAGACTCCAGAAGGCTCTCACAAAAGACCCACACCGAAGCATCGGTAGACTAACCAAGGAGGATGGCACACAGACTGCAGACCTTCAAGAAAGTATCCAACTCTTAATGAGCACGCATTTCCCCGACTCAATCACTACGGAGAAGGTTGTTTGGACGGAGGAAATACAAATTACTTCTGCAGCCGACTGGCAAACAGCGAAGTGCATCGTCGACGAGGACAAAGTAAGGTGGGCAATCTCAAGCTTCTTTCTATTTAAATCACCAGGACTTGACGGCATCTATCCAGACCTGCTTCAGTGGGGTCTGGACATACTCATGCCGCACCAGGTAGGGA
Source organism: Philopedon plagiatum (assembly GCA_963971165.1). NCBI lineage: Eukaryota > Metazoa > Arthropoda > Insecta > Coleoptera > Curculionidae > Philopedon > Philopedon plagiatum. The sequence continues at coordinate 46,381,263 of OZ020192.1, read as the reverse complement.
TGTTCAGATCCTCTCTGGCTTTGAACTACATCCCCAGAAACTGGAGAGAGGTAAAGGTTACCTTTATACCCAAACCTGGCAAGATGGATTATTCTATTCCCAAAGCATACAGACCAATAAGTCTCACATCGTTTTGCTTAAAAAGCTTAGAAAGGCTTTGCGAAAGATACATTAGGGATACGGTGCTTATCGACAAACCACTCCATCCCAATCAGCATGCGTACACACCAGGCAGATCTACGGATACGGCTGTCCACACTGTCGCGGGCCGTATAGAGAGATCTCTGGATACTAAAGAATCCACCCTGGGAGTATTCACAGATATAGAAGGTGCCTTCGACAAAACTATCTTTCCCAAAATATCTGCTTCTCTTTCCGCTAGGAATGTTCCCAAGACGGTGAGCAGATGGATATTCAAAATGGTCTCAAAAAGAGCAATAAAAATCAGTGTGGACGGTGTCACGGTACAAGGCACGGTCATGAAAGGGTGTCCACAGGGAGGAGTGCTATCGCCGCTACTGTGGAATATGGTCCTTGATACCCTGATTAGCCGCCTAAACAATGACAACACCTACACCCTTGCTTACGCAGATGGCCTAGTCATTCTGCTAACATTTAGGTTTGAGAGCACACTCTGCGAAAGGATGCAGGTTGCCATTAAAACCATAGAAAAGTGGTGCAGTGATCACTCCTTGTCTATCAGTCCCAGAAAGACGGCGACAGTCCTCTTCACAAAGAAAAGGAAGTTAACGGACCCAAAAGCTTCGCTACAGAGGTCAAATACCTTGGAGTTATCTTTTATAGCAGGCTAACATGGATCTTTCACTTGCAAAACCGAGTCAAGAAAGCATACATATCTTACGAACCATGCCGTCGGACCGTGGGCCGAACCTGGGGTTTATCCCCCAGAGTTGTCGCATGGACTTACACGACCATCATAAGACCCATTCTAACATACGGAGCAATAGCCTGGAGACCAAAAGTCCTCCAAGCCACAGCCTCACGAAAACTAGATCAAATTCAGAGAATAGCATGTCTCAATATTACTGGAGCCATGAAAACCACATCAACCAGAGCAATGGAGGTGATCCTTAATCTCACCTCCCTTAATATTCACATTAAGGATGTTGCGTTGATGACTATGACACGACTTCGCACGGTTGGCATCGAACCAGGAGCGGGTACCGGTGCGGTGAAACGTCGCTTGTGGAACGATGCGTTGAATGCGCTTCCACTGTTGCAAGCGAGCATGGACGCCATTGCGCCGAGATTCGTCTTCAACAAACCTTACAGGGTAATTTCTAGATATATACAAGATACCACAACGTCAGGTGCTATGCACGTCTACACTGACGGTTCCAAAACCAAAAAGGGCTCAGGATGTGGAATATACTCCAGAGCCCTGAGTCTGAACATAAAATGGGCTATAGGCAAAGATGCAAGTGTAGTTCAAACAGAACTCACAAGTATCTGTATAGCAGCAAGAGCAATAACCAGTAAGAATATTACTGGACAAAATGTACACATCCTCACGGACAGCAGGAAGCACTTCTGGCCCTGGACAGACCACCTATCATATCAGGTACAGTATTGGAATGTCACCGAGACCTAGCAGAAGCCTCCAATCATAATGTGGTCACTCTGAGGTGGAGGAAAGGGCACGGCACATCAAAGGGAAATCGCATTGCTGACTCCTTAGCTAGGGGGCGGCCGCCCTAACATGATCGGGCCTGGCTGCTCCACTGACTTAGCGATGTCGGTGGTAGCGAACTTAATTAAAAAAACACTCCCATGAACTTTTTAAAAAGTATGGGATGAAACGGAAGGCTGCAAAATTGCCAAGGAACTACTCAGTTACCCTGACAGCGGAACAGCTAAAAAGTACTTGACGATGACAAGGTAGAACCTGCGTCTTACAACGGGCATTCTGACAGGACACTGTCAACTACGCAAGCACCTTCACAGAATAGGTCAAGCTGACACACCCCTATGCAGAGGATGTGAACAAGAAGACGAAACCGTCGAGCATATCCTTTGTGACTGCCCGACTTTTACACTCTTAAGGGAAACCGTGTTCGGCGAGTATTGGACCACCTTAAACAAGATCAGAGAGGCACCTTCCGGTGACGTCATCAACTACTTTAAATCGGTAGGCTGGTTGACGCGCTGAGAGGAAGTCTCCTATTGCGGGAGAACGCATAATGGGTCTAATGAGGCCTAAGTGCCGTAGAGCTTCGGCTCACCCTTCCACCGCTTCAAATCAGATGGTGTCACATCCCAAACCTTCACGATCATGGGAGATGATCTAGACATACTTAATGGGACCACTGACAAGGTCCACAAAGGGGAACTCATTTATCTTAGTGGTGACGGATTATTTTAGTAAATTTTTACTGGTATTTCCCCTTCGCAAGGCAACGTCAGCCACTATCATAAAGCGTATTGAAGAGAATGTTTTTTTTATATTTGGAGTTCCACGGGTCCTGTTGTGTTACAATGGACCACAGTACAGAAACACTGAGTTCAAGAAATTTATCGATAAGTACGACTGTACTATTAAATTTATTGCTAATTACCATCCTCTTTTAAACCCGACTGACAGACAAAACAGAACCCTGAAAACGATGTTAGGCATGTATGTTAAAAAAAAATCATAGACTTTGGGATGCTAATATTCATAGCTTGACTTGTGCCTTACGCACAGCATGACAGGAAGTAACTAAAGTTTCACCATATTTTATGAACTTTGGTCGGAATATGTGTTTGTCAGGTAAAGATTATGGCAGGAGTGTGTTAGCTCCAAAGGATAACGACGAATCGACACCGGTCTCTAGAAACACAGCTTTTGTGAAAATGTATGAAGATGTTGGAAGGCGATCGAAAGTAACCTGTGAAAAGGGCGTTTTGAGGTATAATTTGCGGAAAAGGAACACAGAATTGACGATTGGACAGAGAGTATGGAGACAGAACTATGTTATCTCGGACGCAACCAAACACTTTAGTAAGAAATTAGCACCTACATATAAAGGACCTTTTATAGTCCACAGACGGATTTCTCCACGGACATACGAATTTAGAGATGAATATGGTGGAAGCCAGGGTGTCTGGCATCTAAAGGATCTAAAAGAAACACCTTACTTCTGTGATTAACCCCAAAGGGGTTAATCATCTTGTAGTAAGGGGGGATTTGTAACGTGTTAAAATTCTACTTTTATGTTTTATATATTGGCGAATGCGCGGTACATGATTTTTACTCTTAATTTCAGTAATTCAAAAGCAAATAAATAAGTAACCAGTAAGTTTTTGTGTTATTTAAGAAAGGAAGGACTATTAAAGAAGCTAAATTACAGTGATATACAGGTCTATGCCTTCTTTCCTTTCGGTTCATTTATTTATTCATCAACGTAATCACTTTTACATGTTATCAATACAATATACTTACTATAAGTAACATTCACCTATTCTAAAATTGTCTTTTTGGCTAGTTTTTTTGAAATTAAAATATGACATATACCATGGTTTACACGCTTCATTATAGACTTAACTTGGATCGATTTCAGGTATACTTCTCTGAATCGTTGCTTTCTTTCCACTAAAAGAAAAGCAAGAAGGAATGTAAGTAGGGCTGTCATTTAGATATTATTACTTTTGTTACCTTAGTGGTCACCTGATAGCTTCAATCAATTTCTGGGGTATGTGACAACTGATGGCCTAATTTCGAGCATTATTTGCGTACAGCTCTATTGTATTTTACGAGTTTCTCCTGGAGGGCCCCTTCCTTGCTTAACCATGCTCGGGTTGGTTTGTTTATATTATGTTCGCCTAAATATTTCTGGTTTGTATTGATCACCGTTATTTGTGGATAAGTGTTGCACTTTGCAGAACGTTCTGGGAATAGATTTTGACTGGTTTATGGTCAATTTTCCTAAAATAATTGCTGCTTAGAGCAGGGCTACATGTGTGTATACGTAAATATTTGATTAATTTCCACTACCAGAACACCAGGATTTGAGGGGTGATTTGGGGTACTTACTGTAGTTATTTTGCAGTTCATTCATGTTTTTGTATCATAAAAACTACAATTTTCAATCATTTCCTCCCCGTGTTTATTTATTTTCTGACTGACATCTGTCATTGCCATCTGATAGAGGGAAGGTTGGGAAGACAGTGTTGCCAACTTGATTAAGTAACCTGACACTGTTGCCAACTTGATGAAGTGACCTAACACACCCATCTCCTGGGGTATTTGTTGTTATCTAGGGAGAGATCTAGTAATATAGCCTAGAATCCAAAATTTTAGGGTACGCTTTGGTAAAAATCTCCGAAATTAATAAGCAGAAGTTTGGCAGAAAGCCCTTAAAAATCCTGTTTTGTCTTGAGGAACCTTTTCCTAATAGAGTTGCATTTAACTTCGCCTCAAATTACAATATCAGCAGAAATAATCTTGAAGCCTTGGTTTCTGCGCATGCGTAGGTTTCGAAAGGACAGATCTGGATTAATCTAGTTTAGAGAATGGAGACCAGAAGTAAATTAGATCTTATCAACAACACATTGCCGTGGGCGCATAACAAAGCTTTCTGGAAGTTATATTGTTTTAAGTGATTCGATAGTATCCTTTTTGTTAGGGAGTTTCTCCAGTTAACTCATCGTGGGCTTAAGTCATATATTGGAACTTTGTGTTAGTTTTTATGGAATTTGACTGCCCACTCTCATTGTGAGGAGCAAGATTCTCGACGTCACCACGTGCTACTTGACCCCGTTTAAGATCTAAAGGTAAATTTTTATGTGTATTTATTGTAATAGATAGTGTAGAGAGATTGATAATTCAGGTTTAATGGACAGAAAATGTTTATGCTAATTGATTTTCTCTTTCCAGGGTTTTTTTCTATTTTTGGTTTTAATTGTTTGGTTTCTGGTTTATTTACGTCTCCTTGGATTAGGGCGGCCTTCCTTTGTGTCCGGCCCCATTTTGAAGATCATTCACAGCTATCCCAGTTATTACTACAGGACTCCACGTCTGTCCAGGACTTCCTACCACCGAGGTTGTCCATCCTACACCTGTCAGACCTCAGTAGCTATCTTTCGCCGGTTCTAGACCAATCCAAATCCAAAATCCAATTCCCCCCACTCTTCACCCCACCAAATCCCCCCACTCTTCACCCCACCAAAATCCCCCCACTCTTCACACCACTCCTCTCCCCTCTCCGCTCCCCTCTCCCCTCTCCGCTCCCCTCTCCTCTCCCCGCTCCAAAAACAAAAAACAAAAACAAAAAAACAGACGACAAAGCACTCTTCACACCATCAAATCCTACCACTCTTATATCAAATCCAGCTCCAAAGGAGCTTTCAAAACCATTCCTCCTACCAGCTTTTCCCCACACCACTTTTATTGCTATAAATTCTCAATATTTACAGTATTTAACACACTTCAGATCATGTCTGCAGCAGTCCCTATTGATTATTCATGGGACGCAGAACATTGCGAAAGCGATAATCCACAAGAGTACATAGAAAACAATTTAATAATAACAAATCCACCTTCAAATCTATCTAAGAGTGCTAAAAAAAAGTAGTGGTGTAGCTGAAATTTGTAATCTAAATAGAATAGCTTATAAGAAATGGTTAGTATACTGTTGACCGACAGGCAATTAACATGTCGGAAATATTAAAAATTATTCTTGACAACATTGAAGAAGTATTCAGTCGGAACCAGTATTATGGGTCCTGTTTACCTGCAACTCTAATGGTTTGGGAACTTGCTAAAAAATATAATGTACATGTAGAACCAAAATGTGGAAAGATTTTCTATGATGAAATAGGAGGCAACATTCATTTTTGGAACGTGTTTAAAGGAGAAATTTACGATCCCACCGTCAAAGTTATAAAACATATGATACCAACCGTGGACCTTACGAAGTTTGTGTACAAAGAAGATCCTAGTATAAGCACAGATATGGAGACAGCAGTAATGTTGGATATTTTTAATCAGTTCCAGAGAACAAACAGAACACAGCTTTACTTTTCCAACGCTCCAGATAAACTTAAAACTCTTAGAAAAATTATCCATACAAATGTATCTAGATGTATTAAATAAAAAGTTTGTATTCTTTGTATTTATGTGTTATTTTATTAACCTCTTTGTGAAGAACCAGATAACCAATAAGCAAAGCTGCTAGATCACGAGTGTTACTTTTTTTTTAACCATAGAACCACAACGTGGTAAACACATACATGTGAGCACCCATTATAAGCGTGCCATGGATTGTTGTAAAGATGAAATTAAATGTAAAGTGTGTGAGCAAGTTCTACATATGATTATTTTATCAGACGTCTGTGTAATGTGTAACAAACCGGATGTGCAGAAAATCACAAACCATAAAATTGAAAAAACAACTTTAGAACAATTCTTATAATTGTATAATAGTTTTACATTGCTGGAGCACACACTTCGATAGCCCCCTGTATCCCAGGAAGCATGTTTCATGTGCAATAGAAACATAAAATAGAGTAATGTAGATAAACATATTGTTATTTTTTTCAAAAATAAACCTGTATTTTTATAAATGAATTTTTTTTATAAGTGTCAAACAATTTACCTTGAGTAACTTTTAATAGTAGAAGTAGTAGTATGTGGAACTGATTTCCCCCCACCCTCCCCACTCATAACATGACCTTGGCTTTTAATATATAAAAGGAGGGAATAAAGCTTGTGATTTTAGAGAAACACTATGAAGAAGGTTACATTTAACGAAAATATGAATAAAATCCATATATTGTTTGCATGGAAGTTTGCGTACAAACAAGCAAGGATTAGTGACTATGAGCAGTATGTGTTGAATAGATACCGCTTTCAAAATAGACTTCAATATGCTGAGAACCTACTAAAGGATGTTTTGGATGAAAATTATAGGAAGAAAATATACAATGAACGTTTTAAATAATTTTTGTTGTATTACAACCAATTCAAGCTCATATCCTCCCACCTCGACCATGTGGGCTTGACTTGAGTGGGGGAATATCTATAAATTTATACGCACACGGTTTCTGAAACACTATTTGCTAGAAATATGATTCAAAAACGAAAGCTGGTGGGTTGCAGAAAATCGGTGAAAAAGCTTAATCAAGAAGACAGAAGCAGATGCCCTGTTTGTTTATATTCCATGAGAAGAGAAGAAATTTGCACACCAAATTCGTGCAAACACAAATTTTGTATAAAGTGTTTAACAGAGTGGACGAAAACAAACGCACATTGTCCTCTTTGCAGAAGATTCTATTTCTAAATTGTTTTAAAAGAGACTAAGGAAAGATTCTTGTGAAGAAAAATGACAGTGCTGATCAAGCTCTAGTGATATTGTTGTACATAAGTGACATGAATTTAATATAGATATATAAGAAGTAAATAAAACCATGTTGTTAAATATAAAGTTTTTTTATTTCATTATATTACATCTTTTTTTAATATCCAAGATTTGTGTGATTTATCCATTCCCAACCATTTAACATAAACTTTGTTTCCTTTTCTTCTTAGCACCTTTTCCACGAGATACACGTTTGAATGTTTGACTTTCTGCAACTCCGGTTCATAAAAACTACCTAAAATTAGTTCATTTTTGTCATCTGTCAGCAAATATGTTCTTGGGTTGGTTAATTTAATTTCTTTAATTTGAAAAATTTCATTTGACCAGTTTGGTGTATATCCCTTTTGAAAAGCCTCCCTGTATTTACTAACCCTAACATAATCCCCTTGTTTAAATTTTGATTTTCTGGGGTCAATTGTTTTTATATTATTATAAGTTGATTTTAGAACATCTTTTTCATTTTCTTCATTTATATCAAGAGGTTTTAATCCTGCTGTTCTATGTTTAGTTGTATTATACTTAAAAACAATATTATTTAAGATATCCAACCATTTATAATTGCCTTGCAAGCTAAACTGTTTCCACATGAGAGTTTTTAAAGTTCTGTTGACCCTTTCAACAATACTTGCTTTGACTGTGGAAAATCTACTGTAGTGATTAATGTTATATTTTTCCATTAATTTATTAAAGTTTTTGTTGAAAAATTCTCTTCCTTGATCTGTATGTATGTTAGTTGGAGGCGTTTTCGCAAGCTTTAAAATTTTTTCCATAGCTAAAGTTACTTCCTCAGCAGTTTTTCTTTTAACAGGTTGAACCCAAACATATTTGGAAAATGTGTTTATAACAACTAAAATATATCTATATCCTTTATTTAGTTTTGCATAAGGTATCATTTCCACCAAATCTGCTTGCCATAAATCGTTTAAATTTTTAATAATAACCCGTCGTCGTCTAAAATTTTTTCTAGCAGGTTTATGTAACTTGTTGACTAGATCTTCCTTGATGTTGGTTTGTTTACTCATGACTTCTAAATGTTTAGTTTGTTACTTCTACAGGGCATTTTATTAACAATTCGCCATAAAAATCTTCTAAATGGCTATTTTCAGGACGATGAAAAGAAAGAACATCCCCTTTCTTTAACCGAATACCTACAGGGTCAGTGATCTTTTTTCCATTAATTTTTAAAAAAACATATTTTTTTGGATACTCTGCCCCAATTATTGTAGCAGATTCCATAGGAAAAACATATGTAATTCGTTTGTCTTGTAATAAATGGTAAACTCTATCGGACAGAGAGTAATTTCCCATAAAAGGTAATACCAAATTATAATATAGTTTAACAGCACTAAGGTCAACAAGTTTTATAATGTTATGTTCTTTACTATCTTTGCCAAAGATGTGGGAACCAAGCTTGTCAATAGACATGGTTGTTGCCAGCGGTAGAATAAGGAATAAATATGTGAGAATTAGTATTTATTTAATTATTTTTGCTTCTCTTAGTTCTTCTAAAATCGATATTATTTCATTTTGATGACCAGTATGTCCAGCCATTTGCGATGACATCAACAATTTCAATCTATCTATGATTTTGTTTGGATCGTCATAATAAACGCAATCCATTTTTTGTCTTGATAGATTTAACATAGCTCCTCCCTTTCCACTTTTTGTAGACAGATTTCTTGTAGAACGCGGTCTTTGTGGAGGTAACAAACGCGAAGTACTGGGTAGTATTGCACGATAACCTGTCTCTGTTGTGCTTCCACGCTTTAATATAACTTTTTGTAATAAGTAAGGTTTAACTATTGTCAAGTATTTAATGTCGGTTGAACCTTGAATTTGACTATCAGGATCAAAATTTCGTCTATATGCATTTGTCCTATTCAAAACATCCATATAATTTTCCATATCATTTGATGTATAACCAACAGGTTCTTTGCTTATACAATCCAGGTGTTCCCTCATACCTAACTCCTTCAACTTTAAAATCTTTTCCTATGAAACCACCACAGAATTAGCAATCTTATATTTATCTGCATCAACATCATGGCTAAACCCATATTTGTTATCAAATTTGCCTTCCGTGTCTTTTATTAGCCCATCCACGAAAGGTCTTAGAAGTGAATGATATGCTTCCAAATATTCTTCATAAGCAGGTGTTCTTGTTAATTCTAAAACATCTTGTCGCAACTCACCTATAGTTGGTTCAATTGTTGTTTCAGGGCTTGATTCTCCTAACTGTTGCGAATCTTCAAAACATACTTCTTCATCTCCTAAAAGTGAGGGCATGTGTGTTGGAAGATATTTACTATATGCATTTGATTTCCTTTGATTGATCTCTGGCGTAGGAAATTGAAATTTTGGGATCGAAACTAATTGTGGTGAATATACTTCTTTTTTAATGAACGGTTCTGTTTTAATTGTCTGAATTAACTCATGCAAAGGTTGAGTTATTGGTTAAAATTCTTTTTCCATACGAATTTCTTTATCAGATAAATCTGATTTTAAAGCTTTATACTTTTGTCTAACGGCTTGTCTAGTTTTTACCAACTCTTTCGCTGTTTTTTCGTCCATCTTTACAAAAGGTAGGTTGTATACTAGAAAATTATCGTTTTGTCAGAGAGTTATATAGTGGAAATAAAATTATCAAATCGTTTTCTATAGCGGCCACCATTAAATTCACAGTCTTTATCAATAACGACAAAGTCATATTTATGTTTCCAACACATTGAACACAAGTTTTTAAACTCCTGAAAGCTCATGTCACCATTTACATGATCATCATATATATGTTTCAAGTTTGTAGCATCCTGTTGAAAAATTACCAAGAGGTTGGCATTATCACGTATAAGTTGTTTAGGGATTGATGAATATGTTTGACACAAATAAAAACAATCTGTATTTTTATGACGTCCGAAACAAAAATAATCCCTCATAAGACTTTGATCAGTGCATACTATATCATCAAATACAATCAATGAATTTGGTTTTATTTCAGTGGGTGAAACAATATCCTCAGCGTTCGATGATTCAAAATAACCAATAAACTTTAGTGGAGCAAAAAGCCTTTTTAGATATTCATATTTTGATTGATATAAGGATTTTGAGTACACATATATGTTTTCAAATCTTAATCCATTAGGGTGTGTTATAAGAGAAACCATAACATTTGTCTTCCCACAACCCGATGGTCCTACTATTAAACATCTTTTACAGTTTCCACCAAATAATTGTCCATGTTTTCGATAATTATCATGACATAAATCAAAATTTTTTATCGGTAAAGAAAAATCTTGTTTTTTGATCTTCATTGTTTGAACATCGCTATTTAAGTAAGGTTATTTGCGTTTTTAATATAATGATTAGACATAATAATGTCATTCACTGCGTGGAAGGACAGAGAACAGGTAGTGGTTTATTAAATACTCTTATTAATAAATTACCAGTAGAGCTCCATATTCCTTCTTATAACTTTTGTGGGCCTGGTACAAAGTTAAATAAAAGGCTTGCCCGAGGTGATAAGGGAATTAATTTATTAGACGAAGCTTGCAAAGAGCACGATATAGCATATTCGGAATATTCCGATTTAAAAAACAGAAACGAGGCAGATAAAGTATTAGCTAAAACGGCATTTAATAGATTTAAAGCTTCAGATTCAAATCTAGCCGAAAAACTGTCATCCTTGGCTGTGGCCGGAATCATGAAAGCAAAAACAAAACTCGGTATTGAAATAAGAAAAAGAAGTCATAAACGCAAGAAAGGAGGTCAAATATCCTTTAACCAAGGTGTAAGAAAAGCACGTGAAGAGCTGGTTGGAAAAAAGTTTGCTAATATAAGAAATGCTGCCAGCACAGCTTTATCATCGATTAAAAAATTAAAAATAAAAGAACCTAAACAAAGAATTATTCCAATTCCAAAAACTGGTGGAATTTTACCTTTAATACCTATTTTTGCTGGTTTATCTGCTCTAGGAGCCCTAAGCGGGGGCGCTGCTGGCATCGCCCAAGCAGTAAATTCTGCCAAAAATGCACAGAAGAAGTTAGAAGAACAAACAAGACACAACAAAGAAATGGAAAAAATATCGATAGGGAAAGGGCTTTATTTAAAACCTAATAAGCAAGGGTGTGGTCTAGTGATGTAAGGATACGTATCCAAAAATCCGTTGGATCCGAATATTAAAAGAATCCGGATTATCCGGAACCGGCCGAGAACTTGAATACGGATTCGGAATCAAAATAAATTCGCATCGGGTGGTTACTAATGCAAAGTGCAAAGAGAAAACGGAATCGAGTGTAAGCGAACAACACGGTCTGCGATTTGGCATATTTGATATTGTGCTTTCTCTTTCTAATGACATTTCCTAAAAAAAGATGGCATAGTTATCGGGGTAACGGGTATCATATGAGATGAGACCCATTGGTTAAACTAGTCCCGCCTCACCCGAACCGAATTCAAACGAGAACGGCGCGACGCGGTGCCTTCTTATCCCTAAACTTCGACTTCGACTGGTATGATACCGATACCGCATCGACCTACCTAGCCGTGTATCCGGATAGAAAATGTTTTAGTCTGTTGCATGCATACGTATACATGATCTGTAACCGCTTTCGCGCGGGTCAAGAAATGGATTCGAATTCGGATAATGGATACGGATATTAGCTGATTCCGATTCCGTATGATTCGGATATCTAATGAATACGGATATTTACAACACTAGTGTGGTCTATATCTTAAACCATATTCAAAAAACTGTTAAATTTGCTACCTCGCCGACCTTTGACAAATATAGATTTATTAAAGTATGCAAAAATATTAAAGTTGCAACATTTCAGAGGTGTCTTTATGAGAAACAAGTTACCCAAAAAAATAAAAAAATATGAAACCGGTATTGTAAATTTAGATGATGTTATGGGGGAAGGCACTCACTGGACAGCGTATGTTAAAAATAATAATAACATAATTTACTTAGATAGTTTTGGAAATTTACGACCACCAAATGAAGTTATAACTTATTTCTATAGCGATGGTAGCAACAACAATATTAAATATAACTATGATAAATATCAATCTTTTAATACCTCAACTTGTGGACAGTTATCATTACAGTTTATTTATAATAATACGTAACTGTGTTTCCATGTTATTCTTATTACGACCATCATGTCGTTTACTATAGCTCTTTCCGCAAATTCAGCTATACTTCATGCAGATTTCCATCCACCTATTTACTTAGATCCTAACACTTCCTACGTTGTCGGACTTACCAACTTTGAAACTTTTAATGCAATACCAAATATTGATAAAAGTAATAATAAAGTATATTTTGGAAAAAATAATGAATTTTTAACAATTCCTACGGGAAGTTATGAAATGGACGATGTTAATAAATATTTACAGACTGAATTCCAAAAAAGAAACATTTCATTTCAGCTCTATGCAAATAACAACACATTAAAATCAACAATAAAGTCTACTACAGATATTATTTTTAAAGATGGTACAATAGGAAAACTTTTGGGTTTTAATAATGGGATAATATCTGGTGATGGAGTTCCAAGAACATCGGAAAATCCAGCAGAGATTATAAAAGTTAATTCTTTATGCATAGACTGCAGTATCGCAGAAGGTTCCTATCTGAACGGAAAGCCAGTACACATTATTCATCAGTTTTTCCCTAATGTTAGCCCTGGATTTAAAATAATAGAAAGTCCCCAAAATATTATTTATTTTCCTGTTACAGTAAAAGTAATAGATAAAATAACAATAAAGGTAATAGACCAAGATTTAAATATTGTTGATTTTCGAAACGAAACTGTAACTATAAGGTTGCATATAAAAGAAGTATAATGGTTATCCTTTATAATAGAAAAACCTTCAATTTGTTCACAAAAATTAATAAAAACTATAAGAAGACTAAACATCGTAAACCAAAGATTAGTAGAAAGAGAAACACACAAGGGATAACACCTGAAAATATAAGCTTTTTGAAATCTCCAGGTTTAAAGGTTTTAGTATAATGGATATCCTTAACGTAGCAGAAGGTCTTTTCATAGATAATTCAATTGTGCATTCCGAAGTTCATGGTTATGAACCATACCTACCTACAAAATTGGGAAATAATGATGAAATTATAATACCCGTTCATGAAGTAGACAAGTATACTCTTCCTTCCGAAAGCTTTCTTTACATAGAGGGTAAACTAACAAAAGATAATAATGCTATCTCAAATACATTAAAATTGATAAACAATGGGATTGCATTCCTTTTTAAAGAAATGCGTTATCAACTAAACGGTGTTACAATAGATTCAGTTAGAGACGTTGGGTTAACTTCGACAATAAAGGGATACATGTCGTATAATAAAAATGAATGTAATAGACTTAAAAACGCAGGTTGGTTTCCTATGGAATCTTCACAAGTTGTTGATGCAACGACAGGATTATTTAATGTTTGCATTCCGCTTAAATTCTTAATGGGGTTTTTTGAAGACTACAAAAAAATGATTTTAAATGCCAAACAAGAACTTATTTTAATACGAGATAATTCAGACAAAAATACAACAATTAATACTGCAGATGAAAATCCAAAAATTGAGCTTACTAAGCTAACTTGGAATATACCTCACATTTCAGTAGCTATTCCTCAAGAATTAGCATTATCTAAAATAATTAATAAGAATACTGATATAATAATTGCTTTCCGGAGTTGGGAACTCATCGAATACCCAGAATTATTAAAAACTAATCGTCATAACAGGCCTGCCAAAATATCTACGAAAGTTAATACCCCACGTCATGTAGCAATTGCTTTTCAAAAAGACTTAAGGGATAAATCAACAACTGATATGTCTCTATTTTCCAACGTTAAATTACGAAACATCAAAGTGTTTTTAAACTCTGAGAGATATCCCTACAACGATCTATTTTTAGACTTTGCTAAAAATAAATTTGCATCATTATATGAAATGTTTTCACAATTTCAAAAATCTTACTATGGATTAACACCTGAACCCATTTTTTCTCCAAAGGAATTTAATACTTATGCTCCTATCGTATATATCGATTGTTCACATCAGAAAGAAACAATTGAATCCGGACCTATTGTTATGAGAGTTGAGTTTGAATTACATGATGATCTTAAAGACAAAATATCTGCCTATTGTCTCATTATGCATGACAAAGTATTTAGCTACAATCCATTAACCAAAAATGTTAGACAACTTTAAAGCGCATGTCTAACTATATAAAATCAATGCTCTACTATTCTTTCCTACCATTATTGGTGAAGATCTAGAACTTCGAGTATCCTACTTTTTAGAAGAGCTGAAAAAATTAAAACAACAACTACAAGAATATTCTGACAAGAAATCTATGATTAAACAATTCTCACTTTTGAAATTATGAGGATATTAATTGTCGATGTGCAAGGATTTAACATAGAAAATAAGAAGTTTATTCCCAAAGAGTTGGCTGCCTATGATGGACACAAAATATGTCACTATATCTTAAAATCACCATTTGATATAAAATACCTACCACCTGACTTACATAAACAAGCTGTATGGTTAATGAAAAATCATCACTGTATTCCTTGGAATGAAGGATATACACCAATTCACAAATTTTCTGAAATAATCAAGAATCTAACAGAAAAGGCGGATCAAGTTTATGCGAAAGGGAAAGAGAAATCCGTATGCATCCGAAAATATTCATTAAAACCAGTCATAGAACTTCATGAATATCCAAAATTACAAGAAGGAGAAGCTCATTGTTTTTATCATTCTAAATCACCATGTATATGCGCACTTACTAATGTATACAATTTATATAATAATTATTTAATGATTGAATAAAACAAATAAATATAGTAAAGTTTTTTATTTCTTATAAATTAGGTTTCAAACACTTCTTGAATAATTTCAGGTGACAAAAACTTCTTTACTTCATCCAAATGCTCCTCAAATCCCATTTCTTTCATCGTGTACAGAAAAGACTTTAAATCAGAAGTATGCAAATATATGTTACAGGCTTCTGCTGCTTTTTCATATTTTCTAGCCATATCCATACATTCCGTATACGTATAGAATCTTTCGAATCCATACTCGGCTTCATGGGCAGCATCAAATTCTAAATTACTAAAGTGTTGTGATAGATTCTCTATAGCACTTGTTAGGTTATATGCTATTCGTTCACGAACATATGCTAACCACATCTTGTTGGAGAATGTACAGACTTAAAGTAAGTTCAGAGCTTTAAATATTAATTTAGGAGGTGGGAGGAATAAAAAGAAATATATATTTTAAAATTTTATTTTTCAATACAACTCTTTACAAATTCATTACATGCGAATGATTCTACATCCTCCACAACACAATCTGAGTAAAAGTTTAATAATTCTAAAACACAACAAACATTTAAACTATTTTCCATAGGTGTAATAACATCATATACATTTTTTAACAAATCGTCATTTTTCATAGAGATCCCACTAACCAAAATATTGTAATATTTGGAAAATTCCTGGTTTTTTAAGATATCAAAACGATATTTGATTAAATTTGCCAAATTCATTTATGGTATCACCAGCTAGGAATACTTCATTACCACCATCTTGTGTAATCTTGATAATTCTTGCATCCCCAATAAACACAAAGTGAATCTCATAACCATTTCCCTTCATGGGTTGCCACCCGGTGTTGTTGGAATAAATAAAGCTCATCATAATTCCTTGATTATTTAGGAAGGAGATCCATTGATCTTCATTAAAAGTCACATTTTCATTATATTTGTATCCACAGAGTTTAACAACAGGAATATATTTTCTCTCTAAGGAAAATCCAATGCTGACCCATTTGGATTTGGATTTGTTAATGTAGTAAATTGTTTCATTGACGAGAGCTGCATTGCGCTTCTTACTAATCTCTTGTTGGTTTCCTGTTGGTTGATACATTTTCAGATGCTTGCTTGAAATAATGGTTGCAGAACTGTGGGTGAGTGTTTAAATAAGCAAGCGTGGTAGTGGGGATAGCAAGAGTGGTGGGGATAGTAAGAGTGGTGGGGGGGATTTAAACACTAATCTTATAGATTTAAACATCATTTAGCGACTAACCATGAATGAATGTAAGACAGAACTTTTTTATCGACATTCAAGGATATAACAGTTCATTTGGATACATTCCAAAAGAATTTGCGATTTATGATGGGATTCGTTGCTCAAATTATCTGTTTAAATCACCATTTCAAAAAAATATGTTATCTGCTCTCGATCTCAAAATGGTTAAATGGGCCGAAGAGTATCATGGATTGGAATGGAATTTTGGAAATATAGAACGTAATGAAATTGATGATATTTTAAAGCATGTGTTAGAAGTTTACCAATCACCCAAAATTTACGTGAAAGGGAATGAAAAAATAAACTTCTTAAAAAAGTTTTTGGATGAAGATTTCATATACGCTATTCCCATTGGACAAGAACCAAAATTAAGTAAATTTGAGAAAATTCCAGAATGTTATTTTCACAAAAATGTGAATCCATGGCATTGTGCATTAGCAAACGTAAAATTGTTATATAATTATAGGCATTGTTATCAATAAAAACCTTTATTATTATATATATGTTTTGTTATTGAATTTTATTTATAATACAAATATACTTTGAATAATATATATATCCTATTGAACATATAAACACTACTAACAATATACTTAATAATACTACACACACATTTGAATTACATTCTTCTATACAAGATTTTCTATACAACTGATTCCATTCCTGTGTAACTATTGAAGTTTTATTGAAATAATATAATCTTAACTTATACTGTACAACGGTACAGTCATTTATAATATTATCATCTATTTTGTGGGTTATTTATATTCATTCTTTTCCATGTTGAAGGCCAACTATCATTATTTACATTATTCACAGATAGACAAATAAATGCTTTTCGAACATTAGGATCAACTTGTATGAACAAAGTATTGTTAACGAATGCTGATAGAAATATAATTCCTACTGGTAGCAGAGCCATTTTCAAAATAAAATATTTTTCCAGGGTTCTTATGTTTTATATTCGTCATGAACTAAATCTTTTAGAATATCAATTACATTATTAACTTGGTCATCATCAGTCTTGGATTTCTCTTCCAAAATACTTATATGTTTGTGTCCTCAAGCTAAAGTTCTAAAAGAATCTGGAATTATATAGCGTTTGTCATCTTTTGGAGACAAAGCAACCTTATTTTTTAATTGTGTAAACATGTCATGTAAAATGGAATGAAAAATATTCATTTTTCTAAATTTGATCTCAGAATTTTCAACTACGTCTTTATAATCTTGTTTAGTAATGGAATTTTCTATAACATATTTTTTAACTCCCTTTGCCTTTTTTTCAGATTTCTCTTCTAAATTTACACAGTAAGCTTTTGCGCCCGTACCGTAAAAACTTGAAATTGGTTTGCGCGCAAATTCATCTTTCATTCGTCCTAATACTGATTTGTTTATAGTTAAATTATGTATATTGTTTTCATTGTAATTAGAAGTGTCAAACTTCTCTAAATTTTCCTGCATATCTTGATAAAAGTTTTCAGTCTCTACTTGCAAGATCAAACTGTCTGTATCCGTGTATAACAAAATTGCTTCGTCTCCATACTTGCTTTTAATATAGTCATAATAAAAATCATATAAAACGGTTTTTGATAATTCCAAGACTGTAAAGCCAACATAAACAGGTTTATTGTAAGTCACTTTTACTCTTTCCATTTGTATCGCAACCAAGTTTTCATTAAAGACCAAACGATTTTTAAAATTTGGTTTAGCAATCAATGTCTGCGCTCCTTGCTTTTTACCAATATTCTCCCAGTGTGTGATTAATCTAATGTCAACTCGCTTGTCAATGTTTTCTAAAGATTTACCGTAAATGGCATTATTAAATAATTTATAAGCATCCTTTTCCAACTTATTTTTAGATTTGTTCCTCATTTCGGTATTTAAATCGATGTATGGTTTAAGAAATGCAGCTTGTTTAAATTTAATAACTCTATGAATTTTAGTTAATTTTAATCCATTTTGAAGCACCTGTTTCAGATTTCGGTAATGAATAACATATTTTTCTTTATGGTTTAAATTACATATTAATTTCTTTTGTTTTGAACCTGGTGCACAAATATTTTCAGCCAAAAAAGGTAATTCGTTGTGTTTTACATGTAAATTTCGAGGATACTTTAAATCTACTTCCAAAACGAACCCGAATTCAGCATCATCAGATATAGACATCACATCAAGGGCTTCAATTTCTTCATCGTTCAACCAAAAAAAATCACTTACGGGGAGACATTGACTCATACTATGTCCATACAAGTTAGTGGCATCCAAATACATTATAAATGAATTTGGTTTGCTTGGATCATAATTTTCCAAGAATTGATTATTAGCTTCAGCTTTTCGAACGCTGCAATGACAGACACCACCTCATATACTATTTTTAAAAAAATGTATCATATCTATATCCGTTAATAATTCTAATTTAACATCAGTCATTTTTAACATTGAATCCCAACTTAAACCTGGTAATGTGTAATACTGTGCAGGATCCAGCTTAAAGTTATTTAAAGATATATTTCGAAAAGCTTCAAAAAAAATTGTTAATATGAGAACATCTGACAATAAATAAATTTTGGTATAATCCATAAGATTTTGACAATTAAATAAATTCCAAATAGTAATTGCTCTATTGTAATCCGATGGACACATAGGTTCATCTTTAAGCTTATCATAAAAATGTTCAATAGCTGGGAGTTGATTTTCATGTAATTTTTCGAAAGAATCAACATAGGAATAGGGATAAACATCTTTTCTACGAATTTCATTAAACTGGTTAGGATCTTCAAAATATTTTTTAAACTCAATGCACTGATTTGGTTCCAAGCTTTCACCAAGCTTTTCCAAAGAGGAACCAACGAAACGGAATGAATCTAAAAATCTCATTTTAATAAATATATTTTTTTCTTTATTATCCTTGTCTTTTACTTTGTCTACTAATATGGATTTTGAAAATGAAATATATTTTTCTTTGGTTTGTGCAAGTACATCAATATTATCTTCTTCACAGCATAATTGTTTAACAAATAAATGACTATCATAACCAGTTAAATTATGGAAAAAGATAGGTCTAAAATTTATAATTTTAAAATTTAGATTGCAGATACTGTGAGCTGCATTTCGAAATTTACCAGTTAAATGATCGTGATCCCTTACTTTTTCATTTTCTTCAAGTTTTTCGTTACAAATATGACAAATTGTGCTATTTTTATAAGCCAGCTCTTCCTCATCTGATAAAGGAAGCATTTTCACTACAGGTTTAAGATGTTCATTATAAATTGTATGTACATGACCTTCAATTCGTTTACAAAATTCATCAGCTGCATGCAAACCAAAATATGAATCTAATACCGACAAAGAATCATCATATGAACATTTAATGAAATAACAAAAAGCATACGGTTCATGTTTAAATGTATTTAAAGTATAAGAATTCTGTTCGTTTCCTGGTCCTTGATGCTGTAAAGGTTTTAAAAAACATTCAAAGTCTGCATATATGACAAATGGAACTTTCAACTGTTTTTGAAAATTTTCAAACTGTAAAATATTTTCTGGTATATGCTGACCGTACTTATTAATTTTAATGTCGTTGGTAGGAACTTTTGTAAACAAATGATTACAATCATGTGATTGATGTTGTTTTAATTTTTCCATCGAAGTAAAATACACTAAACAACCATCACAAAAATATTTTTTATGGTCTCTTTTATTTACTTGTGCTGATACTAATCTAGACATGTCCTTAATCCAACAATAATGGTTGTTTTCACCTTCACTTATCAACAACAAATTTATGTGCGCTGGAAGTTTTTTACTGGTGTAATGAAGAGGACCAACCACTTCATACTTGAATTTATTATCTTCATAAACACTCTCTAAACCGTAAACATTTATAGATATTTGATTAAGCGTTTCAAATTTATGTATATCTTTCAATTTTACAGGAAACTCTATTCCTTCAAAACTTAAATACTCAAAAGGATTTTGATATGAACTTGTTCTGTCAACATGATTTTCAGTTGGAATAATTCACTTATCACACTCCATGCAAAACAATATGAATCATTATTTTTGATATTAATAACAGCTTTTTTATTTGAAATTTGTTTTGGTAATGGTATATACGATGAAGCTCTAATTGGATTAAATTTATTTATATTAAGCTCCAAATGTAATATTTTTTCCAATGCCCAACCTGATCCATTTTCTGTGAATATTGACACCTTCTCTTTAATTTCAGACAAAAATTGTTTATAAATATCAGATAAATCTGTTGTTGAAGTTATCATCTTATTTTTCGTATTAAACGATTTAGTTTCGATTGTCTCTTTGGTTTGTAAAATGTATTGTCCAAATAGTTCTACATTAATCTTAACACTTCCATGCTTAACTAACTGTTCGGAAAGTAAACTTATAAACTTTTGTTGTACTTCATCAAAAAATTCTTCAATGTCCACGTACTTTTTCGATGGCAGCAACATGTAAGACACAATCCTGTTTTTAAACGCAGAAGTTAAAATTTTTACATTATCATCACTTTTAAGTGCACTTT
The DNA here is from genome assembly GCA_963971165.1 of Philopedon plagiatum. Lineage (NCBI taxonomy): Eukaryota > Metazoa > Arthropoda > Insecta > Coleoptera > Curculionidae > Philopedon > Philopedon plagiatum. The sequence continues at coordinate 46,360,254 of OZ020192.1, read as the reverse complement.
TATGTAGGTTTGACCGTAAATGCGCAGCAAGTTTATTTTTCACATACCAAGTATCACAATCTTTACATCGCGATAAAGTAAGTTTAGGTATTGGAGGTCTGTCTTCTTTAATATCTTCTATTTTAGCTTTTTTCATGGACACATCACATACCGGGGTATTAGCCTTCCTTTTTTCTCGCGAACAAGATGGTCTCATGACACACGATTCTCTTTTATTTATGTCTATGCACGTTCGATTGATGAGTAAAACTCTTGTTGCATTCACTGCACTGATACATCTTGAGAACTGAACAAAAAAAGCAGAAAAGACTGATACTTATTCAACAATTCTTGGGATATTTTATCTGGTTTCACAACACTTTGCACAATACTGTTTTTGCAAACTAAACAATTAATATAATATCAACGCTAACTAACCGCTGAGGATATATAGCTAACAAGGAGAAAGCACAACTGTCGAGCTCAAGGTGCGACTGCAGACACTTAAGAACGAAAAGAGAATATAAAGAGAATCCGTCTGGGCGGGGCATACCCATGCGCATCTCTATTGCGCAGATGTAAAAAAACGAAAAATATAAAAAAAAAACTTTTTTTTGAGCCGCCATTTTTTTTTTGAGCCGCCATTTTTTTTATCCGCCATTTTTTTTTATATGCGCAGTAGACCAAAATGCGTACCACGCGCACACCGAGCGTGCTAGGCATGCGCACGGAGTGTTAGGAGATGTACTTTGGTGTATACATTCCAACCCACCCACTTTTAAGAATATAACTCCAATAGTGAAGCTACAAATAAAAAATTTGTTGTTTGAGCGGTTCCTTTCTACCGCTCTACATATGGGGTCTGTATTGACCTGTGTATTGTTCGAATTAGTACAACACTTGCGTTTTAACCGCACTTACCCTTTTAAGTAACGCGCTGTAATACGATGAAATGAGTGAAGCTTTGCGTAATGATGTTTAACGATTTTGAGTGGGGGGATTTGGTGGGTGAAGAGTGGTGGGATGCTGTAAATCCATGGATTAATGAATAATACTTCTAATTATTTGTTTGACATTTATAAAAATACATTTATTAAAATACAGGTTTATTTTTGAAAAAAATAACAGTGAGTTTATCTACATTACTCTATTTTATGTTTCTATTTCACATGAAACATGCTTCCTGGGATACAGGGGGTCCATCGAAGTGTGTGCTCCAGTCAGGACGATTATAATGTATAAAACATGGTAGTTTAATTTGAAGATTAAAACTTGATTTATAAGACATTGGTAATTTTCCCCATACATCCAAGAGCTCCGAAGGATCTGCATAATTAATTAGATATTCCAAAGGTAACATTTCTAGTTCGTCTGTAGTAAAATCCTGCAAGGTTTTCTTTCCGCTTACATGACTAAACATTACATTTGCTGTTGGACAATACATAGTTTTTCTTTTTTGCTTCCAATTCTTGAACTTTCTTTCTCTGTTGAGTTCGAAACTTTTTTAGCACTCTTAGATAGATTTGAAGGTGGATTTGTTATTATTAAATTGTTTTCTATGTACTCTTGTGGATTATAGCTTTCGCAATGTTCTGCGTCCCATGAATAATCAATAGGGACTGCTGCAGACATGATCTGAAGTGTGTTAAATACTGTAAATATTGAGAATTTATAGCAATAAAAGTGGTGTGGGGAATAGCTGGTAGGAGGAATGGTTTTGAAAGCTCCTTTGGAGCTGGATTTGATATAAGAGTGGTAGGATTTGGTGGTGTGAGGAGTGTTTTTTGTCGTCTGTTTTTTTGTTTTCGTTTTTTTGTTTTTGGAGCGGGGAGAGGAGAGGGAAGCGGAGAGGGAGAGGGGAGCGGAGAAGGGAGAGGAGTGGTGTGAAGAGTGGGGGGATTTTGGTGGGGTGAAGAGTGGGGGAAGTGGGGGGATTTTGGTGGGGTGAAGAGTGGGGGGATTTTGGTGGGGTGAAGAGTGGGGGGATTTGGTGGGGTGAAGAGTGGGGGGAATTGGATTTTGGATTTGGATTGGTCTAGAACCGGCGAAAGATAACTACTGACCTCAGGCGATTGTTGCTGGCTCACCACTCCCTCCATAGAGAAGAAGCCGAGGCCTTACCAGCTTAAGGAGACCGCAAGTTTTTAAATCATTTTTTTATTATATCGACCCATTCTTTTGTTGCTCAACAAGTAAAAATAAGTATATTTATCTCAAAATTTTAGCTCGATAAGCAAACACGATACCTTTTTCTGTCCCTCCTAAATGTAAAATTTACGATATAATGTATACAGTGTGGTCGTTTAAGTGTGCAACATATGGGAAAGTTTTTTATTACCGATTTCTCAGAAAATTTTATTCTTGATAAAAGTTGGTGCACGTTCGATAATCATATTGGGTGTACTTGGAATGGTTGCAAGTCAAACGGTGTACAGGGTAGGGCAAAAAATATAAAATTTCTACAAGAATAAAGTACCCCTATTTCAGAATATTCAGCAAAATGTTATTAAGAAAAGGTGTTTAGAATTAAAAGTTATGCATAGGTTTGGAAACATGACCTCATAAAATAAAAAACAAAATTTTTTTGAAAATATTAATTATTTCCTAAAAAAAAATTTTTTTTTATTATCACCCTAAAAACCTTCATAAATTAAACAAAATCAAATCAAGTTCACACATCTTTGTTCAAATTCAAGCATATTTGTAAAATTAACTTAGCTTTTTAATTTATTAAGGAATCACAAACTTCATGTTTGTTGCAAGGACATTAAACACAACTTTAAAATACCGTAAAAATTATTTTTAACAAGATAAAACATTAGTAATGATAATTTTCAAATTAAAAAACTCTCATTTAAATTACAAAATATTTATTTTAAATGTTTATTAGAAAATTGTACAAAATAATCGACAAACATGAAATCCTACTAAAATAATCGCAGATACCTATGGAAAGAAAACAAATAAGGGTTAAAAGTAAACATTATGACAGTTTGGTGGCATTATTCATTCTTAAATAATTATTGTTATTAGCTGATCTCAAATGCCTCCTCCAGTAAAGTTAACGTTAGCCGAAAAGGCAGAATTAGTGCTAATATGTGGAGAACACTATAAAACAGTGCGTGAAGCAGAGATATATTCAATGAACGACATCCAGATAAACAAGTCCACTATTCAACCATAAGCAGAATTTTAAATAATTTTAAACAGACAGGGTCTTTAGAGTATAAATATAAAAATGAACGTACCAAAACTGTATGTACTGAAGAAAATCAATTACAAGTACTTCAAGCAGTTGTTGAAAACCCTAGAAGATCCACCCAAGAAGTGCATGCTTATACGGGTATAAAAAAAACCTCTATTAAGGAGATTCTTAAAAAACAAAAATATCACGCCTATAAGCCAATGTTTATTTGCACGTTTCAAAGACAAGACTATGACTTGCGGTATGATTTCTGCATGTGGATTCAAGGAGAAATAGAAGATCAACGTGATTTCCATAGACACATGCTTTTTGGGGATGAATCCACGTTCACTACAAATGGCGTTGTTTCTTCCCAAAATTGTAGGTGGTGGTCGGACGAAAATCCAAATTTTGTCATTGACAACAAAAACCAGTATTACCAAAAAACAAACGTTTGGTGCGGTATTATTAACGACAAATTAATAGGGCCGTTCTTTTTTCGCCAAAACCTAACTGGTGATACCTATTTACATTTTTTGGAAAACGAACTAACAGATTTTTTGGATAATATGAGTATACAAGAACGACGTAAATTATGGTTTGTACATGATGGTTGTCCGGCTCATTCTGCTAGAATTGTTTCTGAATGGTTAAATGGAGAATTTGGTGATAAATGGTTAGGACGAAATACCGATCCACGGTGGCCTCCTCGTTCGCCAGATCTCACCCCACTAGATTTTTTTTTATGGGTATATTTAAAGCAAAAAGTTTACAAGGATCGGCCCTTTAATAATGTTGGGGAGCTTGAAATTTCGATACGATTTCATTGCAGAAATATTCCAGCAAGTGTATTGCGATCCACGCTTAGTGAATTTTATGATCGGACAATTAAATGCATTGAACGTGAAGGTGGACATACGGAGACGCGTCGATAATTTTTTTAAACATACCTAATATAATTTTTTCCTGCATTTCAAATATTGTCTGTTTAATTTTTTTTAAATTTGTTTATTGTTAAGTTATAATAAAAAGAAGCCGATAAAAATTGACAAAACCATTGGCACCATACTCAAATACGTTTAGGAACATTGTATTTCTTGACTTTGCACTAAACGCAGACATAATGCATGCATTGTTTTGTTAATAATGCCCCACAACGCCATTATGTTAGAATGATTTCATGTTTGTAGATTATTTTGTACAATTTTCTAATAAACATTTAAAATAAATATTTTGTAATTTAAATGAGGGTTTTTTAATTTAAAAATTATCATTACTAATGTTTTATCTTGTTAAAAGTAATTTTTACGGTATTTTAAACTTGTGTTTAATGTCCTTGCAACAAACATGATGTTTGTGATTCCTTAATAAATTAAAAAGCTAAGTTAATTTTACAAATATGCTTGAATTTGAACAAAGATGTGTGAACTTGATTTGATTTTGTTTAATTTATGAAGGTTTTTAGGGTGATAATAAAAAAAAAATTTTTTTTAGGAAATAATTAATATTTTCAAAAAAATTTTGTTTTTTATTTTATGAGGTCACGTTTTCAAACCTATGCATAACTTTTAATTCTAAACACATTTTCTTAATAACATTTTGCTGAATTCTCTGAAATAGGGGTACTTTATTCTTGTAGAAATTTTATATTTTTTGCCCTACCCTGTACACAGTTTGACTTGCAACCATTCCAAGTACACCCAATATAATTATCGAACATGCACCAACTTTTATCAAAAATAAAATTTTTTGAGAAATCGGTAATAAAAAACTTTCCCATATGTTGCACACTTAAACGACCACACTGTATAATACTAATGTAACAATTTACTGATACTAGTTATGTGTCATTGAATATTTCTTTTGTTTTGGTAGTTAACCAATGGGAATCCTATCGTGTCCCATATGTTAAATTTAAGTCAGGGGATATAATAGAGTATGTGCGAAAGTACTGTAAACTAGACGTAATCACGTTTGGGGACTGAGCGGGCGCCGGTTATACCCCCTTAAGGCTCATTTATTGAATTACACGGTATTACGTTTTTTTTTAATTTGATATTAATATAACTATTTGTATTATACTTTTAATTGGTCATTACAATATAACCAATTTGTACTAAATTTTAACTGGTTATTAATATAACCAATTTGTTGTTTTAAGCGTTGTTGTTTTATTGGATACTAGTATCGGAACGAGTGTTGGTGGAAGGCAGACTGCAGCCAGGGGTTTGACAATTCGTGATTTTTGTCTTTCCTCGTAGAACATCAATATACAGGGGCTTGGTGTAAAACCTTTAAAATCATGTGGCGCTCTAAAATATAAACATCTTAACTCCAACCCATCTTCGCTGTTTAAAATCTGGCGGCCACCATTTTCCCCTGGAACAATTCGTTGCCAGTCTGTGGTTAAACTTGACCTAGTTTGGTACTAGGGATCATTTTTGTAAATTGAAAGTTATTTTTATTAGTCTTTGGTTTAATATAAAATAAGCGTCGCAACATTTCTTAAGTTTAGGACTGACCGTCATTGCCCAGTGACCGTGATTCCCCCTTTCTCACCTAGATTCTAAAAGCTAATTAGGTTTTGATATAGGGGCTCAAAAGTCCTGGCTTGCTTTCAGTCAAATTTAGCCTAGCTACGGCACTGATCGGAGCAACTATTCTTATGTTCCGTCGAAACGAAATCGCTGGACAATTTACAGCTGGACGTGTTCCATTAAAAAATCGGACATTTTAAGTGCGCCAGTGGCGGTTGGTGAAATTTTAAAGTTGTGTATATCTGTTGCTACTTACAGGACCCATGCCAAATTCACGGGTTTTGATAGTGAACCTACTAGAAATGTTTTGGTAAAGAAAAACATATTTTGTAATTTTCGAAAAAAAGTTGAATTTTGCCCTAGCAGACCCTGGGAAAAAAATTAACACGTTTAGGTATTTTATTTATTATTTTCTCTAAACAAATTTTACATTATTTTGTCGAAAATGTTTAAAGTTTCAGAGAAAAAATGTGTTAGTAGAAAGTTATAGTCATGTGAATTTTTTAAGCCTAAAATATAATTAAAAAAAATCAAATGACTATAACTTTCTACTAACACAATTTTTTCTTTTGAAATTTAAAAAATTTCGTCAAAATGATGTGAAATGTGTATAGAAATAATAATAAATAAAATACCTAAACGTCTTCATTTCTTGCCACGGTGTGCCAGGGCAAAATTCAACTTTTTTTTTCGCAAATTTCAAAATATTTTTTTTTACCAAAACATTCCTTTTAGGCTCACTATCAAAACCCCTGAACTTGGTATGGGTCTCGTAAGTAGCAACAGAGACATACAACTTTAAAATTTCACGGGCTGAGCCTGCAGTGCGCTCTCAGATTGCTCGCGGTTGATCTGTGTCCACGAGGTAGATCAACAAAATGAGAATGAAAATGGCAGAAGCAGGTTTTCTGCCGACGATAGTTCTAACAGAAGCTGTTGTACTCGTTTCGAAGAATGAAGCTATTGAAATAATTAAAATATTAAAAACAGAATAATTCCAATTAAAAAACCCAAGGTTGCAAATTTTGATCAGGATGATATTAATAAATACGAAGATCAAAAGATAAGATTTGTCTTTATTTATATTAGCAATATTTGGTAGTAATTCATACATGTACACGTATTTAATATATATTTATATATATATATATATATATATATATATATATATATATATATATATATATATATATATATATATATACAGGGTGTTTCCTTAAGGGTGATGAGGTACCATATCTCAGGAATTGATACTCCAGGAGCTTTGGAAAAAAAATCCTAAGAAGGAAAGCGGCCAAGAGAAATTGATGGAAATAATTTTTAAGTTCCTAACTCTGCCGCTAGGGGGCGTAATTGCTGTGGTCATGTAAGAAAAGACATTTTTCTGGAAATTATCCCTATAAAAGCTATCAAAAAAATATTACACTGATAATTCTACTAGAATTCTACATCTTTTTGGTTTAACACTTTTTGCTGTAAGATGTAAAATTAGGGCGGAAGAGGAGGGGGAAAGTCTACTGATAAAAGTGTCCATAACTTTGGTTTCACTCAACCGAATTTGATGAACTTGGTCCCGTTTAAGAAAGGAAGGCTTGCTAATTTAAACAAAATAATGGCTGTGTTACATTGATTTTCGCGGCACTCGCTAGAGGGCGTTATTTGAGAAACTCTTTGTTTTTCCAATTTTTCTCCAAAATTTTAAATGGAATGACATAGTTATTATATCATAATCGAAAAGTAGAATAAATTTGCAAGAGAAAATGTAAAAAATTCGATTCGATATCTTCATTAGTTTCGGAGTTATAGCCAAAAGAATAATTAATACCATGTTAATTGAAAAAAGCAATTGTTTTTATAGGTCCGTGGTCAAGCGTGCCATGGAAAATAAAAAAAAAAATTTAAACTTTTTATTAAGTGTTTTTTTTTCACTTTTTACTCCATTACTATTGCCTTTAATTTACTAACCTGACGTATTATTAAAAAATTACCTAGTAAGCCATGAAACAAAATCGGCAGGTTGTCAGGGAAACAAACAAATTGAAATGTCACTTTAATCAATCTTTAAGTATCTCTCAAGATTTTATCTAGGATTTTCTGTGAATTTTGAGTTCATCGTTATTCAACTTTTGTGCTGCATCTTTCAAAAATGGCATATACCAACGCCGAGGCTTACGATATGCTTGCCGTATATTTTCAGTGTTTTGAATATGCTGTCAGGTATCCTGAGCGAAGACCCCATAGTAGAAGTGTGTTTCGGCGGTTGGCAATACGTCTTAGAACAACGGGTAGTATAGGTCCCATTCCAGTGCCCATCAGGAGACGTTCAGTAAGGAATGAAGACAATATTATAAACGTTCTCGCGTACGTGCAACTGGATCCGCACTTGAGTATCAGAAACATTTCTTAAGACTTAGGTATAAGTTGCACTACAGTGTTCCGAATTTTAAAGGATTTTAAGCTGCATCCCTATCATTTAGTTTTACACCAGGTCCTTTCAGATACTGATTTTGACAGGCGGCGGGATTATTGTTATTGGTTAAGAGGTATGTGCAACGGAAATTGCCAGTTCCTCTCCTTGATTTTATGGACAGATGAAGCAACTTTTACTAGTTGTGGTAGAGTCAATTTGCACAATATGCACTACTGGTCAGAAACCAATCCTCATTGGATGCGGGAAGTTGATCACCAAAACAGGTGGAGTGTCAACGTGTGGTGCGGAATTTTAGGAAACAGAATTATCGGACCGTTTTTCTTTCATGGCCACCTAAATGGCGACTCATACTTAAACTTTTTACGAAATATCCTGCCTATCCTTTTAGAAGATGTGCCTCTTGATATAAGAAGATCCCTATGGTATCAACATGATGGATGCCCGGCCCACTTTTCTGGAAGAGTCCGTGACTTTTTAGATGCTAGTTACCCAAATCGTTGGATTGGAAGGGGTAGTTTGTTTCCGTGGCCACCTAGATCCCTCGATTTAACCGTGCTAGATTTCTACTTGTGGAGAAGAGTAAAAGAGATTGTTTATCAAACACGACCAACCACACGGGAGAATATGATTGAGAGAATTCAAAATGCCATAACTACGATTTCACGAGCTGAAATTGAAACTGCCGTTTCCAGCACTAGAGAAGAATGTAACACTTGCATTTTGCAAAACGGTGGTCATTTTGAACATTTATAAAGTATTTGTTTGTTGTTTGTTTTTAACAAGATTTCTATGGCTTGATAAAGAACGTGAAGGTGGTTGTGGTTTTTATTGTTGTTTTGGCCCGTTGGCCTTTAAACACGCTTCAAATCTTGCGTTTCGCATGGTTTGGACCAGTCCTAAGCCTGAAGGAAGGTAAACAAAAACAAAACAATAAATAAAAATCATGAGTGTGAAATAATAAAATCGGTTTAAAAATTAAATAAAAAGAGAAAAACACACTTAATAAAAAGTTTAAATTTTTTTTATTTTCCATGGCACGCTTGACCACGGACCTATAAAAACAATTGCCTTTTTCAATTAACATGATATTGATTATTCTTTTGGCTATAACTCCGAAACTAATGAAGATATCGAATCGAATTTTTTACATTTTCTCTTGCAAATTTATTCTACTTTTCGATTATGATATAATAACTATGTCATTCCATTTAAAATTTTGGAGAAAAATTGGAAAAACAAAGAGTTTCTCAAATAACGCCCTCTAGCGAGTGCCGCGAAAATCAATGTAACACAGCCATTATTTTGTTTAAATTAGCAAGCCTTCCTTTCTTAAACGGGACCAAGTTCATCAAATGCGGTTGAGTCAAACCAAAGTTATGGACACTTTTATCAGTAGACTTTCCCCCTCCCCTTCGGCCCTAATTTTACGTCTTACAGCAAAAAGTGTTAAACCAAAAAGATGTAGAATTCTGGTAGAATTATCAGTGTAATATTTTTTTGATAGCTTTTATAGGGATAATTTCCAGAAAAATGTCTTTTCTTACATGACCACAGCAATTACGCCCCCTAGCGGCAGAGTTAGGAGCTTAAAAATTATTTCCAGCAATTTCTCTTGGCCGCTTTCCTTCTTAGGATTTTTTTTCCAAAGCTCCTGGAGTAACAATTCCTGAGATATGGTACCTCATCACCCTTAATGAAACACCCTGTATATATATATATACAGGGTGTCCTAAATGCCGTGGGTCACTATTGCTATATCAGAAACGGTAAGAATTACGAGGTCGTTTAAATTAGAGAAAAGTTGCCTTTTTTAGCGATCATTTAAAATGTGCTTACAGTGTTGCCAAATATCTTGTAGTTTTAGAGATATTAAGGAAAATGTAAAAATTCCTTAAATTTTCTTAACCAAATATCTCGAAAACCGGTGATTTGATCGAAAATAGTTTAGTATAAAAAATGTATGTTTTTTTTGTTCTCTACTAAACGCACTTAACAGTTTCTTCAAGTGACGTTTGACATTTGAGATATTGCTACCAACTCACTTATTTTAAATACGGACCTGGAATTTTTTTTTCATATTTTGAAAGAAGATTAAATTTGCAATCCAGTGGTATACCACTCAAATATGTTTTCCGACGTTTCGAGATGTAAAATTCATCATAATTTTTTTCATAAATGCCCTTAGTTCGGTCCTGATATTTGGTGTTTGTAGTAAAAAAGTATCAAAAATCAGTTACTAAATAACAATTGATATTTTACATCACTTAAAAGTAATTGAAATTTATTTGTGTTTGAATAAACTACAGAAAAAATTACGTACTAGAGCGTCCCTAAGGATAAGAATTTCAAAAATTTTAATAGCCTTGCATTCTAAAAAACTTTTCCCAATATTTTAAAATATGATTATAATAATAACTACTCCAAATGCTGAAAATGGCCACCATTATTTTGTAAGCATTTCCGCGCTTTGTAAATAACATTTCGTTGAATTCTTCGTAACGTAGGTGTAACTTTGTTACATGCCTGCTGAATTCTTTGAATTAGTTCATTTATATCGCGAGGTGTATTATAGTACACCTGATCCTTGATAAAACCCCATACGGAAAAATCCAGGGGGGTTAAGTCTGGAGATCGCGCCGGCCAGTTTATAGGTCCGTTGTTGCCAATCCAATGGTTAGGTTTAAAGTTGTTTAGAAACCTTGTACAATGCCGGTCTCGATGTGCTGGCGCGCCATCCTGTTGAAAGTACACGAAGTTTCTTAATACGTTGAGAGGCAGGTCGTCTAAAAGATCTTGTAAAGTGCCTGTTAAAAAATTAAGATACATAGCGCCATTTAAATGTTCATCAAAGAAGAACGGACCCAGTACTTTTGTATCTAGTATCCCGAGCCATACATTTATGCCGAATCTCTCCTGAAACGCAGTCTCGCGGTGGAAGTGTTCATTTTGTTGAGTCCAGCGGTAATGGATGTTTCGATTAAACCACCCGTTGTTGCAAAATCGGCTCTCGTCGGACCACAAAATTTTTTTGCCGATATCAGGATCTTGCCTTCTCCGTCTCAGAAGCCATCAGCAAAAAATTCTTCTCTTTTGATGATCGATCGGTCTTAAGTGCTGCACCTTTCGACAGCGATAGTGCATAAATCTGTTTCGACGTAATATTTTTTTGCTAGACATTTTGGCAACTCCGGTTTCTTTTTCTATTTCCCTTAGTGAAACCTCTTCATTGTTGATATTTTTATATTGCATGTATCCTAAAAGAGTTAAGTATGGCAATGTAAATTACAAAAAATTAACAGTTTTTAAGACAGTTTTTTGTACTAGCGCCTAACATAAACTTGATTTTTACTGAATTTTGGTCAAAAATTTTCAATTGTAGAACAAATATTGCATGCAACTTGCGTGTAAACTACCATTTTTGACTCATGAGATAGATTGTCGCATTCGCCTTTGGCGCCGTGCGATAATTTTACCATTCGTCGAAAAAGTCTCACTTTACACACATGTTGCATAAATAACTATTATAAGTTAAAGAAAATACCTAATACATTAATCTCGTTATCGCCTCCTTCTACTGTGCTAGTCGCTTTTCTCTTATTGGGTTTGCTAAAAGACCCATGCTCCCGCAAATTCCTCTTTAATCTGTGAAAAATAATTGCGTCCGGAATTCTTCTTTCTGGATACAAGTCTTGATATAGTTGGATGGCATTTTGAGCGTTACGAAACGCTCTAATATAAGAAACTAATAAATCTGTCTTTTCCTCATTGGAAAACTCCATCTTAATATTATTTTAGACAACGATAACAGTCTTTAATAATTTTTCCTAATATAAATTTGACACAAGCCTAAAAACGTAATCAACTATTATTCTCTTTAATTGTTTTCCAAAGCCTACTTCTGCTTATTTAGATGTGCTTCTTGAACTTGTAGAATTGTATAAATTTATTTTACGTAGATTTCAATGAAGAGAAGCTAAGGATATGATTTTGGCGATAAAGTTACACCTTGCAAAATGTGGGTAAATAGGACCAAAAAGTATAGTATAATAAATAAAGTAATTCAAGAAATTATCTTGCATTATTTTAACTTTATTCAAACAAAAACCACTTTTTAATTATTTTTATCGGTTTTTGGTGATATATCAGTTGTAATTTGTTTAATGAGATCTGATATATTCTGTCTCTAAAAACCAAAAGACAAGACCGAAATATTTTGACCATAAGCACTAAAAACAGGACAGTATTAAGGGAATTTATAAAAAAATTGATGACTTTTTGTCTCTAAACGTCGGAAAACATATTTGAGTGATATACCACTGGATTGCAAATTTAATCTTCTTTCAAAATAAGAAAAAAAAATTCCAGGTCCGTATTTAAAATAAGTGAGTTGGTAGCAATATCTCAAATGTCAAACGTCATTTGAAGAAACTGTTAAGTGCGTTTAGTAGAGAACAAAAAAACATACATTTTGTATACTAAACTATTTTCGATCAAATCACCGGTTTTCGAGATATTTGGTTAAGAAAAGTTAAGGAATTTTTACATTTTCCTTAATATCTCTAAAACTAAAAGATATTTGGCAACACTGTAAGCACATTTTAAATGATCGCTAAAAAAGGCAACTTTTCTCTAATTTAAACGACCTCGTAATTCTTACCGTTTCTGATATAGCAATAGTGACCCACGGCATTTAGGACACCCGTATATATATATATATATATATATATATATATATATATATATATATATATATATATATATTATAACAATGGCATATATATATATATATATATATATATATATATATATATATATATATATATATATATATATATATATATATATATATATATATATATATATATATATATATATATATATATATATATATATATATATATATACCGGGTGTCCCTGGAAAGTGGTTCGCCTCTATAACTTTTTTGGTTTTGATGATACAAATTTGCAATTTTAAGGATATTTATAAGGCATTAAAGTACATTTTTTCATAAGTGATTAAACTTTTTTCAACTTTCGGTTTTCCGGGAAGTGACATAAACTTTTGATTTTTAAATGGGACACCCTGTATATTTTTTATATTTTTTACTCTGGGTTACATTCTGAATATAACTATTTGCCGCTTGTCACTTTTTCTTATGTCAAAAACAAATGTATTTCAAAATTAACTTTTTAGTCTAGAGCGCCATGGATATGTTTAAGTCGTTAATATTGGTATTAGCAACAGAGGAAAATGTTTTTAATGGAAACCGAAATTATATCAACAATAGTAAAATACCCTACTTATGGTTCCAAATGTTTAAAATGTCCACAATCTTGTTGTCAGCAAAGCCGGACCTTTTCGACAGTTGCTCTAACTACATTCCTTAATATTCTCGGATTAATCCTGTTGATTGCCGCCCCCACTTTATTTTCTAATTCAAGACGAGTTGTTGAAGGAATATCGTAAACAGGGACGGACTGGGTCCGGAAAATTTGGCGGGCTATTTAAAGGTAAAGGCGCCGATTTAAATTAATAAGCTTTTTAAACTATTATTTTCACTTACACGAAAGGGCGCCAGGGCGTCTTGTAAACAAAAGGCGCGGCGGGCTACGCCCGCCAGCCCGCCGGGCCAGTCCGTCCCTGATCGTAAACTTCATTTTTAATTGTACCCTATAAAAAATCTCGAGGGGTGAGGTCAGGTGACCTGAAATATTTTGAAAATGAAATAAATAAAATTATAAATTTATAACCGAGTTCGGTTTTACCTTGGTGGCCACCTAACAGGACCGTTATTTCCAATCCACTTTTCACCATAAGTATAATTTAGGTAATCCCTCACTGCTCCTATGTTATGAGGAGGGGCGTTATCTTGTTGAAATAATAGGTTCTCTTGATGAATCATTGGAATTTCGCCAAGAAGCTGCTCAACTTCTTAGGTTTAAGAAAATTTAAATATCTTTCC